>CP038130.1:1077573-1322573 GCA_004519485.1 Nannochloropsis oceanica
GTGCCTCAATTGATGGACGCTTGTCTACGGAATGGTCTGTTTGACGAGGCTGTGGAAATCGTCGCCTTTGCCAATACTTTGGAGCGACGGCATTTGTTGATTACGTCCTCCTCAGCAACAGCATCGGCAGCAGCAACAGCAGCATCAGCAGCAGCAGGACAGGATAGAGACAATCAGGTCTCGCGTTCCTCTTTTTCCTTTGGAAAAGAGCACCAACAGTATCAGGCAAAGCACACACTGGTGATTGCCGGTCTCGTCCAAGACCTCCGTGCGCTCCAAAAGCAATTAAGGGAGAGGCTTCTGCACCAACTTCGACTTCCTATCCAGCTTCCTCGCTGCCTTCAAGTCATCTCCTGCTTACGAAAATTAGACGGGCTCGCCCTCGAAGCCCGTCTGCTGAAAAATAAAAAGAAGATGCGTTCCATGTCTACCTCTACAGCACCAGCAGTAGAGAGGAGTAAAAGGGGTACGGGAGGGGGAGGAAACGGCGAGGTAGAGTACGAAGAGCTCGAACTACGACTGCAGGCTGAATTTCTGGAGGCAAGGGATGCATGGCTGCAGTCGCTGCTGGAACGGATCAGCAGCAATAGCAGTTGCAGCAGTGGTAGTGGTGGGGTGGATGGGGGTGATGGAGGGGCGGGACAGCTGATGGCTGTCATTGAGACGAACCGGACGCATTGGTTTGAAATTGCGACTCAATTTCGTGCTATTTTTTTGGACGATGAATTGGCATCTTCCTCATCATCATCATCATCATCATCATCATCTCTTCCTGCCAATTCCTCTTTCCTGCGTAACGGGGGAGGAAGCGGTGGTGGGGGAGGGGGAAGTAAGGCTTTGTCTGCTTGGCTGCTTGGCCGGATTACAGCCTTTTTGGGTCGGTTGGAGGAGGGATTGGTACGATTGAATGATGGGGCTGCCTTGGTGGATGTCATGGAGCAATGTTTGTTTTTTGCGGTGAGCATGGGGAGGATTGGGGGTGACTTTAGGGGCTTGCTGGTGCCCGTGTTCGAGCGTGCGATTCGAGTGATGGCCGAGGGGCGGTGGAGCAGGGCGACGCTGGAGTTGGAGGCATTGTTGGAACGGTGTATGAAGGAGGGGGGGATAGCGATGAAGCAGCACCAGCACCAGCACCAGCACCAGCGCCAGCACCAGCGGTTGGGGAGTGGGATGCACTCGTCTTACCAGATGTGTTATGTCCTGCCTGGCACCGTCAGCAGCAGCAAGAGCAGCAGCAGCTGTCAAGATCAGGCCACTACCACACCCGAGGGCGGCAGTACTCTGACTACGACCACCACTGCTCCTCCAGAGCCATTCGCTCCCCCTTCTTCCATCCTCTCCTTCCCCCCCCTCGCGCAATTCACGAATCTTGTCCTCTCTTCCTTCAACCAGTTGAGGCAGTGCTTGCCCTGGACCATGGCGGATGAACTCCAATCCCTTTTCCTCCTTCACCTACGTGGGGCGGCAACGGTACTAATCGCTCACCAGGAGCAATTGCAGCAGCAGCAGCAGCAGCAGCAGCAGCAGCAGCAGCAGCAGCAGCAGCAGCAACAACAACAGCAGCTGAAGCAGGGGGGCTTGTTGGTGCTGTACAAGCAGATGAGAAAAGAGGCAGAGAAGGTCGTCTTCCCGTACTTGTTGCGGTGTTTTGCGGCCATGGTGGTAGGAGGGGAGGAAAAGGAGGAAGGAGGGAATGAAGGAGGGAAGGCCGGGAGGAAGGAGATTATGATAAAGGAGCAGGAGGCGGAGATAGAAAGGTTATGGACGGCATCGTTGAATGAGCAGCTGTCGACGGCAGAGTAAGGGCGAGAAAGAAAGTAGGAGGAATGGAAGGGATGGTGGGCCGTCAGCGCTTCTTTTGAATCAATTGTGCAGCACGCGAGGTTTTGTATGTAATCTTATGTTCTGGTGTAAGGGATCCAAACAAGAAAAATCAAGTAATTGCACCTTGCCAGCACCCGCGAGCGTTGTCCATTCCTTCTTCGTGAAATGTATGTCTGCATTTGTGCTTCATTCACCCCCTCTGCTTTCCCTTCCCGGCTTTGAGCGCGGGGCCTCCGTCATCAGTGCAACTAAATGTCTTCCTTTTATACATAAAATATCATCTATCTTGTTCAGATCCTGTGTGTCTTTACTCTTGGTCATCATCCTTCTCTTATTCATTCATAATCTTCGGTTCTCATACATCTTAATTCCTCCCTCCCCCCTCCTCCTCCATTTTCCTCTTTTACTTATTCTCCCTCCTGTTTCTGCCTTTTTCTTGATTTCTCTCTTTTTCTTTTTTGTCTTCCTTCTCTATACACAGTTGTTATCATTATACCTATAAACTTGCCAGCTCTTGTGTCGGACCACCCTCCCTCCCTCCCTCCCTCTTCTCGATCACCGTGCATTCCGACTCCTCAAATCCGTCTTCCCTGGAGGACTAATCGTGCGATAGGCCGATTTGTGTGCCAACTCCTTGATCACGCAGAAATCAGTCAAGACAGTCGAGGCCGCTGACACTAAGAAGAACCACCACGAAAAGCCAAAGTGGATCTTACTCCTTCCTGAAGTTAGGTCTTGTGCCCTCAACTCATCTTGCACGCTCGACCAAACCACTAACATCAAAATTGCACATACCAGGTGAAAGGTCGATAATGTCACACAAGCATATTCAGCTGAGAAGCCCCCCCGGCGGGCCGTTCGGCATTCGACGACTAACGCGCTTATGACAGCAGCGGCTTCTAAGACGATAGTGGCGATTGCCAGGCCACGGGCGGCGAGAAGTAGATGGCATTGCTCAACGGTATCACTACGCTGGCACCAGTCGTAATCGAAGGAGAGACGGACGGTTGAGGAGGCCGAGGTCATTACGGAGCTCCATTGCCAGAGGCCCCAAAAGTCGTCGATTAGGACTTCGCTCCTGTGTCGTTGAGAGGGAGTTGAGCTTGCTTGTTGTGACGGAGAAGGAAACAATAGTCCAGAAGTAAATTTCAAGGGGGAAAGGAGGAGGGCAAGTCCAGCCTTTGGTGGGGGAGGCGGCACGACATCACACATGACGACTTAGGTCTACGTACCAGAGCGTCGTGTGAGTAGTCAAGCGGCTCCAGTCGCGTGAGAAGACAGCCACAACGAGAAGGGCCGTGCTGAGCATGGGAATCAGGAGCGCTGCGCGTCGTGTGGTATGTAAGCATGATTAGCATAAGGAGGCGGCCTTTTGGGTCATGGTTGACACAATCTCCTGTCAGTGACTTTGCTTACCGCATTCTCTCCAAATGTGCCACGTCTGGTTCTCCACGTAGTACGTAGTCGGTGGCATTATTCGGCCCCGTTCTGTTGGTGGTGGTGGGTTGTGGGATGGGTGTCGTGTGTAAGTGCTGGATTGTTGTTCGAGGGTATATGGGGAGGGAGCGAGGAAGGAACTTGAGAATCATCACGATGATCCGACCGGAGTCCGATCGCGAAGTCGCCCTCTGAGTGACTCCTTCAAGTGAGGAAACAAAACCACACCCAAGCAAACCCACACCCACACCCATTTACCAATACGCAATCATTTCTTCTCTACATCTCCCCATGGAGTACACAGATAGAGTGCAATCATGCCGCTTCCTCGAGTGAGCACTGCCACCTGTACGAGAAGAAGAAGAATTGCGGACGACTCCTTCTCTCCTCTCCTCTTCCTCCTACTCCTCGTTGGGCCGACTCCTGCGGTCGCTTTCAGTACCCTGGGCAGCAGCAGCAGCAGCAATTTTAGCCCTCCAATCACTTCTACGACACCTTTGATTGACCGTGTCCCGACCTTTCGCTTGTACCAGGGAGGCGTGTGTCAGACACAGGTGCCGGGGCGTGGAGATGCCGCCGAGTGCCGCGCTCGCCTGCATGAAGCCATCACGAGTTTGACAAAACCTATCGCTACAAGCAGTATTGATCGCAACGACAAGGGAAGTGGAAAGGGGGGGGTAAGCAGCAGTGTCTCGACAAGCTCAAGAAGACGCACCGTGGCGGCTATCCTCGAGATAGACTCACTTTCGGCTTTGGAAGATCTGCTGGCAGAGCAGCAACAGCACCAAGAGAAATCCACGCAAGGCACTGATGAGGTGCTGCTTGTCGAATTTTACGGACAAGCTTGCAAGCAATGTATTGCCCTCGCGCCTTTGTTTGAGTCCTTGCCCTACGTCTACCCCAACCGGCGGCTGCGATTCGGGCGGGCAGACGTGACAAACTTCCCTACCTTGGTTGTACCACCACCACCGCCCCAAACCTTCCAGGGCTTGGATCGTAGCCAAAATATTGAAGAACGGCTGGACGGGTGCCCTACCTGTGGTGGTGGTGGGTTTGTAGTTTGCGTGGAGTGTGGGGGAAAAGGGCATTTGGTTCGGAGCGTGAGTGGCCATACTCTGGCAGACGTATGCATGACCTGTATGGGCCAAAAGAAGATACCATGTCCGCAGTGTGGGGGGAAATGTTACTTATGTTGAGGCGGTTAAGGAAGAGTGGGAAATGAATTGAAATCAAAGTAAAGATTGATTATAAACTAAATGAAATGGTTGAACGTGGGTGGGGAGGTCGAAGGGACGTGCTCGTTTTCTTGGCTTTTTAGGTTTGGTATGAGATGAGGTATTACTTCATGAGTGTTTTTGTTTTAAATCAGCAGGCTTCTTAACAGAAACGGGGAAGCGATGGTCTTTGCCTTACGACACTCAACAATCTTCACCTTTTTTCTTGCTTTTCTGTACACTTGCGGTCTTCAAATACCCGGAGAATATAAAAAGGTAACGGCATGCGTCGTTGCAGTCAACTTTCCTTGCCTATTAGACGATATACCGTCTACACACCCCAACTTAGCCAGACTTCTCACTCCAAAAGAGCCTATCATATCCTGATGTGCTATCAAGGCTATAGAAACCCTTGCTGGCCCCTGTCTCGGCCTTGGACGCCTGGTAGCACTTGGCCCATTAGCTATTCAAGTCGCTACGCTTCTCCTCCGTTTGTCTCTCTCCACAAACTACACTTGAACTCATCCCACACGCACGAACACATCTCCATCTATGACCACACAATACAGGCAGAAGTAATGCGCCGGCCTTGACTTCAATCCTTCCTTCAATCAATTTAAAGCCATGGCGTCCAAAACATCGCCGTCCAAACTTCCATCTTTTGCCCATCCACGCTACACCCTCGTGGACAATGACAGAATAGTGCGCCGCACACAGAAGGGCGACGGACCTTCTTCATCCTCCACCTCTATCTGTGTCGATGACGACTACCAGAGCGTGATTGAGTCGCTGTCTATGTACATCAAAGAGTACTTGCAGGCACGTTTCGACCTCGTCCAGCACTGGATCCCTGCCGGCGAGGAGGACACGCCGGCTAAGTGCGACGTTTTACTCTCTCGCGATTGGGAAATAGCGCCAAAGCTTCTAGTCATTCTGCAGAACCATGTGGGCTCGCAGTTGGGCATGTGGAGTCGGTCGACCTGCGTGACCAAGGGCCTGCGGGCCGGGTCCATGCTTTCCTTCCTAGAACAGGCGCATGAAAGCGGTTATGCCGTCATAGTCTGCAATCCTAACCTCAATTCAGTGGTAGTAGACGGACAGAAGCTGGCAGTGCCTGCCTCAGCATTTCCCGAGGAGCATGCTCTGTATGTGTACGAGACATTCGTTGCCAATTCTCAGGCGCAGAATGTGTTTTTGTTTGGGTACGGCAATGGAGCCATGCTCTGCAAGGAGATGCTGCAACGGCAGCTCGTCCGCTGCCAGCAGCAGACAGACGAGATCAATCGCATCGCAGCAATCGCAATAGTGGAAGCGAGTAGGGTGGTGGAAGACGATGATTCGGCGGATGTCAAGGCGTTTTTAGGGGCCTACACAGTGGATTGGGAGGCTTCCCTTCGGTTTCCACTGGGGCACGCCATCCCCACGGCCCGCGCACAAATGGGCATAGCGCAGGTTTTATCGGTGGGTACCGTGACAGAGGAAGACGAGAGCGACATGGCGCCAAGCACGGCCTGGACTGTGGTAGCGGCCAGCGACTCGGTTTTTCGTTTCTTTGACTTTTGCATCCAGGACTCCTTGCAGCACCCTCTTCCTGCCACTGTACCTTCCATTCCATCCTCCCCCTCCACCCCCAAGGCCTCTTCAAGAGATAACATAATGATGACCCTCTCCTTTAGCAGCAGCAACGGCCAAACCCCGTGCGCTCCCAATCGACCGGGCTTGTCGTCCTTGCTTCGAAACGGCTACAGCATGAACTGTAGCAACACCCGCATAGGAGGTAGCAGTCCCAGTGCCTCTGACCCCGTCAGAAATTGTGGTTATCTCTTTTCAGTGGTAGAAGCCTCACGATGTGGCGTGCCTGCTCCTCCGTTTCCTAAAAGCCAGCTGTTGCCAGTCTGCACGTCAGGTCAACAGGACAGCAGCAGCAGCAGCAGCAGCAGCAGCGGTGGCTTCCTTCGGAGACTAGGGCGGGTATTTGCAAACGGATTGAGTTTGAGTCCATCGTCGCACAGGGAATGTCCTGCTTCACCGGCGGGGAGTGAGGATTTGGGCCGCGCTTTTAGCTCAGATAGAGGGAGCTGTCGAAGCTTGGCTTTGACTGAACGCCTGGACATTTCTGACTTTGATTTATTGAAGGTTGTGGGAAAGGGTGCCTTTGGGAAGGTAATGCTAGTGAAGAAAAAGAAAAGGACGGGGCATGGCGCGGGGAAAGTGTATGCGATGAAGGTATTGAACAAGGACTCGGTGGTCAAGAAAGGGCAGATTGAACACACCATGTCCGAGCGTGCTATTCTCTGCCAGATCCGGAACCCTTTCATAGTTCGTTTGCGCTTCGCGTTCCAGAATGAGACGAGTTTGTATTTGGTAACAGATTACTATACAGGTGGTTCCCTCTTTTACCATTTGAGAAAAAATAGATCTTTCCCTGAGTCCCGAGCGAAGTTCTACGCGGCAGAGTTGCTGTTGGCTTTGGAACATCTGCACGAACAATTTATCATCTATAGGGATTTGAAATTGGAAAATATCTTGATGGACTCTGAGGGGCACATTGCTTTGACTGACTTTGGGCTGTCGAAGCAGAATGTACGGACGAAATCGTGTGCGACAACCTTTTGTGGGACTGCCGAGTACCTCGCACCGGAGCTGCTGCAGGGGAAGGCCTACGGGGCACCGGTGGATTGGTGGAGTTTTGGAATTCTCCTGTATGAGATGATGGATGGCCGGACGCCTTTTTATAACAAGAATCGGAAGTACATGTATCATTGTATAGTTCATGTCCGACCAACGTTTCCGCTGCATTTTTCCAAGGCAGCGCAGGCACTGATGAATCGCTTGTTGGAGCCTGACCCTGCTCGGCGACCCGCTGCGGCTGAGATCAAGGCGCATACTTTCTTTGCAGACTTGGATTTTAATAAGCTATACTGTAAGAAGCTCGCCCCGCCGTTCAACCCGCGGGTCAAGAACGAGATGGACATAAAGTTCGTGCCGAGCAACTACCACAAGCTCCCTCCCAAGGAGTCGGTGGCCGAGCCTACAGGGGCTGGGGCCTGTGCAGCAGCGGAATTCAAGGCCTTCACATACCATGGGGACTGCAGCCTTTTGGGTTGAGGTTGAGTCATTGTAAATAGTGTTTGCATATTTCGGAGTCTAGGTGTATGATGCATGTTTTGTGTGTCTTGTTTGTATTTTGCATGGTATTTGGTATAGGGGCTAGGACGAAGAAAAAATGACCTTCCAGATAGTATAAGGTAGAGGAGCAAATAACGTGTATGACGTGTATTGCTTTGTGTAATTAGCGTCTTCGAAAATAAGAATACTGGTGGGCGTGCACAGGTGGGAGGTTTGAGACAATTATGGGCCTGCTTCACCCATAGGACACTCCTCGTCTCCCGCCCAAACCTACCAAATCAAATCTCAGGGGACTTTCGTCACGAAAGTGTGGTCGGACCGGGTAACCACGTGAT
Organism: Nannochloropsis oceanica; assembly: GCA_004519485.1. NCBI lineage: Eukaryota > Eustigmatophyceae > Eustigmatales > Monodopsidaceae > Nannochloropsis > Nannochloropsis oceanica. Next base: position 1,085,513 of record CP038130.1, read on the forward strand.
CAAGACACTACTAAGTGCCGACATGACGATGAGTTATATTGCGATTATATGTAAAATTGATCACCTACACTCTGTCCAATCTATGTTCGTAATGGGCCACCATCATTTCATCATACTTATTACCCTGCTAATCTTATGCATCCAAGCGAAAACGCCAAACAGAAACCAACATACAGGGACAGGCACCGAGTTCCACTCTGCAATGCGGCCGGCCCACGGACCAGGGTACCCGCAGCCGCCCTTGCGCGGAGCCTCCTCACTGCACACCATGACAACAGCAGCACCAGCACCCCCGGGCTTGGGGGGAGACAGCGAGGCGGAAGATTATATCTCATCGCTGCCCGTCTCGAGCGACGAGCACAGCGACACGTCTCACAGCGATAGGAGTAACGGAAGCGCATCCGTGCCAGGTGCGGCTCTTGGGCGGCCGTGGTCGTTGCCGTACGTTGATGGGCGTGTTGCTGCTCGCCGCCGCGTAATGCCACCCTCGCCTCCGCCCCGCGTCGTTGTACACCAACCTTTCAGTCAGCCCTTCCCGCCCGAGGAGTCTTCCGATGTCTGGAACATCCGTCCTCGGGCTGGGAGTGGACGGACATCCTTGGGTCGGCGGCGTCGGTATGACTCGTATGTGAGCATGTTAAACTTGGATGAATTGCGGGAGCTGGATGATGAGTTGTTGCGTCGAGCGATCGGGGGGGACGAGATGTATATCGAGGAAGAGGAAGAGAGAGAGGGAAGGAGAGGCAATGATGTCGAAGTGGAGGAAGACAGTGTGATGACCTCCCCCGGGCGGCAACACCGACGAAGGGGGCAAGAAGAGGAGGACGCGAGAGGCCGACCAAGCAGCAAGCGTGGCGTGAGCACCGGGTCGAGCAGGCGGCAAGAACAGCCGTGTGATGAAAGTGAGCCCAGAGAGCAGCAGCGACAGCAACAGCAGCAGCGTCTCCAACATCACGACCATTCTCATCGTGGACGGCAGGAGGATGAAGCGGAAGACCGACGGGAGGAAGTCCTAAATCCCGGGGAGCTCCAGCGCGTTCAGCAACAACAGCAACAGCTACAACAGCAATATCAACAGCAAAGTAGAAATCCCCATCGTCTCAGCGTCATCCAGCAGCAGCAATGCTCTCCCCTGCGCACCCACCGGGAGAGCATCAGCCGCGGCGCCCCTCCTCCCAACCCCATTTTTCACGACCCCAAAATGGGCCCTCTGTCGGTCCCGGCCTCCGCGCCAAGCGACAGCGAGGACAGCAGCGGGCAAGGGCCACCACTCAGACTACCCTCGCGTTACTCGGCCCGTCGTGGGCTGGAAGGGGGGATTCCTCAATTGCCTTGTGTCCGAGATAGCAACAGCAGCAGCAGCAAGTTTCGTCGGCAGTCCCACCGGTCGGAGCCGCACGATGAAGGGGGAGGGGACGTGGATGAGGATCAGTGTATAAGAAGTAGCAGTCGTCGAAATAGTCTCTGGAGTTTTGGCAGTGTGTGGTTGCATGGAAACGGAGGCGGAGGAGGAGGCGGCGGAGGAGGAGGAAGAAGAGGAGGAGGGATGGGAGAGGGAGTGAATGGTGAGGAGAGCGTGCCCCCCACGTTCAACAGCAGCAGTGGCCCCGGGAAGCGTACCCTCTTATACTGGTTGGATCAACGATTGCCTCGCATGTCGGATGAGGAAAGAATCGCCCGTGCGTCTCTCTATGTGAGTGATGCTATCGACACGCGGCCGGTGCGGATGCGGGGTGGGGGAAAGGGTAATCTCTTTGCTTACCGCCTCCTAAAGCGCAGGGGCTGGCTATGGATGATGCAAGCCCTAGCCATCTTTCATCTCCTGCTCGCTCTCTGGGAGCCTCCGCGAGCCTTGCCAGACTCTGCAGAATATCATGATTCCATCTCCCGGCATGTTCTGACCGGTGCTGCTTCTACTGCACAACACCTCTTGGGACTGGAGCTGTTTCTCGTGCTCCTCTTCATGCTGGACATTTTCCTGGAGGTGTACGCCTTGGGTTTCAATGCTTTTTTTGGTACCAACGCCCCGCCTCGTGTCTTGGAGAACAAGGGGAGGGGCAATGCCGTGCAAGCCAAGCTTTGGGGCCAAGCACGCCTCATCCTCGTCATCGTCTTCTTCGCTGACATATGCGCCGCCTTAGACAAGCCCAACGATAGCCCCCGTTTCTCCCGCCCTTTGCGTCCACTTTATTTTATTTGCCTATCCGAGACCCTGAAGCGATGGAGCATCCTTCTCGTCCGGCTCCTGGGCCAGCTCCGTGACGTCGCCCTCGGCACCGGCATCTTCCTAGGTCTTTTCTCCCTTCTCGGGCTTATCCTCTTCTCCGAAACCGAGTATTACTCTTCCTCCATCCCCTATCTGAACTTCAACAATTTCCTCAACTCCTTTCTGGCTCTCTACGTCCTCACGACCACCCAAAATTTCGGCGCTCTCCTCAATCCTGCCTATTCAGCCAACCCTCAAGGTTCCTCTCCTCTCTACTTCTTCTTCTTTATGGCCTTCGTATTGATCGTCGTCCTCTTCCTCGCGCACTTGGCCCTCCCACGTGTCTTCTGGGTGTACCAAAAATTCCAACGCCAACAAGCATACGATAGCCGGCTGCTGGAGCGTTTGGCCCTGGTGATGACTTTCCGTTGCCTCGATCCCGATAAGCGTGGTTGGGTTGACTTAAGCTCTTTCCGATCAATGCTGCGATACGCCCGCCCCGACTTTTTTGACCTCCACACAGGGTACGAGAAAGACTCGTATTGCGGGGCCACTGAGCACATGTTCGGCGAGCTAGCCCACACACACCCGGGCCGTGTCTATCCCCACGAGTTCCTCTCTGTATGCGAGGTGATCCTAACGGATTATTATCCATGTCTCCCACCTTTGGATCAGCCGGGCATGGCGGCTTCTGAGTGGCACCAGCGGGAACGAGCACGGTTCCGCGCTATTCTCAGTTCACGATGGGCGGAAGTAGGGTCAATGACCTTGTTATTGCTGACTTGTTTTTTCCTCACCTTTTACGGAAGCCCCGCTGTCAGCAAGACGTCACTCCGAGGGTTCTCCCACTCAGTCGTCGTCTTCTTCGCCGTCGAAATGGCTTTGAGGCTCTGGGCATTCGGTCCCAAGCTCTTCCTCTCCTCCCCTTCCAATGTCGTGGATCTTCTCATCATCAGCGCCTCCTTCATCTCCCTCCTAGTCTACGCCTTCGCCCCTCCACACTCCCCCCTTCACGAGTCCGAGCAAATGGCCAACCTCTGCCTCCTCTTCCTCACTCTTCGAGTCGTTCGACTCTTTCCCAAATGTGCGATCTTCAGAAAATTTTCCAGCGCCTTCCGAGTCCTGCCCTTCTTCCTCTCCTCCTTTTTTCTCTGTGTTCTCATCTCCTATTCTTGGGCTGTGTTCGGTATGGCCCTTTTCGCGCGCTACGGAGAGCAGATCCAAGCCACCACAGCTACCACACATCAAGATCTAGCTGGATGGGCGTCCATCGATAATTTCAACTCCTTTTGGAGTGCATCTGTGACACTGTTTCAAGTAGCGACGACGTATGATTGGTATAGAATCATGTATTTGTGGATGGATTTAGCTGAGTCTCCTTGGGTGTCGATGTACTTTTTGGCCTTTCACTTGGTGGCCAATGTCGTAGTTTATCAGCTGACGGCTGCTCTATTCATCGACGCCTTTTTGTCGTTTTCGGATAAGCGGTGGGTAGAGCAGGAGGATGGGGAGGGATGGGATAGAGGTAGAAGGACCTCCGGGAGGGGAGTGGGTTTGGAAGGGTTGGACGAGGAAGACGTGGATGAGAGCGAGGATGGCAAGGATAGGGTGGCACAGACGAGGTGTAATGCTGATGCGAGTATAATACAACGCTGGAGCCAAAAGTCGGGAACGGCGTCCTCTGTTGCATCAAAATCAGGGCTTGCCGGCACCAATTCTTCGTCCACCCCGAGCGACGACCTGGAGAATCAGCCACACCGCCGCAGTGAGGGTGGTGGGATGGAAAGCGGGGGAAGACGGTCTCCGTCCTATCAAGCCTCCGTGATTTAATATAGTTGAGTGTCTCTGGAGGAATAGCAACGGCAAGCGTGATGTTCGTCAGGTCTTGCGGGGGGATACGGAACAGTAGATCGTTAGCGCTATCTTCCAGGGCAGGCTGGTGCCTGGTTACAGTTTGCTCTAAGTAACCAGAATGAGATAAATAATGAGATAATTTTATTGCGTTATTATTTATTATATTTATTATTAATTATATTAATAATTAATTATTATCTCTTGAATGAATAGTTCTTTTGAGTTCCTACATCTCTCTAGAACTATCGCATGCAACCTGACGTCTTCGAGGACTTGCATACGAGGGGGAGCCTTCCAACAAGAAAGTGTTGTCATCCCTTATTTCCTTGTCCGAGTTTTTCTAGCGACTTTGACAGGTTTTTTGACCTGGCAAAGTCCCCGGACGGCCCACACAGGGCCAGGAGGAGAAGGGGGAGGAGCATAAAAGAGGAGGTCAGCGGGAAGGCTACACATAGAGTGTCCGCATGTCCTGCCGCGGTTGACCAAACCGAAGATCATGGGGACGAGCTTCCCCACGGACCATTCTCCTGTACACCCGTAGGATATTACGTGCCCCATTGCCGTCCCGGGACACGAACTGTTCACAGGTGTTACACCAATACAGTCCTCGGATGGCCCGCCCATGACCTCCTCCTCTGCCTGGTCCTCGTCCTCCTCCGCCTTCTCCGCCTCCTCCGCCTCCTCCGCCTCCTCCGCCTCCTCCCCCTCCTCCTTCTCCTCCTCCTCCTCCTTCCCCTCCTCCTCCTCCTCCACCTCCTTCTCCACCACCTCCTCCTTCTCCTCCTTCTCCTTCTGTCCTTCTCGCAATAGGGTTCAGGCGCTGCCCACAATCGAGGTGAACCTTTGTCGTCAGGTGCTCGGGTACATACACTGTTCTGTAGTACCTTTCGCACACCCGGAGCACCCTCTTCACCGGAACGCTCACCTCTCCCTTGCCTGTGTGCGGGAAAATCCCCGCCCCATACGCGATAATGGGCTTCGCCTGCCCTGGCCCCGTCAAGCCCGCAAAAAAAACATCCAAGACCTTCTGCTTCCCCGCATACACCGCCATATGCGCACGCGCCCGTTTCTTTTCACACCTGGCATCCCACAATCGGTGGTAATGCCGTACGATCAGCTCCCTGTAAGCGCTACGCAAGTCGGGACAGCAGGACTTCATCGTGGTCCTCGAAAAGGCGGCATTGATGTCACCGAGTGCGTCCTCCCAAGAGTTAAACTTTCTCTTGCACTCGTTGATCCGCCCCTTTTCGTAGTACGCACGACACGTCAAGGTCTTGATCTTGCCCGTCTGCGAGTCCAACGCCGTGACCAGGTTGACGCGACCGGGATCGATCGCGACAATGCGTCGCTCTCTGACTGGCTGCAGGTTTTCTTGTCCCTGCTGACGTTCCAGCATCTCCTTCTCCTCGTCCTCCTTTTCCACTCTGACCCTCTCCGCTTTCTCCCTCTTCAGTCTCTCCTTCGCCACGTGAAAGAAGACCGACACCGAGACACCATCCGTGGAAACCCGATTATGAAACACCCGCTGGTTTCGTAGGTTCCCCACCTGAAAAGTCTCGTCCCACATCTCCTTCACCGAAACCGCATCCTGGCAAAACTTTAAAGAATGAATAGGAAAATTACATCTCTTCTGGCTTGCTTTGGGTACTTTGTGGGCTTCAGTACGCTTTTGTGGAACGCATGCTATGACTTTAAACCAATCAAATTTACGTGCGTGCGACGGGTGCACTATTTCATAATATGGCAGCATTGACACCACGTGACTCGGTTGTGTTCGAAGGCGATCGCTTTCGCCCAAAGAAAGAAACGGCTTTCTTCAAGTCGCTTCATTGAGATCCCCAACACGACATCAGGAATCTGCCTAGGGTCAATAATTCAACCTAATGTTTTGATTAGGTTGAATTATTGACGGGTCAAAATTTCTTGTACCATTTATCCGCACAGAGCCTTTCTTTTGTGCTTAACTTATGCCTGCTCTCAAGTCGATCCACCCACGTACCCCCCTTCACCAGAGACTGAGAGAGCGTCAGGAGGAAATATGACGGGTGTCATAGACAGCAGAAATGCTGTGGTACGTAGGCATAGTTTTACAGACAACGAGGAGCGGAAGGAAGGCGGGGGGGGCGCCTCAACCATACTGCAAATTGGGATTGAAGCAGAAGACGAGGCACCTTTCCTGGCCGGACCTGCTGCGCGTCGCGGCCGCCGCAGCAGCGCTTCCATGGCTTGGCTGGGCCTCCGCTACCTGCTCACATGGCGGAACATGCTGATTGTGAAAGTGGGAAGCGTAATCCTTTTCATGCTAACTCGAGCGTACGTCTCTCGTCGAGATCCGCCGCAAAATTACTCTCACGTGCACGCGTCGCCACGGCATGCAGCAGCGCAGCAGCAGAATCAGCAGAGTCAGCAGAACCGGCAGCAGCAGCAGCAGCAGCGACGACAACAACCACAAGACCAACAGCACCAAAGGCGTCCGGAGGTGTACAAGCTTCAGCCAGGAATGTGGAGCCGCAGCTACAAGCTTTTTCAAGACAGCATTCACCACATGCGCCATAGCTGGGTGAAGCATGGCGCGGCGCCTGGACAAGTTTCGGTGGTTGGGCCGATGCCTGCACGTTGTGCTTGGCCGGGAAATTTATCTGCCTCGTCTTCACATTTCTTCCTTGGTGGACAGCACTTTGACTACTTCCCACCTCCTATGATGAGGACACTGCAACGTCGAGGGGTGGTCATCAGCGCGTCAGGCACCGTTCCCCGTCTCGCCGCAGGAGCTTACATTACTGCCTACTTAATCCGCAAAGTTTTTAATTCTGACTTGCCCATTGAAATTTACCACGTCGGTGAGCGCGAAGCTTTTGATCCTGAGCTTAAAACCCACCTTATTGCCCTCGGTAATTTGCAAGTCCTCGACCTGGTGGTGGTTCTACGGGACAAATTCGGCACCGCCGTAAGTCAAGCTGGAGCCAAGGCAGCTAGGGCTGATGCCGCAAAACAAATGGCCGGGGAAGGTAGAAGAACTGACGACGAGGAGGAATACGAGACCCCGCAGCGAGGTGGGGAGCAGACTGTCGACGCCGATAGCCACCTCTATTATCTCATGCCTTCGATCAGGCAGCTTGCTTCTTATGCGGCCAAACCTTACACCGTTCTTGCGTCATCCTTCCAAGAAAATGTGCTCTTTGACGCAGGAGCTGTCCCGTTCCTAGACCCGGAGATGCTTTTAAGCTTGGCTGACTACACGGAGTTGGGCTTTGCAGATTTTCGAGATTATGTCCCTTCGTCTTCGCACAAGTGGGACTGGATTCCTGAAGAGTTTTGTGTTGATACGGATGCAGTGGTTGAGTACTATCGGGGCACGGAAGGTGACAGCAGCTGTGTCCTCTTTGATAAGGCCCGAAATTGGGACGCGTTGCTTGTGACTGCAATTTTGAACGGGCCCTTGCAACATATTACGTACAACAAAATGAATGGGGATAAAGACACCTGGGTTATGGCGTTGTCCTATACGCGACAGGGGAAACTTCCACCACTACGCACGCTGCCGGGCTTTCTCTTCATCGATTACGAGGGAAATGGTGAAGCAAGGAAGATTCACGGGCAGTTGCAACTTCTCAAGGTGGGCATGGACGGGGGCGATGAATACATGATGGGCGCCAAGGCCCTCTGGCAGGCGCCGCCAATTGATGCCAAGGGTTTTTTAATTCCGCTTTATTTTAATAACCAGCTGTGTAAGTAAGTCAGTGGAGTGCGACACACGAGACATACTCCAAAAGGCGGAATATGTTCATAAATTGTATCTTGAATGTGACTCGAGGTTCTGCGGCGCTTTATTTGGCAAGGTCTAATCTTCTTTCATTCACACATAAACAGTCAATTTTACGCAATGGGAGTATAACAAGGGCTGGACCTATATCGGCAGCTATGATGACTACGGCTCGCTCTACAATCCGCCCACATCCCTGTCGCCCGACTGCCGCCCCGTGCCTGTGGACGGCCTGGACCCACTAGTAGCGCCCATGGAAATCGCCTTTGACGGGGTGGTGGAGGCCTTGAGGGCCATAAACTCGACACATTGCGGATGTCGGGATGATTGGCCTACGGCGTGTGTGACATTTGTATACTAATTAGAAGCAAAGACAGAGGAAGGGATTTATATGTTCACTGCACAAACGCAACCGCAAAGAAAAGAGAGATATAGGAAATCAGAGAGGAAGTTCAGGCAAAGACAAACACAATCAGATACACGCGCAATCACTGGTACGATTTCTAATAAAAAGGTATACGTGTGCTTTCGTTCTTTTTTGTTTATGTTGCGGTTTGATGATGTGATTTGTGTTAGGGTGCTGAATGGGGTGTCGGATCTTAATTACAAATATCCATTGAAAAGCGGGGTGCTTGGGGGCTTATATGCTTTGCTCATATCTCCCATTTCCCTCCTGTGCGTCTATTTGTATCATTGTCCATCTCTGCCGTTTTTGACCACACAAAATTTAGGATAGACAGGCGCATACTCGTGTGGTAGACCGAAACGAAAAAAGTCAAGGGCGTTTGAGCCCTAGCTTGTGATATATTGCATAACATGTCACTAAACTCCAAATATCTCTTTGTCTCTCTCTCGCCTACCGCCTTTCTCCCTTTTCTGCCTCGCCCCATCTCTCTCTCTCTTTAAGTTTTGTCATATATGAGGTCGTTTTTTAGGCCGTGTTGTGTTTGTTGTTGATGGTGCTGCTTTTTATGATGATACTGGGGACTCTGCGTCTCCATACACATATACATGAAAAATGCGGAAAGATAACGAATAATTTCGACGGGAAAATGTTCGCTCTCCCTTTCTCGCACGTCTCTCTCTCTTTCGTCTGCTTGGTCCTGCTGGGGTGATTGTTGGAGTTGTGATGGTGGAGGAAAAGATTGGAGAGGGAGGAGAAGCCTACGCCATGACCTCCTCCGCCTCCTCGTCCTCGTCGAACTCGCCCTCCTCTTCGGCCGTTGCGTCCTGGGGGTGGGCAAATAATGGAGGGAAAACATAGATCAACGGACACGAGAATCGAACGACTGAATCAGTGGGAAGAAAAGGAGAGTAGAAAAGGAGGGAGGGAAGGAGGGAGGGGAAAAAAGAGGGAGGGAGGACAATGCCCGCACCTGGTATTGCTGGTACTCGGAAACGAGGTCGTTCATGTTGCTCTCGGCCTCCGTAAACTCCATCTCGTCCATGCCCTCGCCCGTGTACCTGAGAGAGAGGGAAGATGGAGAATGACAGGTAAGCATGAATTCCTTTATCCCCCAAAAAGAAGAAACAGAAACACAATCCGCCTCCCTCCCTCCCTCCGGTGCAACTACTTACCAGTGAAGAAAGGCCTTGCGTCGGAACATGGCCGTAAATTGATCCGAAACACGCTTCCAGACCTCCTGCACCGCCGTCGAATTTCCAATGAAGGTGGTGGACATCTGAAGGAGGAAGGGATTGAGGGAGGAAGAGAAGGGAGGGAGGGAGGGAGGGAGGGACGTGAGAGGACATGTTCGTGGTGACACCAGAAAAATAATAAACGAGTCAATCAATCAATCTTACCCGGAGCCCCTTGGGAGGGATGTCACAGATGGAAGCTTTGACGTTGTTGGGGATCCACTCCACGAAGTAGGAGGAGTTTTTGTTCACCACATTGAGCATCTGTTCGTCGACCTCCTTGGTGGACATGCGCCCGCGGAACATGCAGGCGCAGGTCAGGTACCTAGGGAAGGAAGGAAGGAGGGAGGGAGGGAGGGAGGGAGGGGGGAAGGAAATGTAAGAGAGAGTGGATTGTGGTAAGCACACAGCGTTGGATCTAAAAGGGGAAGGAGGAGGAGGAAGGGAGAGAGGGAGAAAGGGAGTTAAAGGGGGCTTACCGGCCATGGCGAGGGTCGGCGGCGCACATCATGTTCTTGGCATCGAATTGCTGCTGGGTCAACTCCGGCACGGTCAGAGCACGGTATTGCTGGGAGCCGCGGGATGTCTGGAGGACGGAGGGAGGGAAGATGAGGGGAAGGAGGGAAGGAGAATAAAATAAGAGCAAGGGGGGGAAATGGGAGGGAAGGAGGGAGGGAGGGAAGGAAGGCACATACCAAGGGCGCGAAGCCGATCATGAAGAAATGGAGACGGGGAAAGGGCACCATGTTAACGGCCAGCTGTGGAGGAGGGGTTGAGAGGTGGGAACGAGGGGGGGGGAGAAGGAGGAAGGAAGAGGGGGGAGGTCAGGACGGAAGTAGGGAGCGAGGGAGGGCGGGAAGGAGGGATGGAAAGAAGGCGGACGCACCTTGCGCAGGTCGCAGTTCAGCTGACCCGGAAAACGGAGGGAGCAAGTGGTGCCGCAGATAGCGGCAGAGACGAGGTGGTTGAGGTCGCCATAGGTGGGGGTGGTCAGCTTGAGGGTGCGGAAGCAGATGTCGTAGAGGGCCTTGGGGGTGGGGGGGGCAGGGGGGTGAATGGATGACGACTTGGAGGGAGGGAGGGAAGGAGGGAGGGAGGGAGGGAAGGAAGGAGGGGGGGAGGGAAGGAGGGAGGTACCTCGTTGTCGAGTACGAAGCACTGGTCGGCGTTTTCCACGAGCTGGTGGACCGATAAGGTGGCGTTGTAAGGCTCTACAACTGTGTCAGAGACCTGGAGGGAGGGAAAGAGGGAGGGAAGGAAAGGAAGAGGGCGGTCGGGGAAAAAGGAAAACATTGAGACGACTGAGGGCAGCACACAAGACACGTCCGCGCTCTTCGCTCCCTCTCTCCCTCTCCCCATCGCTACCTTAGGTGAGGGAATAATGGAATACGTGGACATAACCCGATCGGGGTACTCTTCGCGGATTTTGGAAATAAGCAGAGTGCCCATCCCTGCCCCTGTTCCTCCTCCCATGGAGTGGGTGAGTTGAAACCCCTGCAGGCAATCGCAGGACTCGGCCTCCTTCCGCACTACATCCAGAACGGAGTCGATCAGTTCCGCGCCCTCGGTGTAGTGGCCTTTGGCCCAGTTGTTTCCTGCGCCTGTTTGCCCGAAGACGAAATTGTCTTGGGAGGGGGGGAGGGAGGGAAGGAAGGAGGAGAGTTACGGAGGTCAAAGTCGGGCTTCATGCATGGAACGCACCTTTTTAGAAATTTATGCTGCACCAACCGTTTATCCTACCCCCCTTCCCTCCTTCCCTCCCTCTCTCCTTCACGTACCCGGACGAAAGAGCTGGCCGAAGGGACCGGCACGGACACTGTCCATGGTGCCAGGCTCCAGATCCATCAGGATGGCGCGAGGCACGTACCGCCCACCGGTTGCCTCATTGAAGTAGACATTAATTCTCTCCAGCTGTAGGTCAGAGTCGCCGTGGTAGGAGCTGGGGATGGGGAGGGAGGGAGGGAGGGAGGGAGTGCACATATAACAAAGGTGGCGCGATTACAGGTCAAGCATGGCCACCTTATATTACGTACAGAAATAAACACATTTGCTTTCTTCTCTCTTTCCCACCTTTCCATCCCTGTTCTCACTCCCTCTTCCCCAGCTATACTGTACCCTGTGGGATCTACTCCATGCTCATCGGAGATGACCTCCCAGAATTTGGCGCCGATTTGGTTTCCGCATTGCCCAGCTTGGACGTGTACGATCTCACGCATGGTTGAGACTAGTTGGAGGGAGGAGTGTGTTGAAGGGGTGCTGACTGATGTGTGCTTAAGTTGTGCGTGTGTTGATGTGAACGGAAGGAGTGAAGAGGAAGTGTGTAAAGTGAGACGGGAAGCGTGCACATCATTTGGAGGGCCCAGAGTAGCCCTGCGCCTTCACAGACGCCCCTTCGTGCGGGCACGAACGTAGGAAACATAAGTGTACTCGCGTTGTTGCTATGTGGCTTGTTTGTAAGCGTGTGGGATAGTGTGATAGGCACGTTTTCGCCTTCACGAAAAATTCACAAAGCTGGAGGGCGCGGCTCGCTCACACAAACGCCATGACCGCGCCTCTCTGCCCACGCATACGCCGGTCCCGCACAACATACTAGGTGCTTTGTGTGTCAAGGCGTATAAAAGGAGTACCAGCCATGCGCCATGATCCTCACAGCCTGCAGGGCAAGGGCTGAAAAGCGGCAAAAGCAAAGAAGCCAAAAGTTGGCTTTCTGGATGCGGCTGCTGTATAGATGCTCGATCTGCCGATACGCGGGCCCAATCTGCTGTGGCACGATATGATGAATGTACTGATAGTGTGGGTGAGAAGAAAAAGGGCCTTGGGGCTTGTGAGACACGCAAAAAAGGAGCCCCAAAAAGTGCATAAGGGAACCGACATATTTTGGCCGCTCGCGCTCTGGAAGGCAGATGTAGAGTCTTGGTCACGATCGCTTGCATCGAGACAGGGACAGACTGGCCGGCAAAAGTTTGGGATCGAGAAAAAAAAAAGGAAATATTAAAGGTGGATGGTAGTTGAGTGAAAACGAGGGGTTTACGTGTGAGCACTTTTTAACAAAGACAGGTACTTTTCGATCGGGTCGCATTCGTTGCTGGTTCGGTGTTGCCCGCCACCTTATTGGGCGAGGGTCCGACGGCGAGCTTCCATTTCGGCGAGCCACCAACCAACGCTCCCAGGACAGACACAGGGGGAAAGACCTTCGTAAAGAGTCTTGTAAGTGCTGCAGAGACAAGAGCACCAGGTACAAAGGCACAAAAATGAAAGTCTAGCTTTCGCTTTGATCGATCGAATGTGAAATACGTCAGAGAAGGAAATTGGAGAGGTGAAGGCATGGGGGGTAACGCGACATCATTATTTTTCACAACCCTCAATCCACGCCCAGGGTTGACAAACCCTCACCGCAACCTTAATATTGCAGGTATCGACCCGGGGGTGTTGTAATTGGAAAGATCAGCAGGATTGGCAGGACTGACCCTGCGTAGCAAGGCCTTCCAACGACAAGACATTCTCCCCCCGCCCGGTATCATCACACATGACATGAAGGCAGCGGAGTGGAAGATTTTACTGTCCAGGTATTCTTCCCGTGACGTATCCTCCTTATCTTCCTACAATTCCATCTCCTTTCGCCCGTCCACGTGCTAGGCCTTGATGACCATGAGTACGCTGTTTGAGCATCCCAAAGGTCAGACCAGACTGGGAAAAGATGCGCTCCGCAACTTGAGCTCACGCGAATGGAGAAGAGGGGTGTGTGTGGTGGAACTTAATGAGTGAAGGAAGGAAAACTGTGATATACTGTATTTTTTTTAGGGGCAGCTAGATTCTTTACATTCCTGAACATAATTTCCTGCACTACAGTGCGGCCCATCCCACCCAGGCGCCTCTCTCCTTCCCTCCCTCTCCCTCCCGACTCTATAACACAACATCGAAATTCTTCGCCCATGACGAAGACGCTTTCCTCTCCCGCCGTCCACCCGCTTTTCCTCCTCCTTTCCCTTCTCCTTCACTTCCCCGTATTCTCTCCACCTTTCCGTCTTCTGCCCGCAACACAAAATAAGCCACCTTGGGAGTCCACCGCTCTTCCATGATTCTAAACCCTATGTTTTCTGTCAACATTAAACGAAACTTGGCCGTCGTGATGTTTTTAGAGTGCGTCAGGCACGATGAAGGAAGCATGAGGAACAGGTGGCCGGTGTGTGGCTGGAGATAGGAGTGGCAGCGTCGGAGAAAGAGGCCACGGGAAACAGGAGTGGGGAGAGAATTGATCACCATAGAGGAGACGATAACGTGGAAGGTAAGTGAGGGAGGAAGGGGGAGGGTGAAAAAATCTTGTTGTCGAATCCGGGCGTGGCGGGAGAGGAGGTCGATGGCGGTGGTCTCGAGAGCGGGGCAATCGAGGAGGGTGGTGGTGATGGCGCCAACCTCCAAGAGGCGGAGCTTTCTTTGACGGACGGGAGGGACGGAGGAAGAGGACGACGACGAGGAGGTGGAAGAAGGCTTGGGCGCGAGAACACCCATGGCTTGCAAGCGGGCGAGGACCCACTTGCTGGTGTTGTGGAAGGAGACGGAGAGTTGAGAGGCGGACTGGTAGGCGGCGCGGCCACCGAGAGCTTCTAGGTTACCTTCCAGCCTTTGATATTTTTTAAAAAAGGGTTGTGATGTGTGACATGAAGTGAAGGGGAATGGTGAGCGGTTCAGGTCTTCTATATCAGGAAGATAAGCTAATAATGATTTGGGGAGAGCATGCAAGGCAGAGGCAAAGAGGCCAACTTTCCCGACTTCGTGGAATGGGAACTTACTTACTCCTTGCGGGTCGCCTCTTTTTCGGCTGGGGCCAAGCTGGCGTTCTCCTCGAGCACCGCAATAGCATCGTTCACTTTGTGGAATTGAGTCACGATTTTGCGGGCGCGTTTCCGGCCTGTTTTTGTGGATCGAGGTTCGTTGAGATGAGCCAGAGGCTGGTTGAGAGGATGGGGTTGGAGGGAGGGGTAGGTGGGAGTTTTTTGGGTGGACACACACAATACACAAATCATACACAATGCGCCACGCCGCGGGATCTGGACTAGACAGGCCGCCCATAAACTGACTTTTAACGACCTCCACTACGGGTTGGGATTTGCGTTTCTTCCCCATGGCTACGGCTGGTAGTTGGATGCGTGATATCCTTTGCGACTGACCGTTGATGCAGGCTGCACCCCGCGGGCCACACTCGAACACGACCGCGGTGCCAGCCCTGTTAAGTCTGGCAGCGACTGTAGCTTGAACTGCTCCTGCGGCTGCTGACCATGTCCATGCTTGCTTTCTCTTGTGTGTGTGGTGGGTGTGGATGGGCAGAGTGAGAACAGAGCGGGCTCGTCGCAGCCCATCATCACGAAGCAGCACAAAAAGGAAGGGAAGTCTCTCAGTCCCCTTCGTCCAGGAGGACGAGTAAGGATGTATATTTCTGTAATCACGTGAGGTATTGCCCCATGCAGAATTAGCATGATAAGGTGCATCATGGAGACTTTCCTTCAGCCTTTTAGTTGAAGCTATATAAGCGTTGTCGGCCTACGATCGCCGCATCGCCGGGTCCGTCTCTCCCCCTTTCTGATGCGTCCACAGCACTTAATTTTACCAAGCTATAACACGACCTACACGCAAACATGGAAAAAATAGACAAAGTGTGGGCCTGCACGTACGGACGCGGCCATGGCGGTGAGCAGCGATGATGAGGAGAGCGATTACACCGACAGCTCTAGCGAGGACGACGGCGCAGTCCCTCCCCCAATACCACACCGATCACACCATCCAGGCAGAGCGGGTGGATTTCAACAAACCATGGTGATTGATTCGGACGATGCAGGAGTAGGAGAGGGGGAAGGCGAAGAGGAGGAGGAGGAGGACGAGGAAGAAGAGGAAGAAGAGGAACGGGAAGAAGGGGGGGGAGGGGGGGAGGTGGACGATCAACGGATACGCCTGACGCGGCAATTGGGCAAACTCTTGCAGAAATTTATTGAGAGTGGGTCGCACGTCATGTTCTCCGTCCAATTGGAGGAAGCGTTCTCGCTGCACGTCGAGCGGGAGGTAGCAGCAGCAGCGACAGCAGCTGCAGCACAGACGAAGATGGGAAAGAAAGCAGCAGCAACAGCTAAGAGTTTCGTGGCCCTATATCGAGAAAAGGCCGCCGTATTAGTGTCACGCTTGAGGTTTAGCAGGAAGAAAAAGCTGGCGAAGCTGGTGAGGGGGAAGGAATGGGGGAAGATTGCAAGTAAGTACTCCAAGGTGGGGGGGAAGGAGGGAGGGAAGGAGGGAGGGAAGGAGGATGGTGCTGCTGAGGATGTAAAGAAAAAGACGAAAAAGGGGAATGCAGCAGTAGCAGGTGGAGGAGGAAGAGATACACCGTTGAAAAGAGGGAGGGGAAGGCCAAAGAGTGCCCCAGCAGGTGTAGCAGCAGCAGCAGAAGGAGGATCGTCATCAGCAGCAGCAGCAGCAGCAGCAGCAGGAGCAGGAGGAGAGGGGGGACGAGGAAGACGAGGTGGAAAGATGGAGCCGGGGAAAGGTGGAAAGACAAAGGTGGCTCATGGGGGGGAGGGGAAGAAGAGGAGGAAGGCTGGTAATGGCGTGGAAGGTAACAGCGAGGACGAGGAGCACAGGGAAGCGGGGGAGGGGGCAGTCGGACCACGGGCGAAGAAGACAAAGTGGGGTGCTGGCAGTGGAGGCAGAAAGGGTGCCAAGGCAGGAGCAGGAGCAGGAATAGTCGTCAGGCCTGAGAGCAGCAGCTCTACCGGAGGAGGAGGAGCGGGGGAAGGAGGAGGGGTGAAGGAGCCGCTCATTCCTTTAGCTCGTTCTGCCAAAATGCTCCCACTTCCCACTAAGCCGGCCGCTCCTGCTGCTGCTCCTGCTACTGCTACTGCCGCTATTGGAGCGGTGGATAGGAAGGGGATGGGCAGCAGGGGAGGCGGCAACAGCAGCACCAGTTTGTCGTCCATGGCAGGAGAAGGAGGAGGAGGAGGAGGAGGAGGAGGAGGAGGAGGAGGAGGAGGAGGAGGAGGAGGAGGAGGAGGAGGAGGAGGAGGAGGAGGAGGAGGAGGAGGAGGAGGAGGAGGAGGAGGAGGAGGAGGAGGAGGAGGAGGAGGAGGAGGAGGAGGAGGAGGAGGAGGAGGAGGAGGAGGAGGAGGAGGAGGAGGAGGAGGAGGAGGAGGAGGAGGAGGAGGAGGAGGAGGAGGAGGAGGAGGAGGAGGAGGAGGAGGAGGAGGAGGAGGAGGAGGAGGAGGAGGAGGAGGAGGAGGAGGAGGAGGAGGAGGCCGGAGGAGGAGGAGGAGGAGGAGGAGGAGGAGGAGGAGGAGGAGCTCACAGTAACGGTGGCGCCGGTGGTACTCCCCGCCACCCTCCGTTCTACTCCTCCACCTCCACCACCACCACACATCACCTTAAGAGTAGCACGTCTTCCTCCTCCCCTATTCCTCCCCCTCCTCGGCGTCAACACGAAACGGCTCGCGAACGCCAAGACAGGCACAAGGCTCGTCTAGCGGCCAAGGAGGAGGAGAGGAGAAAACAACTCCAGATTAGACGAGAGGCAGAACGGCGAATGCATTCAAATTTAAAACCCACGGTTATTTTTGACGGTACTTTGGAAGCGTTGCTCAGGCTGAGGGATGGGGAGGGAGGGGTTGGCGGGCTGAAAGGGTTGGACGAGTGGGGGACCTTTAGGATAATGAGCCAAGAGGAGAGGAGAGGCGAGGGAAAGAGGAGAGATGGAAGGAGGACGGAAGCGAGGAGGGAGGCAGCGGGGCGGCTGAGTGGTGGAGGGGGTATTACTCCAGCTAGAAGAGGTCGAGAACGAGGAGCTACCAGCGATGGGAGTAACACGACGCATTGTGCAGCGACTCCGCCTGTTTCTCGTGCTGCAGCAGTGGCACCACCACCTTCTCGCCCTCCTCCTCCTCCTTCTCCTCCGCCTCCTCCTCCTCCTCCTCCTCCTCCTCCTCCTCCTCCTCCTCCTCCTTCTTCTTCTTCTTCTTCTTCTCCTCCTCCTCCTCCTCCTCCTCCTGCCCCTTTTGTTTCTTCATATTTTTCTTCTACTTCGCGGCCATCCTCGTCTTTGCCTTCATATTCGGGGGCTCGCCATTGAGGGAGGGAGGGAGGGAGGGAGGGAAGTAAGTGGTGTGTGTATGATTGCGTGTAATATTGAGAGACTTGATTGACAAGGGTGCGAAATAAGGCCCGTAAAAAGAATATTGTAGTGCTTGTGGTACGCACGCCCGGAGTAGGGGAGCCATGAGAAGATTGTGCAAGGCAGATTAAGAAGATGAAAAGTTGGCGTTTATGGGTAGATCTGGATGACAAATAACGTACAGTGACCGAGAAGCAACAGGTAAGGTACAACATGCAATAGAACATTATGAGAGCATGAACGATCCCTGGTATTAGAGACGCATTCTCTGCTTTCTCGAGCGCTTTGCAAGTTTTAAAAGCCTTGATCTTTCGCTTCATTTCTCTACCCTTATCTGCTCCCCTCCTTCCCTTCCCCCCCCCCCCCTCCGTCCTCTATCCCCCCCCCCCCGTTCTTCTCCTCCTCCTCCTCTTCCTCCTCCTCCACCACCCTCCACCTTCAAGTCCTTCATCAATCGTTCCATCTCCCTGTTTTTCATCTCCTCCTGTTCCCCTTCCCTCTTCTCCTTCCTCTCAACCAAGTCAGGCAAATATTCCCTCTCAAACTCCCTCGCCGCCTCATCCACGGCCTCGAAAAAATCACTCACACCCTCTCCACTCGCTGCCGACACGCCCACATTCCTGAGTGTCTTATAGAATTCATCTAACACTAATGACATGGACCGAATCAACGTGCTCGAGTACCCCATGTCATCCCCTTGCCTATCCAAGCCCTCCTGAAATTTCTCAAAATCTCCCATCCATTCCTGTGCGAAGGCATGTGACAGAATATCGATCTTATTGAAAGTCAACACAATCGGCAACCGCGTCTTATACAAGATAGAACAGGCATAGAGCATGTTACTCATAAAGGTGGTCGGGGAGGCTGTGCGAGGCGTATCAACAATGTAAATTAAGATGGTTGGGAAGGATGTAGCGAGTGCCTCAGTAATGATTGCACCGGAGGCTGACCAAGTGAAAACCTCGATTTGCCCGGGGGTGTCCACGAGGACATATTCCAATTCAGGAGCTCGTTTTTCCAGGATAGTAAGCACTTGATCAAAGCGGGTGGCGAAGAGGTTGAGGGATGTCATGATGGCTCCATTAGGCCCGAGTTCGTACTGGTTCATCACTTCCTTGTAGTTGACCGTGTCACGGATGTCGATATTGGCTGCGAACGGGACGGACTTGACGGCCGGATCGAGGTTCACATAGTAGCTTTTGGTACCATTGGCGTTGAGATGCAGATTGAGGCGCTGGACCAGGGTTGTCTTGCCGCTGCCCGCCATGCCCATGAAGAGGAGGACGATGGGTTTCTTGCGGAAGGCGGGCAGGGTGGATGCTGTGTCGTTCCCTGGCACTGACACTGATATCGGTACGTGCAGTGGTGGTGATACCTGATCGGTGCTGCTCATGCTTGACTGTGTAGTGGGTGGTGCGCAGGATGAGGGGGTTGGGGAAGAGATGATGAGGAGGTCGAAGCAGTATCATGCGAGATTGTGTATCGTCCAGACGACCGCCTGTGCGGAATCCAAGACCACGACCGGTACCAGCATAAGGATGATAAGAAGAAGATGGTCGATATGGTAGCTGTTTTTGCTTTCAATGAAGGTGTTGGTTGGAATAATCGTGATACTGTAGGTGGGGGTGGGAGGTTTTGGTATTTTGTTTGTCTGGTCTCCTCTGGTTGTAGCTGAGTCCACATCAATGTCGACACCTGGAGGACATGAAGTAGAGGAAGGTGAAGGAGAATGTGGCTTGTGTCTGTGCCTCTGAGGGGGTCCAAAAGAAGACAGAAAAAGCATTCCCACTCAATCAGTCATCGTGACCTCTCCTCACGCATTCACCACCCACCCCATCACCCATCACACTCTACACATAGCCCCACAAAACACACACACACGTCCACTCCTCCAGACATGTCACGGCGCATCGGTCAGCCAGTTAACCAGGTACGGCTGACAAACGTGGCCATGGTCCGGATGCACAAGGGGGGAAAACGCTTCGAAATTGCCTGCTACCGCAATAAGGTCTTGAGCTGGCGGCAGGGTGTAGAGACGGACATTGACGAGGTGCTCCAAACGCACGCCATCTTTCTGAATGTGTCCAAGGGCGTGCTTGCTAGCAGCAAGGACTTGATGGATTGCTTTGGCCAGGATAATGTGGAGGCGTTGCTGCGGCAAATCTTGGAAAAGGGGGAGTACCATCCCTCGGACAAGGAGCGGGAAGCCATGCTTGAAAGCACGTACAGGGACATTGCCACCATTGTGGCCGAGAAAAGCGTAAATCCCGCGTCAAACCGGCCATATACCGTCAAAATGATTTTGAGTGGGATGAAGGAGATCCATTTTGCGGTCAACCCCACGCGAAATGCGAAGCAGCAAGCCTTGGAGGTCATCAAGAAGCTGCGAGACGTAATGCCCCTCGACCGGGCCAAGATGCATTTACGAGCAGTCTGCCCCACTGCTGAGGACCTTGCAGAGGTGGTAGCTGGGCTGCGGAAGATGGGAATCGATACAGCTGCGGCTGAAGCGGCAGGGACGAGGCAGGAGATGGATTTATTGGTTGACCCGGGGGTGTTTCGAAGTGTGGATGAGCTGGTGCGAGGGGCGGCGAGAGGATCGTTGCAAGTGTTGGAGCTGAATGTGCAACAGGAAGGAGAGGCGGATGTGGATTTTGAGATTGCGAGGAAGGAGATGATGAAGAGGCATCAGCAGGAGGAGATAGCGGCCAAGGCGGTCAAAGCAGTGGAAGCGCGGGATGACGTGCAGGAGGAGAGTGGAATGGAGAAGGAGGAGGATAAGGACGTACTGGAAGAGGGCGAAAAAGATGAGTGGAATGCATCGGGAGGTGGTGGGCGCGGGGATGCACGGGAGGAGGAGGGGGAGGGGAAGAATGCGAAGAACAAGGGCAATAAAACATCCAAGGCGGGCAAGCGGCGGGAGAAAGAGCGTCTGAAAGAGCGGGAGGTGCGGAAGCAGCAAGATGCCGAGCGCCGACAGCAGCGAGAGAATGGAGACTCGACAGCTTCCCTTGTTTCCACAACAATATCTAACACCTCTGGAGGTAGAGAAAAGATGGTGTTGACATGGCAGAAAAAAAGCGCTGGGGGAACGCGCCTAGCGTGCAACACATGCCGGGTTGACTTCGATGATGCCAAGGGCTATCGGGAACATTACCGCACAGACTGGCACCGGTACAATCTGAAGCTTAAGGAAAAGGGAGGCGGACCCGTAGGGGAAAAGGAGTTTGAGATTGTGGATGCGGATGAAATGTTCTTCCAGGACCGGGGCGTATAAGTAAGCAAAACAAAGGTAGTATAGCCTATTTTTTTGGGGGAAATGTAGAAATAGAACAAAGTAAATAGCTCAAGCTACATACCTGCTCATTTACGAATGTATTATTTGGTGTAGCCCTTTCCTTACCCGCGCCTTCTGTAAATTCTTCTTTTCAAGCAAGTAAAGTCGCGATCCCCGTTGTCGGGTCACATTCAAATACATCGATTCGTGGATAAATATCACCCATGACGCCCCGTATGAAACTCCCGTCCCCACACGCCGTCTTTTCAACGGCGTGACATGCTTTGTCAACATCTTTCAAAGACCTCCCACCTGCCGCCGGCGTTGGCAAAAGCTCGCGATACACAATCGAGGGCATGCGTGTGGGTCCTAGGCCATAGTCGTAAGCGTCGTCCCAAGCCAGGAACAATTGTGTGTCGGCATCATATAAATTACAAGCCAATGCCACCTTTTGATCTATGGAAAATATAATAGAGTACGTTCGATCATGTTCTGCCCAGCCCGGTACTTCTGAATAGAAACGCTCGATATCGTGGTCTTCAACTTCTTGGTAGGTCGGGGACGGGAAAAGCATGTCAATGGTGCTAATAGAGATATAGCGAGCATCATAAAGTTCGGATTGAGCCACGCGCGGTAATCTTTCACCGCTATATAGGCCCTGGGGAACACGCGGGAGCTTCCCTTGCATGCGGATCACCATATTCGGCCCCATCTTGGCTTCTTGTGCGCACCAATACAGATATCTCGTATCGTAGTTCGTATAGCTAGTAATGCTGGCCGCATAGCCCTGCTCCAGGCCAGCGCCGAATAGAATCATGGATGGAAACACATCGTCCGATAGTTGCGCCATTGGACACGAGGCGGCTGTGGCAGGAAAATGCTTTAATACGGGGTACAAATCCGTAAAAGTGGCCTGAAACAAAGCTGAGCCGAAGTCAGTGCAAGCCGGGACCTCTGTCCATCGGCCGTCATGTGTTCGATGCTCCACCACCGCTGGGTCGGTAAAGCCCCAAAACTGTTGCTTGGGAGTCCATGCCCCTTCGTCTCCCCGAGCTGCGTATACGTCTGCGTCGTACATCCGATAGATGATTGTCACGGGCTCTTTCTCTTCTAAGTGATTCCCGGGCCGCTTGACCTGCAATTCATTGGGCAGCCCTTGATTGCCGTGCGCCGTTAAGTAGATGTCAAACGTTCCGCGGTGAGCAGGAGAGGCGCTCAGATCGTTGTAAGGGTTTTTGCCCGTCGCAGGTCGAATGTCGCGGTCCAGCATGGACGCAATGGCCTTTCCGTTGCTAAACTCATAGCTCTGAATGGAAAAGTACCGCGCGGCAGGAAAACGCCCCTTGATCCGATAAACATCGGAGTCGTGGAAGTCCCAAATGACTAGAGTGTGGTAAAATGCATTCAAGTCCAGTAGGCCAAAGCTCGAAGCACTCGGCTCCGTCGCCACCTGCCAGGCACATCTGGGCCACTTGGAGCCACCTTTGCCGCGGTCCGGGGGCAGTGGAGCGAGGAAAGGGTACATCTTATCCAAGAACTGGTAAAGTTTGCTGGGATGTGGCACCAAGGCCGTCGCACCCGCAAAGTGGGGCTCGTTGGATGGCGGCGTGGCAAAATTGGTGGCCTCGAAAAGGACGTCGCTGGCGCTTGTGGAAGTGGGTATGAGGGCGAGGAGCAAGGGAGCGAGGTGCAGAATACGAGACAAAGCCTGCGGCTGCATTTTGGACCTTTTCTTGGGTATGATATGGGCGATATGTGTGAGAATAGTACAATATTAACGCGACAACTTGCACTCCACAGTGTGAGCTGGGCTCTTTTTGAGGTAAATGGGCCATTTGGCCGACCTCCCCATATATCAGGTTTGACCAAAGGAGCCTATTGTCAGTATATGAGCAAGGCACTCACAAATTATGACTAAATGCAACTGGCTTCGAATTGATGCTTTCTTTGTCATTAGCGTTGCTGTCGTCGTGTGCTGGACTCCACACAAAGCACCAGGACTAGAGCACGTCGTGCGGCGTTCGCGATATGGGACGGCGATTGATGGGCGAAAGACCAACTCTCTGACTGGGCTGGCTTTGAAAATTTGCCCACACCCACCACAGACTGTCCGCTCGAGTGAATAAAGGTTGTCCGGCCACATACAAAGCGTTCCTTTGCATCCTATGTCTCTCACAACGTGCCCGATCTACCGTGTGCCTGGGCCCCGCTTTTTTATCGCTCAAGAAGTCAGTATGTGCTGCAACGTAGAAGGGGGTGACCCCTTCTCTAGGAAGCAGTAGGGCGGAGCTCTTGCACGTGCCTCACTTCACCAACCGTAAGAGCACACCAGAGCGATTACTGAGGATGAGAAAAAGAAGGCCTGATATGACTCGTGCCCTCACATCGCATTATCAGCACGCCAGTAAGCACTGGGTCATATGGCAAAAACAACTGTGATGCAGCTCCCTCAAAGTTCTTCTTTGTTTCGTCTGACCCTCCCCACAGGGATACACACCGAAAGCAAACCGTGGAAGATGCGCCGTTGCTGCACTTCCTTCCTGGCCGCGTCCGCCGCTATGCTCCTCGCTGTAAGTGCCGTGGAGACTTTGCCCGAGATGAGGCACGACGATCTCGAGAGAGACACACCCAGCTGGCCCGGCCCGATTGCGCCCGTGACGGAGTTGGATGTTGAAGCCTACACGGGGCGATGGTTTCAGGTAAATGGCAGAATAAAATCTCTAGTGTTGGGAAAGGGGACGTGGTGGAATTCGAAACGATCAAGTATTTATTTTCCTCTCCTTGCCCTTTCAACTTGACTCATGCTCGCTCCACTCGGAACCACCTCCTCCATCTTTCTTTTGTCTCAACCCTTTAAGTTGTACGCCAATCTTCTCGTCAAGTATACCTTTGAACTGGGCGGCGTCTGCGTCACGGCCGATTATGGCCTCCTCGCCAACGGCACAGGTGTGTCAGTCCACAACGCCCAAAACTTCCTGCAGCCCAACGGCACCACGACCATCATCAACGGGCAAGCCACCGCAATGAATGCCTCTGAGCCCGGCAAGTTGACCGTGACCTTTGATCCCATCCCTTTCCCTGGTAGCTACTGGATCGTGAAGTTAGGTCCGGTGGAAGACGGAGAGTATCAATACAGTGTGGTGACAGACGCGTATGCAATCACCCTCTTCATCCTGGCGCGGGACCCCGCGACTTTCAAGGAGAGGTATGAGAAGGAAGTCTTGGAATTTGTCAACCCGTTGTTCGCGGGTTTTTTGCGCAAGCCTCGCCCGACCGTGCAGGGGCCGGACTGTCTGTACTCGCCTGTGCCTTCCGTTTTTGCGAGTGGAAGCGAGAGTGAGAACGTGAGTGTGTATGTGGAACGAAAAGGGGGAGTGGAGAGTATGGTGGACGAGAGTATGAGCCTCAGAGGCCATGACGCCATGGCGGAGGATGTGGCGCGCTTGCATGGGGCGTTGCGCGCAGGGGGACCGAAGTAAAGAGAAGGAGGAGTAGGAGGAGAGGGATGATAGTAAGACAGAATGGAATTGAAGCAGGAACGGGCAGCATTGGGGTACAAAAGGAACCATCCAAGAAGCTTGCAGTGCATACACAAGAGACCGACGCATTGCATCTGGAATATTCAGTGCGGGAGATTTTGAAGGGGAAAGAAGGCAAACGGATGTCTCGGCACGGGCATGGGCCAGGGGGTACGGATATGGGCCAGGGGGTACGGATATGGCTCATGAAAAAAAAAAGAATTGAGGGAAAAAGGACTTAGGAACCATCCAAGAAGCTTGCAGTGCATACACAAGAGACCGACGCATTGCATCTGGAATATTCAGTGCGGGAGATTTTGAAGGGGAAAGAAGGCAAACGGATGTCTCGGCACGGGCATGGGCCAGGGGGTACGGATATGGCTCATGAAAAAAAAAAGAATTGAGGGAAAAAGGACTTGATGTGAATGTCTAAGCGGGCTGCCGATTTGCTTTTGTGGTTGTGAGGTCATTCAGGATCAACTTGCTTTTGGGACATAATTGTGGTGGTCCCCCCCGGGGTTTCCGTTCTTTCTTTCATCTACTCGTATGCTTCGTTTCTTACTGTATCACCCGTGACTCTTCCCCCTCCCACTCCCTTTGGTCTTGTTTTGTTTTATGTCGGATGCGACAGGCGAAAGGCAAGGTGACAAGCAGGGATGGACTCTGGGCCTAGTCACGTTAGATATCTCCTCCACTTAGAAGCCCCAAACGCATTTTTTCCTGGGGGGCAATTTGATTGATTGATTGATTGATTGATTGATTGATTGATTGATCCGGGGGGGAGGCTCGGTGAGACCATAGCCCACCCTTCGACCCCCTGTGAAGCGATTTACGACCACACAGATTCAATCGTTGGGTGATATTTTGGCTCAAATGCCCATGCCTAGTTAAAAAGTGGCGAAAAGTGAGGGCTTTTGCTTTTCGCGCCCCAGGGAGATGAGAGGACGGGCATTCATGTGTCCGAGCCACACAACCCCCGAGGGAGCTCAAGACGATAAGACAAAGAAATTTAGCCCCTGTCCATTTGAACACTCTTGCCTCCCTTCAAAAAACGCAACGCTTTACTTTTCCTCTTCTGAGGGTGCATTCTAAACCTAAGAAAAGGAGAGAGAAGGAAAGGAGAGAAGCTCGCGGAAGCTCGTTGACAGCCAATGAATCAATAGAGCAGAAATGCGTTATAACTCCCCTGCCACCCGCCCCTCATTGATCACTCGGCAAGGATTTTGTCACGAATACACATCCAGTCACTTGCATAGATTTGTATACCTACAATGCACAAACGCTGTGTCGGGGTCAAACTTTTGTGGTTCCAGTCCTTTTTTCGCTCTCGCACGCCTGTCTTCTTAAATCTGTCGGGATTTTGGCTTATACTCGTCGCTCGCTCCACAGTCAAGGTTGGTTCGTCCACTGTCTTCCATGCTTCTAGTCTGACAGTCGCCGTGAGCGCGGAGTGGATTAGCGGGACGGGACTTTTTGAATGCAACGACGGATTTTCATCTTTTTGTGAAGGAGGCGGTGGTCAACAGGAAATTAGGTGTGTATGTGACACACGCTTACTCTCGCAACGAGGAGCCCGTCCACCCGACGGTCTTCTCCGCAGGTTATCCCGCGTCCCCTCAGAAAAGGAGTGAGTGATATAAATTCTTTCCTACATGGACATAATCTCTTCCTCGCAACCCCGCACACTTGACAGGCGGACCAGCGTGCATGGAGAGCTTGCTGGTGTCCGCCACTGCCGGCCGAAGCGAAATGTCGTCAGGCTTGCCATCTCCATCGGTCTCGACTGCTGGGGCGGGAGGCGCGCCCACGGGTGGGGGGGCGGTTGGAGGAGTCAACGAAGATGCGACCGCGCTGCAAATGCGAGAGCTCAAGAAGGAAGATGACACCCATGCCGGCCACTTGAGCAACAGCCACTTGCATGGTGGTACGGGCCGCGTATCCTCGCTTCCCCCCCAACTGCCGCATTCGCAACAACCACATGACCCGGACCAGGGAGGAGGGAAAATGCTGCATCGTCTGCCGCCTCAGCCCCCTGTTGTGGACATGTCTCACCACCACCATCACCACCAGCAACAACAGCACCACCACCATCAGCAGCACCCTCACCATCAGCAGCACCCACATATGCAGCACCCGCCCCAGCCACCGCCCCACTTCCAGCAGCAACCACATCATGTCACGCAAAAGCACCTCCAGCCGCAGCATAATGACGGGATGATGCGGATACAAGGGCTTGTGCATGGACATGGAGCCAGCTCGGTCGCATCTACGAGCTCTTCTTCATCCAACCCGTCGGCCAACGCCATGATGGCGGCGCACCACCGACGTCACGGTCGGGAACAGCAGATGCTGATTCGCGAAGACTTGATGGATGGGGACGACGACGATGACTTACTGGACGCATCAGACTTAATGGAGGAGGCATTAAGTGACAAGGTGAAGGGTATCGGTACCTTTTACATCCTCATCGATAAGCACGTACGGAAACACAAGCGGGGCTTCACGGGCTTGCGGCGGTCGCAAAAAGCTGCCATTGTCAGGTAAGGCATAAGTTTTGACTCATGACTGTCGAACTCTCCCATCATCTTACGCTTTTTTTTGTCTCTCCCTTCCTTTCTTCTTCCTTCTCTTCTCCCCCTCCTAGATCTGCCTACAACATCATCGAATCGATCTGCGACGTTTTTTGCCCCGGGGAGAGAATGGAGCTTTTGGATGCGATCGCCAATATTCACCCGACCTACCGCCGGCGCTTCAAGCGCAAGCTAGCCGCGACTGGGGTTGGTTCCACCATGCTGAGCGGAAGTTATTCATCGATGGATGGCATTGAAAGCGGAGGCATGAAGGGAGAAGAGGAAGGAAGAGTTGGACGAGGGGGAGGCGGGGAGGGGGGGTCCTTTTCAGACGTAGAAACCTACTATGGCTCTCCTGACAAGGCGTACCGAAAGCCGCTTTCCCCTGTGTTAACCATGCTGGAGCAAAGTAAGCCTGAGCTTTTTAATATTCAGGTTCTGGGTCAGAATCTGACGAAGGAGCAGCTGCTTTCTCAGTATAAACGGCCGGCGGGTTCTACCATCGCTGTGTCTACCTCAGGCGGCCTCGCCAAGCCTCATTCCCCCAACCTCCAGCAGCAACTTCAGCACCCGCCGCATCAAATACATCAGCCATCGTCACAGCAGCAGCAGCAGCAGTTACAGCAGGCTCCATATCGCAATGCTCAACAGCAGCACGGCCCCGGTGTCATGCCGCCCGCTGGTTCTTCTGGCTACCCTTCCCACCCTCATCACTCCCACCAGCATCACCAGCAGCAATCACAGCAACCGCTCAACCAGCAGCGACAGCAGCATCAGCAGCATACCGGCAGTATTCATTCATCGCAAGGTGACGCTTCACAGTACGCGCAGCAGGAGCAGCAGCCGCCGCCAGTGCATCACATGTATGGAGGGGTAGGAGCGCCTGCCCCGCTTCCTCATCCCAACAATGCAGGTTGGCCTTCTCACATACCTCAGCAACAGTATTCCCAGCAATCGCACCCTCAGCAGCAGCCACATCACCAACAGCAGCAGCATCAACATCATCATCATCACCATCATCAGCAGCACCCTCAGCAGCAACATCAACATCAGCAGCAGCACGGTGGAGCCCAAGCATGCGGATCCCCTTACTTTTCTCCCCCACAGCAGCACATCACCCCGCCCTTCGCTGCTGCCGGTCCCCCCTCCGGACGCCAGCCCTGCCTCCCTCCCTCCCATCATGGCTCCATGCCTCCCCACCCCTCCCTCGGCCACCGCCTCCAGCATTCAAGCTACCCTGACGCCCCTATCCACCCCTCGGGCCCCTCTACCCACCTTATGCAACCTCAGCAGCTCTCGTATACAAAGGGCTTAGGCCCTTCTTCGCAATATTTACAAGGTTCAATGACGTCAAAAGCCCCGTACCACTATCCTTCTTCCCCACAGCAGCAGCAACAGCAGCAGCAGCAGCAACAGCAGCAGCAGGAACAACAATATCACTCAGTACCGGTGCATCGCCAAAAGCAGCCACAGCAGCAGCAGCATCAACAGCATCAACAGCATCAACAGCACCAGTTACATCAGCAGCAGGATCAACAGCAGCACCAACACCAGTCACAGCACCAGCAGCATCACCAGCAGCAACAACACCAGGGTGTTCCACCATCAAAAGTTGGATCGGGCAGCGGGCGTAGCAACACCGCTATCACTGCCGCCTTTGCAGGAGTAGCAGCCAGAGGTGAAGGTGGAGGACAAGCTTCCCGACCGGTCATAGATCAACTCTCTCGCCTTGCAGCCGGCACACTGGCAAAGCTGAGGAAGAGCTCAGAGGGGGAAGGGGGAGAGGGGGGCAACGATAACAGCAGTGTCGGGAGCAACCGAACCACGGGCAACTTCTCCGCATCTGCTCTCCATCATGTCTCTTCTTCTATCACCAGTGTCACTACTCCTTATTCAGCTCCTTCTCCTGCCCCTGCCCGCTCTCCTCCCTTGGATACCGCGCCACTTGCTGGTGCTCCTGCCGCCGCCATTGCTTGCACGAGTGTCAGGAGGGCAGACAGCAGCAGCAGAAGCAGCAGCAGCAGCAGCAGTAGCGGCAGCAGTACCAGTAGCGATAGCAGTAGAAGTGGTGGTAGTAGCAGCAGCTCTGCAGCCTAAACAACCAAGGGTTGAGGCCAAATTACCATCACAGCCGATCGTTCATCTGTGGGGGGGGGGGGGGGGGGGAAGGAGGAGGGTGGCATCAGCTGCGGCCTGGAGCTAGACATAAAAACGGAAGGTTAAGAAAAGGAGAAGAAACAGAAGGGGGAGCTACCATTGTTGTGTTCGTATTGTCGACCGTTGAGGTCATTGAGCTATGACAGATGGAAGGAAGAGGGAGGAAAGCGGGAAAAAAAGATAGGGGGAGAAGATTACGAAAATGATATGGACATTGACTCTGATGACGACGACTACATGTGTATATTTAGGAGACAAAAAATACAGCCGATGCAGGGACGTTCTTGGGTAGAGGGAAAGACAGGGAAGTAGGAAGGAATGCGTCAACGGGGATGCGAAAGCGAAGGGGACCGAGAGAAAAAATAATACCATCAAAGAGAGGTACATTTTTTCACATAAAGACAAATAAATGCAATCACACAGATACTAATAGGAGGAGAGAGTGGGAGATAGTGATAGGTCGAAATTAAAAGCACATAATGAGACAACAAGACAGAGATGAAAGATAAAAACAAGGTAAATTCAACTAATTGAGCAAGAAATGCAGTTTCCCTATGCATATTACCACAAAATACACCCTAGAAAACAGGTAAACAAACTCACTTGCACGTTGCGATTTGTTGCGGTATTGCTAATGCTGTGATTTGTTTGGGGGGTTTGACAGCCATATCGCTTGTCACATGGGCATGGGACAAAACTAAATATCTCGTGAAGTAAGATGATTTGCGATGCAAGACAGTAAACCCCGTGCTGGGCAAGACGAGAGGAAGCAAAAAGCAATATTTTTACATCAATCCATGGAACTTGGGGACCACGGGGTGGTCCTCTGTGTGGCCGCTTCTCACAAGGCCGATCCTCCCCCTCAAAGCTCCAGCATCGTAAATCCCCCGAACAACATGCCACAAACATCGATTTGTATTGAGTTAAAAGGTGCTATAACTTTGATTTTTTAATTTTTACTCCATCGTTTGCTTTGTCCAACTTAAGTTTTGCTAACGCCGCTTGGTGGCCGGACACGCCCTCCCCGCATCCGACAGCCTCTTCCCCCGCGGAGCACCTGCCCCTCTCTCCCCCTCGTCCTCTCCCTCATCTTTCTCCCCTTCTTTTTCCTCTCTATCATCTTCCACCTCCACCACTGCCACCGCTGACGCTGCGCCGACCCCTTCCTCAGGCCACTGTACAGGACATTCCCATCTCCTGCACCGCAAATGCCAGTACCCTCCTCGCCCTTTTCACCAGCCTCCGAGCCAGGGAACGCGATACCCATCTCCTCTCCTCTGCTCAGCTCGCTTGGCACGCCCACCCTCCATTCAACCGCCCTCCTCCGCGGCCAACTTGCCACTGCCCACCAAGCAGAATTCCCGTCGGAAGAGATCCATCTTGAAACCAAGTCAGTCTTGGAAGACGCAGCGACAGCAGTGAATGTCCACCCTCTTTTCAATGTCTATATAGATGTGTCTCCAAGGAATCCTATACCTTCCGCCCTCCTCAATAAATCTCAAAGCAGATCGATCCTCGTTGGCGTGCCAAGCGGGGGGGGAGGAGGGGAGGACAAATCATAGGGTTTCCCATCCCGCTTTTCCAAAGAAATGAAATTGTGCAACACCAGCAGCACAGGCCGCCCGCGCCGCCGCCATTCCTGGCCCCACAGGGAGGGTATGATCGTTCTGGAGCAGGTGGGGGATGACGTTGTACTTCAAGATCGACTCTCCGAGGCAGGGATGTTCGGCACAGTGGCCTTGGGCTTGCTCCGCCGTAGAGCCGCAGAGGTAGCAGCTTCCACGTCCGTATGCAACTTCAGTCGATCCCCCAGCGTTTGCTTTCTTGTCCCTTCGTGCTGGCCGTATTCGAAATTGGCGGGCTTGAGTGAGCAGGTGGATTCCACCTAGTTCAGTTTCACCACCAGACTGCAGCCCATTTCCGCTATACCCACACCGCAGAAGCCGCAGATGCTCATTGGCACGTCCGAAAGGAAAGCATGCCCAGCGATGTGGTGGCGCATGTTCTTCTGCGTCATCTCCGACAGGTCGAGCGACCCGCGGCATGGTTTGCAGGACACGATCTCGGTCCCCACCTCGCCCCCCCGGGCCTCCTTCCCTGACGCTTAGGGAACAAGCGGGATTTCCAAGTGCTTTCTAAACCCCTCACCAGCAACTAGCCGTACCTCGTCCCCTAAGAGGCCGAGCCGCTCCTACAGGTGGTCAAGGGGGATCTGCATGATTGCTTACGTGCTGTTTTCGCCCTCAATAACCACCATCTCGGGCTTGAGCAGGCTCATGAAGTGACCACCCTTGAAGAGAAAGGCCTGCTTGGAAGTGTAATGCCCGCGCTCTAACTCCACCACACCCTCCTCTCCACCCGCCACCTACGCGATCGCCCGCATATGCACCGTCGTCTCCTCCGCTCGGAACAACTCCTCCCTCACGAACGGCAGCTGTCCCATCCTCTGCCCACGCGTCGCGGTACTGTCGGGGTCAGCGCCTGAGCAATGGAGCGCCTACCGTCTTGGGAAACAGAGGCGAAGCTCTTGATGTACGCGGCCGCGATATCGTCATTGTCCTCGTCCACTGATTCAATCACCGATCCGCCTGCCCTTGCTGATGCTCTCCCGCCACTTGCCGCCGCTGGCGCTGCCGGGGTCTCCAGCTGCGAGATGAATGATGACTGGGGCTGATGATAGCACCGAAGAAGGAGGTGATGATGTGGACCTCCTCGGGCTTCTCCGCCTTGTGCTGCTTGCTCTGAGAGTGGCCAGTCAGCACGCCGCATGCCGTTGTGTTGACGCCCTTCTTGTTCGCCCAATCCAACTCATACCGCAAAAACACGCGGCCGCAGCCCTGGCACTCGAGGCCGCCGCGATTGGTCGCCACAAGGTTGTCCTGCAGCCTCCTTGAGTCGCCCTTCCCGATTGTGGTAAGGTTCCATGGACTTGACTCGGGAGGGCTGGAATTCGCCGATGATGATGTGGATGAAGAAGAGGCCATTCGCTTGTCCGCCACACGCTCAACAAAATGCCCTGTATATGAGGATGTTATGGTGTTACGAGTACATCGATCATATCGCCCTGTATCGTGAGATATAGGGCAGAGTTTGTATAGTATAGGGCAGAGTTTGTATAGTATAGTATATATCCAGTATCCGAGTATCCGCGATTCATTCCGGCCCTTGATGTTGGTTCGTGCCTTTCGATGATCCAGCAATGGCATTTCCTCTCTCTTATCACCCGACTTATGGATACAACACCCACACTCACACCTAGGCGGGAGAAGTCCTGGTCCAACACCAAGCAGTGGACGACGGGGCCTCATTTCAGCTTCTCTTAATCCCTCTACGAAGCGGTGAAGCAAACGATCGCAGACGCCGTCATCACACATCATTTGATATAGAAGCTTCCACGATCCCCTCCACTGCCGCCACCACACCCGAAGGTCACAATCAACGAGCATTGAGCATGCGCCGCTCCCTTTCCGAGACGAGCATTGCAGTGCTTTTCCGGCTCGAGCGTCTCCAGGTACGTTTATTCCCCTGAACTTAAGTGGAAGGGGTATCCGGGGTCCGTTTGATTTTAGGACCTGTCTGTACGTCACAGGTCGTGTATACACAGGATAAAGTACATACCGTGCATGACTGTGGGCACATCGCTTCACTCACAAGGAAGGGAACATGGACACCAACTTGGAAACATTCTGAAGATTTTTCCATGAGCAATTTGGCTGCTATCATGGCCCTCTTTAAATGCCCTCCCACAACTCTGAGCTCGGTTCAGTTGTCCCTTCCTTTTTGCATGCGATCCAATGTGAAAGGAACGGCACATTTAGATGCCTTTGGAAAAGATCCATTCATCATGTATACGCCTTTTATCGGTTCCCTCCCTCAATTTACACGTTTCATTATTCATATATCCACTCTTTGACACATTATAATAGTATATAGATATATTCACTCTCCTTTGACACACATTGATAAATGTCCCAGGTTGAGCTGGATTCTATCGCACAGCAAGTCGCCGAGATTGAGACGGCCGTCCTGAACCGGCGGGCAACGGTGGCCCCTGCCTCCGTCCTCGAAGGACTTGACGCCCTTTCGGGTAATTTACGAAGCATCGCTGCCCAGACAGACGCGCATTCACATGACCACACTCAAAGCGGACAAGGGGAAGCGCTGGCTTTGGGACAGCGGATTCAAAGCACGGCCCAGGCAGTGGGTGAAAGGATAGCACAGATGAGGAACGAATTAAATTCAGCGACTAGTGGGAGTGAAAGAGGGGAGGAGGAAGGAGAGGGGGAGCCGGTCATCTCGCGGCAGGTAGCTGTGAATGGCGTGCGGGGAAGTGGACCATTACCAATTCCGACTTTGGTCAATGGTCCTGCTCTAGCTCTCAATCCGGTGTTATATTCCTCCTCCTTGACGCTACCACAGCCGGGATTGCGCGTGCAACCATATAACGGGAGTTGCACCAGTGCTACAGGGATAGAAAGGATGGACACGGCCACTAGCAGCGAGGGGAGCATAAGCAGCTGCAGTTTTCAGCACAGTAACAGTCTCAGCAGCAATGGAGAAGGAGGAGCAATCATGCCTTCGGATACGGTGCTTTACTCGTGGGGCAGGACGGATTTGGGGGCTTCGTTCCAAGAAGTCATTCCTACTCCCTCTGTGGTGAGAGGAGAAGGAGGAAGCGAAGGAGGAGGAGTAGGAGTAGGAGGAGGAAGAGGAGGAGGAGGAGGAGGAGGAGGAGGAGGAGGAGGAGGAGGAGGAGGAGGAGGAAACATCAGTAAGAGCAACAGCATCGTGCCGACACCTCCCCTGCTTAAACCCACCAAGAGCAAATATGGGAAGAAGAACGTGGCTAACCTGTGCAGCACCCTCTATCACACCGTCGCGGTGACCACTACAGGGGAGGTGTATGGATGTGGTGTGAATGAAGACGGACAGGTCTCACCCGACAAGGAAGACCAATACCTGTGGGCTCCAGTGTTGGTCGAACGTTTGTTAAGCCAGCGCGTGATTCAAGTCAGTTGTGGAGAGAACCATACAGCGTGCCTAACGTCCTCGGGGGCGGTTCTTTCCTTTGGAAACAACGAGGTGGGCCAGCTGGGGCATAGCGCGGGAGCAACAACGACAGGAGAAATAGTAAGAAGCAGTAGAGGCAGCAGGAGGGTGGAGCCTCGGACAGTGGTAGGGCTGGGAGGGAAGTTAATCAAGCAGATCGCATGCGGATATTTGTTTACCGTAATGCTGTCGTCAGAGGGAGAGGTGTTCTCGTGCGGGGTTGGGGGATGCGTTGGAGGCCAGGATGGGAAAGATCGTTTTCAAGCAGAGAGGGTGGATGCGTTGATGTTTGTACCTGTGGCCTGTGTGGCGACGGGAGCTTCGCACACCCTGGCCATCACAGTAACGGGAAACGTGTGGTCGTGGGGACAAAATCGGCACGGGCAGGCTGGAGGGGGGGAAGAGACAGCAGTGCAAGAACCGCGGCAGGTGGTCGGGTTATCTCGAGTGAGAAGCGCGGCGTGTGGAAGTGCGCATTCGATGTTCTTGGTGGAGGGAGGGGCAGTCTGGGGATGTGGGAAGAATCATCGAGGGCAACTAGGACTGCCCCCTTGTCCGTCGGTGTCGCCAGTGCCGGGGGAGGAAGAGCTGGGAGGGGGTGGTACAGTATCGCCGTATCGTGCACCGGTCTTGGTGTCGCAGCTGAATGGGTTGGAGGTCTGTATGCTAGCGTGTGGCGATGCTCACACACTCGCCTTGACGAAAAGCGGACAAGTCTGGTCGATGGGAGCTAATAGCAGCGGGCAGCTCGGAACGGGCGCCTCTGCTACCAATGCCGAGCCCTCCATCCATCCCTCCTCCTCCTCCTGGCGAGCGACGGAAGTGCAGGGTCTGCAAACGGCGCATGTCTTTATGGTGGCAGCTGGAGGAGAGCAGAGTTTCGCCTTGGGCCTTGGATCCGGAGCAGCAGCGACTGCTACAGCAGCGACAGCAACACCAAAGACAATAACCGGAACCGCTGTACCAACAACAGCAGCAACGCCTGGTCTCTCACTGGATGAAAGCACTTTAGACTTGATCCGCAAGTTCAGTGTCATCAAGCCCGCCACCTCCTTCCTTACCACCGCCCAGCTCCTAACCCTTATCCAACAAGCCGCATCAACGCACCAACCTGACTTTTTAGAACGCACACTGTTTGACATTTTCTCTTCTCCCTCCCTTCTCAATGGCAGCTTTCTCTCCGTAGCCCATTCTTCCTCCCTCACCGCCAAGAGCAGTACCAGCAGAAGTTGCAGCACCAGCACTCTCTCCGGTCTTGATGTCCAAGGACTTGAATCCATTTACGTCGCTGTGATGAAACTCAACCACACGCCCCTCCTCTCCCGTCTCATGCACGCCTTCTCCACCGCCCTGGATCATCTCCTCCCCGTCGCAAAATCCCTCTATGATCCAGACTCCCTCCGTTGCCTCCTTGCCTACTGGCAATGTCCGTTGAACAGCAATACTTCCCTCTCCAGAGACACCGTCCTTAAACTCTGCGAAGCCATCGTCTCACTTCCTGGTGATGGCCGTGTCCAGCTCTTTGCTTGGGCGCGTGCTGATTATCCCCCGCACTTATTTGCCACTCGCTTGCTTCGTCCTTTGCATTCACACCTCGAATACCACCTTAAAGTAAATTTCGGGAAGGGACGGGCTGTGCCTATGTTGGCAGTAATAATGAATTATTTGTACGCGGCAAACGAGAGGATACGGGAAGACGGTCGGGAGATTGATGACTTGGACGAGGGAGGGAGGGAGGAAGGGAAACGGCTGATCCCAGCCGAACAGTTCGCGAATGCTGCGGTGTCGGCGTTGTCGGTAGAGTCACTCTTGCATGACCTAGGGACCTGGAAAGCTTTGAAGGAGGAAAATAAGAACAACATCAACAAGAATGTTTTCGCCTTCTGCAGATTCCCTTTCCTCTTGAGTGCCGAGGCAAAACAGAGGCTGCTGCACGGAGAGGCGGCGTTGGGGCAACAGCAGGCGGCCCAAAGGGATCTGATGCGGCAAATGTTTAGTGGGGGTCCAGTGAGTCCTTTTTTGGTGTTGAGAGTGGATAGGGCAAGATTGTTGGAAAGCACGCTGGCGCAGATCGGTGTGTGTGATGCAATGATGCTGAAGAAACAGCTTAAGGTCTCGTTTGTGGGAGAAGAGGGGGTAGACGAAGGTGGGGTGAAAAAGGAGTTTTTCCAGTTGTTGTGCGCCCAATTGTTTGACTTTACGTATGGCATGTTTCGGAGCACAGAGAGCGGGAGGGAGGTGTGGTTTAGCCCCTCCCATGGCCCAAGTTTTGGTTCGGATGACTCGCAGGAGTATCAGTTGGTGGGGGTACTGGTGGGCCTCGCCATTTATAATTCTGTGCTTCTTGATTTGCATTTCCCCCTGGTGGCGTACAAGAAGCTTTTGGGGCTCCCTGTGGGTTTTGCGGATTTGAAGGAGTTGGACGCAGAGATGGGGGAGGGGTTACGGAAGCTGTTGGAGTGGGAAGAGGAGGGAGGAAGGGAGGGAGGATGCGGAGGAGGAAAGGTGGAGGATGTTTTTGGGTTGTGCTTTGAAGTGGACTGGATGGAATTTGGGGAGGTGAGGAGACATGAGTTGATTGAGGGGGGGAGGGAGATAGAGGTGACCGCCGCGAATCGACGGGACTATGTGCGGTTGTACGTGGAGTGGGTTTTGGACGGGTCAATCAGAAAGAGCTTCATGGACTTCAAGAGTGGCTTTGACAAGGTGATGGGGGGAAGTTCGATAAGTCTTTTGAAGCCAGAGGAGCTGATGTTGCTAGTGTGTGGGACGCCGCATATGAATTTAAGGGAGTTGGAGGCGGTGGCGAGATATGAGGGGGGCTATGATAAAAGCTCGAATGTAATCCAGTGGTTCTGGGCGGTGGTCCACGAGATGGACCTAACGTCTCAGAGGCAACTTTTGATGTTTGTGACGGGAAGCGCCAAGGCTCCTATCGGGGGATTGGGGAAGCTGTCGTTGCTGATACAGCGGGCGGGGCCAGAATCGGACCATTTGCCAACGGCGCATACGTGTTTCAACGTGCTGCTGATGCCGGAGTATGGAAGCAAGGAGAAGTTGAAAGAGAGGTTGATGAAGGCGATCTCGGAGTGTCGGGGTTTTGGGTTGCAGTAGGGAGGTATGGTAGAAAGAGGGGGGTATTAGGGAGTGTATATTAGGTTCGACATGAGGAGAGAGATAGACTCAGCAGCTGCACGCAGCTAATTTCTATAGTAATACAAACTAGTTCCTGTTACACGCCTTAATCAATGTGTTGTCTTTTTTGATTGCTTCCGGGGGCTTTCGAGACCCCCAAGCACAATCTTACTCGCTTCCATTTTGCTAACCACCCTTTCTTCCTACTGTCTATATGTACATCGCGTTGTTTTTCTTTGTCTCTCTTTTAACTCATTCTACTTCACCACCACATTTCAAATCCCGTCAAGTGACATCCTTCCCTCCCTTCCTTCTAAAGCTGGTCAACCTGCAATACCTCCTCCTCCCCACTATCCGAATCCTCACCAGCAGCCATGCCCGGCATAGAGATGAACGGTCCTCCTCCTCCACCCCCTTCTCCTGCTGCTCCTCCTGCTCCCACGCCGCTCATCCCGTCGTCCTCCGCAAAAATCAATGGTTGTTGGTCCATCATCATCCCTCCTCCCTCCAATCCTCCCCCTCCTCTTCCTCCTCCACGTGCGGGCGACAGTGGTCCTAACAACACAGGAGGCGCCGCCTGACCCTGATCCCCTTCCCCACCATCCCCCACAACAGCAGAAGCAGTTGCTGCACGAGCCGCGTGCTTACTTCCCCTTCCCCTTCCCCGTCCCCTCCCTCGTCCTCCACCCCTCCCCCCGCCTCGTCCTCCCTCCTTCCTCCTCTTCTTTAATGACAAGGCATTCTTCGCCTGAATTTCCATCTCCAAATTTGCCATCATCCCCTCCTCCAACCGTCCTACCCCTCCAATCACTTCAGCCTGCACCGCCCTCGCATACTCCACCAACAACCCCCCCCCTCCCTCTCGCCCGCTCTCCGCCTCCGTCTCTCTCAAGATTAGGGAAAAGTCATCCAACAGCTCCTGTCTACTCTCGTAGCGGTAGTCTGTAATCTTCTTTTTCACCCTCTCGAGGTCCATGCCCCGCCCCTTCAACCGTTTGAAAGGCTTTGCATACGGCTTGGGCTCCACCTCGCTGTAAATCATGTCAAACTGCAGATTCAACAACAGATGCGGCTTCTTCTGCGTCCCCCTCCCTCCACCCAGCCCGCCCCCTCCCCCTCCTCCTCCTCCTACGCCTCCTTCCTCCCCCTCCCTCCCAGTGAAATATTGCTTGGAATACAGCTTCTTGGCCTCCTCATCCGCAGCTTTCTTCTTCTTCTTCTTCAGTTCCTTGTGCTCAGTGGCCATCTTCTTAAGGGAAGACAGATTGATGGTCACTCGAGCCTTCTCCCTCTTCCTCTTCTTAACCTTCCCCTCTTCTCTCTCTCTCTGCTGCTCTCGCTGCAACATCATCGCCTCTCCCCCCCCCGCCACCGACAGAACCAGCTTATTCCCTCCATACTCCCCCCTCCCCATCTCCCCGGACTCCCTCGCCGCCTCCCTCCTCATGGCCCGTCGGGCCTCCCTTCTCAATTTCTGGAGCTGTTCCGCCTGCTCCCTCCTGACCCGATCCACCTCCTCCACGCCAAAAAGGAACTCCACACGATATCTCTCCGTCCCGTCGACATCCACCTCCTTGATCAGCCTCTTGACAACCTTCCGTGGCCGTTGCCACGACGGCACCGCCACCCCCGCCATCAACGCCTGCTGCTGTCGCGCAATTTCTGCCTCCTGCCTCTGCTCCGCTAACATCCTCGCACGCGCTGCCAGCTCTCTCTGCACCAACAACGCATCTGCCTCCGTCTCTCTCTCTACTCCTCCTCCTGCTCCCCCTCTTCCACCCATACCAAACCCAACCCCCCCCCCTCCCTCCTTCCCCTCCCCACCTCCCTTCCCTCCCCTACCTCCCCCCCCGAACTCATCATCCAAATCAAGCTCTATCCCCTCTCTACCCTCCTCGTCCCCAAAACACCCACTCTCGTCCGTTAAGGCATTCAACTGCTTATTCCAAATGCGGTTACATGCAGAGACATACTCCTGCACACCCGCCCTTGTGCCCCCTCCCTCCTTCCCTCCTTCCCCCGCATCCACATCCAAAATCGCCTGCACCCTCAGCTTTTTCGGCGCCCGCGTCAAGGCCATGATCTCGTCCAGCTCCATCTCGTACCCTGCTGTGGACAACCGCATCTGGGCCACCCTTCTCAGTTGTGGCACGGACCACACAAACCCCAAAATCTTGTTCATCATCGCCACCCCCATTTTAAACGGAGGCGTATCCCCAACTATCTCCCTTAGGCCCTCGTCCAGCAACGGTAATACCTCCTTGAAGCTCCTGCCTCCCTCTCGATGATGCCGTGGCAAAAACGAGAAACCCTCCCCAATCCCACTGGGATCCCCCAGGCCCGTTAATTTGAACATCCCTCCATACCTCTTCTCAACGGCGATGCTCAAATAATAATGAGTCACCGACCAGGGGCACAGCTGCAGTTCATCCAACAGAAAGGCGCCCACGGCAATCAACTGCCTCACTTCATCGTACAGACCCTGCAGTTTCTCACTCACCTCTTCCGCCTCCACCCCCCTCTCCCCTCCCCTTAGCAGTTCCGAGCTTCTTCGCGCCTTTTCTGCTCGCGCCTGCCTGTCCCTCAACAGGCATTGTAAATTCCTCGCCAGAATCGGCTCAATCCTGGCCGGGGCAAACGACCCCACCTTTCCCACCACTTCAATCCCTTCATCCACCAACCGCCGCACCCCGCTGCACATACTCTCAAACACGCACACCTCCTCCGGATTCACCTCCCTAAGCACCTCGTCCACGTTCACCTCTGAATTCAAAACCCAATGGTTTTGAAGATGCTTCTCCTGCAACTCGTGCGCCAACCCCCTTAACTGCTGTAGTACCAGGGCCGCAATCTCCCTCTCTTTATCTCTCCCTTGTCCTGGCTCCGGCAAAAATTCCGTCAACCCGTCAAAAAGTCTCACCAAATCAATGACACTCACCCTTTTATCCTCCCCCCCTCCTTCCTTCCCTCCGTGCAGCCTCACCACCAACCCCAGACGAATCAGCTTATCCCTCAACTCCTTAAACCGCCCATCATCGGGATCATACACCTCCTTTTCTGGCTCCATTTGTCCAGAAAGGAAAATTCGCGGGATTTCCCTCACTGCATAACACTCACTTTCCCCCAACTCCTCCCCAGACGGTGGCTCCCGCACGTACTTGGCAGTCGTTCTCACCATAAGGAAATCGGTCGACTTGGGCTTGTGCTCAAACAAAGGGCATTTGTAAAGGTTGTTGAAAAGGGCGAGTTGGCGCATGCCATCTTCTATCTGCCCGAGGAAGGGAGAGGGGTCTTCCGGGTATAGTACACAGGTCTGTCCCTCCTTGAAATCAGGCACGCCGGCATGGGCCCGGTCCAGGTCGACTATGACACTACTAGCACCGAGAGCTTCGCGTGTGATGCGGAAAAGCGGTTTTTGGTTTTTGTTGTTGCTGTGGTGAAGACCCGAAGAGGACTGTTGTTGCTGTTCCAAGGCCATGGCGCGTTCGGCCTCCACGTTCTGAGGAGAGAGCCGCCAGAGGTTGATGAGCTTGCTTGCCATACCTGGGTTGGACAACAAGGGAGGCCTTTCCTCGGTGTATTCCACCAGGACGATATCCCCCTCATGTGCGCTCAAGTCTCTCGTGGTGCGAATTGTGCGTGTCAGCAATGCACTTGCGCCCCCCCCGCCGCCGTTGACCCCTCCCTCCCTCCCTCCTTGCGTCAGATGTCTGTCTTTCGGTGCCCGAAGGGCCCATGAAAGGTCATGAAGGCGGGAAGGTAGGCGGGGACGGTGGAAATAACGCAAGGCCTCGGGAGGAAGAACGAGGCGAGCGGGGTCTGCGATAGTGGTTTCGTGACGGACGGCACATTCAGCGTGTTCAATGGTGGGAATTCGCACTGAACGACGACCACCACCCAGCTGCTGCTGCTGTCGCTTTTCGGTTTGGGAGAGCGGGTGGGAAGAGGAGGACAGCAGGCCAAGCTTTTGGAGATCGGAACGAGGGAGGGAGGGAGCGTCGAAGAAGATGCGGGGGTCATTGCGGTCGAGAATGAGCCGCCGCTGCTGCTGCCGCTGCTGCTGCCGCTGCTGCTGCTCTCGTAGTTGTCGTTCTTGAGGTTGTTGTTGTATTTGTTGCGATTTAGATTGCTTGTAGCTCCCCCAAACGATGTTTCTCGTCCACATTCGCCCGGTCAACGCCGCATTCAAGGGGAAAGGCGCGCGGAGGATGCGGTCCACCTCTTCGTCCAGATGACTGTTGACGTATAAAGACCCTCCTCGTCCTCCTACCCCTGTCCCTGCTCCATTTCCTACCCCTGCTCCTGCAGTAGCAGCAACCATGGCAGCAGCTGCTTCGCGTTCTCGAGCCAGGGCACGACGCAAGCGCTGACGACGTTTCGCCTCCGCCCGTCGTCGCTCGAAGGCAACGGTCGGATCCTCCACCTCGCCCTCCTCCTCCTCCTCGTTTTCCACCTCTTCCTTCTCCTCCCTTCCTCTTCCTCCTCTTCTCCCTTCTATCCTTCCCCCATTTCCATCCACAAACGCTATTACTGACGGCAAACCTCCAGCTGCGCCTCCTTCCTCCCCCCCTTCCTCCTCCTCGTCCTCGTCCTCCTCGTCCTCCTGTTCCTCCCTCGTGGTTCCCCAACGGATCTCTCTCTCCCACATCGTTTGTCCCAAAGGATGAAACCTCCCCTGAGGCACAAAACACGACATTTCAGACCGTATTCCCCTCCTCTGCTGCTGCGGTTGGGTGCCCATTGTGCTGCTTCCGCTGATGTGCAAACGCGTGTAGTCAGGCAGCTCGTCCTCCTCCTCATCCTCCTTCCCTTCCGCCTCATCTTCTGCCTCTGACGACGAGACCGAGGTTGAGGACACAGTCTCCTCTTCCCCTCGCCTTTCCCCCGCCTTCTCCCCCTCCTCCTCCGCCTTCTCCTCGTCCTCGTCCTCCTTACCCTTCCGCACCCGCACCTGCACCGCCCACAACTCCATCAACTCCCTTGCCTGTCCCAACCCATCTTTCCCTCCAGCTCCCTCCCCCTCCTCCCCCTCCTCCTCCTCGTCGTCGTCCTCCTCCCCTGCGCTCTCCAGTCCATTCTCCTTTCCCCCCCCGCTCCCCGCCCTCCCCCCCATCCTCCCTCCCCTCCTCAACACTTCCCCCCCATCCACCTCCTCCTCCAACCGCTGCCCGTTCGGCCTCTCCAACTGCGCTGATACATCCTCCCAGGTCAGTATAGGCCCTACCCTCAAAGCAGACAACCCTCCCGATCTCTCATTCGCCTCCTCCACCAACTTCAAAAAGTCGGGGATGCCTTCAGCCCCCGCTCCGCTCAACAGCGGCACCGCTACGACAGGAAGGTATGTGCTCCCTCCTTCTCGTCCTCCCCCACCTCCTCCCCCTCCTCCGTGTTGGGTGTTGAGGTCCCCCTCATGGCCCACGGAGAGGGTCCGGTAGTAGGATGGGCTAAGATGAGGGGAGTGAGGTTGAAGAGGGGATGCCCCCCCTCCTCCTCCACCTCCACTTCCTCCAACACCGCCAAAAGCAGGACCACGGGACTCTGAATACTGCCTCTCGAACGGAAAG
Source organism: Nannochloropsis oceanica (assembly GCA_004519485.1). Taxonomy (NCBI): domain Eukaryota; class Eustigmatophyceae; order Eustigmatales; family Monodopsidaceae; genus Nannochloropsis; species Nannochloropsis oceanica. Next base: position 1,128,387 of record CP038130.1, read on the forward strand.
TGGATGCTGCTGCTTAAGCTACTGCTGCCGCGGCGAGACAACGAGGAATGAGGCCCATAGCTATGCGAGGGAGAGTTGGGGTGGAACCCTCCTTGTCCTTGACCCTGGTGCAGGTGCTGCTGCTGTTGGAAGCCGGTGCAGGGGGTAGAGGTGGCAGAGTAGTACTTTTCTGCGTCAAAAGTGCTTGTGTAGGGGGAGGATGGAGAGGCCATGGTCTCTGGGGAGGGGGTTGAGTGAGAGAGAAGAGGGATGAGCCAGGTCATCACTCGCCAAGCAGAGACCTGAGTGCACTCCGGCCCTCCTCAGTCACAACTTTACAAGCGACACCGAGACAAGCGCCTTACAAATAGAGTTGGATTGGGTCTGGTGTAGTCGGCGCTCCTGATACTGCATTTACACAGCCAGTCGCGATCGAAGTGGACCTCCCCCCCTCCCGTTGTCCCTCAACCACATCCCCTTCATTTCTTACCTTAGGCCTGTCAAGGCTCCCCTCTCAAGCAAGAACTTCTTCTCCCTCAATAGATTGTGCTTGCGCTGCTGACATAGCCCGATAGCCCGCCTTCGTCTTAATCGTCAGTCGCACCGGCGCCTGCTATTATGGGTTGAGTCGGGGGTGTGGAATGGTGGATCATGAGCACATTACAGACGAAAGGGAAAGCAGAGGCTAGAAGCCAAAGCAGCCTTTGGAAGCGCGCAGGCACGGTTGTCACAAAATAAAAATAACCTGGAGCAAGATGTGTGTACGCTTTGTGGTTGTGTGCATGGAAATACTGTCCGTGGGCATGGAAGGCAAGCAGAAAGTCCTTGACCGCAAGGGAGCAGTGCTTCATCCGGGTATGGATGGAAGGAATTTTTTTAAAAAATGGGGATCAAATAATAAAACAAATGAGAGATTCCCGGTGATAGCGGGTGAACAGGTCTGAGAACGAGGTTGTTTTTCCTTCGCACTTTCCATGTTTTTGTACGAAGGAGAAAACTCGCTATGTCTGCTGCCTCGATCGCGAAATGGAGTCATGTCTAATGTGTTGGAAAAGATAAAAAATAAAGGAATAAATAAACGCTCGACTAAAAATAGACTTAGGAGCAACGAGCACAATGCCCCAACATACATTTATGCCTACGGTTTAGAAACAAATGCAAAGATGAAGTAAAATTTTATTTACAAGTCATCACACCGAGCCCCTCTACTCGACCCGAAAACTCTGGAGTAACAAGCTCGAACAACCTACAGTCAAACAACGAAATGCTGGCCATTATTAAATGGAAAAGCTGTATATATCCAACGAATAATCTTGTTCGTGCCTCCCATCGACTCTTTCTGGCTTTCGAATGTCAAAAATATGGCTAGAGCTTTCGACGCACGAGCCAATAAGACTCAATCAACCATTTTCACGCAATTCGTTCCGATATTTCTGGTACGACCCACCACACCCAACAGTAACACCGTCCAAAAAGCAGCACCATGAGTGCAGATGAAAATATTAAATTCTCGCTCGCTCTGCTCTGTCTCCACTTGCAATATGAGGAGCCATGTCGAACGACTCGCTAAGGCCGAATATTTCTCAGAAACGTTGACGCATCTTCGTCGTGCCGCTGGCGTGCGTTCTTAAGTATGGTTTCTTTTTGTAGATTGTGGGAATCTCATCATATTCACGTCGTTGTCGCCAATGCTGACGCGAGTGTGGGATGCGTGTGCTTTGCCCAGATTGAGATACTTATCGCACAACCGTCCTGCCCGAGGCTCTGTCGGGCCACGTTCTTTTGCCATCCACTCCCACGCCGTGCTTCCCTTATTTCACTACTTCAAGCGCACCCCGTTTGACATCCCTTCCCTTCACTCTCTCCGTAGGCCCGCCCTGGCTGGCCTCCACCATCCGCAACGATGCATCCCCCAGAATCAAGACAATAGAGCCTGTTCCTGTCTAGGTCCTGTAAGCCAAAAATGAAGCGCGTGTTTTCCTTTTTCTATTTGTTGTGTGTGCTCGCTCCACTCCTCGATCAAGAGGCCGCTGGCTGGGGCCGAGGCGTCAAAGCCGCTGAAACTTGTGCCATGGCCACCGCCTATGTACCCGCCCGACCCGCAAGTCTTGTCCTACCCACATTTCAGAGGCCGCACGTGATTGCGCACCGCGGAGGTGAGTAGAAAGAGAGGACATGGGACGGGGTGATGCCGTGTGGAGCGGGGAGGCTGGCTCGGGGGTAGCGGCTGTGCCATGGGGCCCTCGTATGTTAAGGAAAGACCCTGGACCAATATTCTCACGCCATCTTACAAATAAACACATTCATAGCGTGCGGATACTTGCCGGAGCATACTCTCCAAGCCTACCGTCTGGCCATTGACCTGGGCGTGGAATACATCGAACCCGATCTCGTGCTCACTAAGGACGGTCACTTGGTACGTACCTTTCTCCTCACCCACCCCGACCCAATCGCCCTCCCCCATTCTCTCCCTGCATTCTTATGAATTTGTGCATGTCTGTGCGTCTAGATAGCGTTGGCGGACCAAGGCGAGTTTGTATGGGAGCCTGCAAGGAATGTGGGCCTTCCTAGGAATCTTCAGATTCCCATGTTCGCCGTCTGGAAAAAGATCGAATTTCTCGAATAGCCTGGGCGCTGAAGGGGTGCACAAGCACTTTAATCACTTTTTCCACACCCATAGACGTGTCTTTTGTGACTTATTTGAATAGTGGCCTTATAAGTGGATATGGTGCGGGGGTGGGTGCTCGGACCACTCACCCCCTCTGCCCCAGGCCCTAGAAACACGACACCCGCAAGGCATATGTATGAGTGCTAGAATGTTCCTGATTCATTTACTCCGAAAATTTTTCAATGAAGACGACGCAAGCGAGTCATTTTGATTCTTAGACTCAGACCCACACTCACCATAACCACCCATCCTTCCCTCTCTCCCTCCCTCCCTATCCCTCTCCTTTAGATCTGCCGCCACGACGTCGACCTCTCCGAAACCACCGACGTCTCTATCCGCCCTGAATTTGCAGGCCGGCGCCGCAACATCACCTTTGCTTCCGGCGTCGCCCCCCGCGACCCCATCACCGGCGAAGCCCCCCTTGTGTCAGTCCAAGGGTTCTTTTCCTTCGATTTCACTCTGGCGGAAATTAAGACGTTGCGGGCCAAGCAACGGTTGAGCCAGCGGAGTAGCACGTATAATGGTCTCTTCCAAGTACCTACTTTCGACGAAGTCATCGACATGGTCCGTGAAGCCGAAGGCACTATGGAGCGAAAAGTGGGGATATATGCGGAGGTCAAGGAGCCTCACTTCTTCCACCTCAACGGCTTTGACATCGAGAGCAAAGTCGTCCAAGTCCTCGAGTCCAAAGATCTTGGCATGCGACCCCCCTCCCCCCCCCTTCCCCCCCCCGGGCCCGAGGATCCTACCCCGCTCGTTATTCAGTGCTTCGACCCCTCCACACTTCGCTCCCTCGCCCACAGAATACCTTACGTGCCTCTCGTCCAGCTCCTGCTCTCCCCCCTCTCGAAGGAGCACCCTTCCGTCGGAGAGGGCGTCAGCCACCATCTTGGTCGAGAGGCCATGTACGGAGACGTTCCTCTGAGCGAGATAGCGACATACGCGAGTGGCATAGGGCCTGCAAAGAGCGTCTTTACCTCTATGGAACCTGCGGCGGCAAGGGCGGTGGTGGACGCAGCGCATGAGCTTGATTTGGCGGTGCATCCCTGGACGTTTAGGAGAGAGGCAATTTACGTGGATAGGACTTTTGAGAGCGATTCGGATGAGGAGTTGAGGTATTTCTACGAGTGTTTGAATGTGGACGCGCTTTTCGTGGAGTTTCCTGACCAGGCGAGTATGGTGATAGAGAGGATGCTGAATGATGACAGTGGTGGCACAGCCGATGCTGCCACTGGCAGTGGGGTTGCTATCCCGTCCAATTCCGGTGACCTTGGGGCGGGTGGTGCGTCTGGAATTGGCACGAAAACAACAGCGCTGTTTCCGTCGCGGAGAGGGCGAAACAAGAGCAATCGCAGCAGCAGCACGGCCACTCAGCATACCCCGCTCTTCACCCCAGCCTCTCCCTCGACTCCTTCCTCCTCAGATTCTGTCACAAGTACCAGTACGAGCACTACCGAAAGCACAGGAGGATCAGCTGGTATGGCACCAGCAGTAACCACACAATCATCACCGTCAGCAGTAGCGGCAGCAGCACCAGCCGGGCCTTCAGCAGGGTCGACGGTGGCGATGCTCTTCAGTTCGTGGATAGGGGAGAGGGGAGAAAGCAGTGCACAGCGGCAGAAGCTGGGGGGAGGTGAGAAAGAGAATGAGACAAGTATGCAGGCGAGTCATGCGGGGGCTTGTTCGGTTGATGGCGTCGGTGGGGGGGTGTATCGCCTGCCTTCGACTGTATTGCCCTGGTTCAAGCGGAAGTCGTTTTGAGAAGAGGAACAGATGGATATGCAGCAGCTGCTGCAGCGATAGCAGCAGCAGCAGTAGTTGTAGCAGTAGCAGTAGTAGTAGTAGTAGCAGCAGCAGCAGCAGGAGAAGTAGCACTGGTAGGCAACGGATTTTTTGGAGGGAGGAGGAAGGGGGAGGGCAGATTGTTCTGTCATGAGTCTATGTCTTACTAGGACTTGTTGGTGACGGAAGAACAAGAAGGAGTAAGATGGATTAAAACAACAATACGCGCGTGAGAGAGCCCAAGAAACGAGATATATTACGGAATTACGGAAACAGAGAAGGGAGGATTAATAAACACAGCAGAGGATGAGAGACCCATTATTGAGCATGCGTATGCCTTGTCATGTGAAGATGGTCGTTAAGGAAAGTGAAGCGACAACAATACAGCAGACCAGGAGATAATGATAGAGAAACTATGTCAAGAGAGGAGTGAGGGGGGAGACAAGCAACACTCATTAAAATCCGCACGTCAACAACGACAAGAACAAGAACAACATCAACATCATTCACAACGACGATGAGGACGACAACAACAACAACAACAACTATTACAACAGCAGCAGCAACACCATTACCACCACCACCACCACCACCACCAGTGGGTGTACATATGAGGGGATGGAGAAATGCGATAACGGCGAAGGGCGCGTCACGGTTCCCTTTCTCATACATTTTTCTCTTGTCCCAGAGCATTTTCTTGCACAGCTTGTCCTCTGTAGGTTGGTGAACCGACAGCGCGAGGGTCCGTCCTCGGAGAAAGAAAGGGAAAGATGAGATTTGAGGGGGAGACATAAGCAGCAGTAAGAAAAGAAATGTACACAAATTTTGCCCCAATTTTGAAGTATTTCTTCTTTCCCTTTATTTTTGGTACGCCGCATCAACCAAGCCTTTCCTCTGGTGTGCTGTGGTTGCTGGTTGTTCGGTGATAGTAGATTTGGTTGCTGCTTCCGCTTCTCCCGCTCGGGTCTCTTCTTCTGAATTTCGCCTTCGGTATTTGGGCTGTGCTACAAATTTTGCTGCTGGCACTATTCATGCTGCTGCTGCCTACATCCGTTATTTCCGTAGCACCATCGGGCGCTGGCTTGAGCTTATTGGTGGCAACGAAGCGTTTCAGAATCTTGGAGCGATGTAAGACTCTCCCATGCTAGTTTAAGCCATTTGTTTTCAATGCCCTTCTACTACAATTTCCGTCACATGTCGGGCTGGAATATCACTGTAGTTTTCTTTGGTGGTGTGCAGCAATTCCTTGATTCTCTCCATCTGGTCTGGGACAATCTCGCTTGATTTATAGATAAGCCAATGTAATGAGTTCACAAAGTCAAATGCTGGCCATGCACATATATGCCGTATTGATAGGTCTGTCAGTACCGGGTTTCCTAGGCGCCGTGTCGATGCTATCCGGGGCAGATAGGAGCCCTATGTAAACTAAAAGGGACGATTGATGCCCCGCCACACAAAAACAAGATCAACAGCATTAGTAGATGTAAGTTTCTTTAATTTGCTTTTACACACGCCTTTACTTGATCACACTTTACATGCCACCCCTGTCCAAGAGTCGTCTCTTGCTAAAAAACTAAGAAAACACAACACACACACACACACACACAAGTCCTTTGATCTCTTGACACTACCCGCCATTGCACCCCTTCCCGCTTTGAAACCAGGACCAAATGACAGCACTCTCAGCACCCGCAATAAGCGTTAGCCTCGCACTAGTATTTTCCTTTTCCATTCCTCTTCACTTGTCTCAAATTATATTAGTGCAGTTACACGGGCGACGAAGTGTCCTCCTCCTCCAGCACCTGCGAATTAAGAATATGTCCACTTTCCTCTCCTGCTCCTCTTGTTGCCACTGCATCTGCCGCCCATCCATTGCTTGGTGTTTGCGATCCACGCGGCGTGAACGAAGGCCCACTTTCATCAACCCAGTCATCATCCACCAACTCAATGGAGGATACTTGAGGACAGGAGGGAGGGGGGCTGTTCGAGCGGGAGGGGGAGGAAAAGGAAGGCATGCCCACCGTCCCAGCGGCACCAGCAGCACCAGCAGCACCAGCACCAGCAGCACCGCAACAATCAAAAATCAAGAGCTTGCTCTTCTCGTATAATGGGAAATAATGACTCCAATACTGCGGATAATGGCGATCCGGGTCCAAGTTATTACAAACCAAGGCCACGAGCAGCATGAGCAACGCGCCTGACAGGCAGGGGAAGAGGACGTACCAATACCCTGCCTTCCATACCACATCACCTCCAACAATTGCCACCAACGCCGTGGCCCCCCCCGGCGGATGTGTCGAATTTGTCCGTTCCATTAAAAAAATAGCGAGCCCAACGGCAACACCTGCGGAAAAGTAAGGGATGTTACCCATGATTTTGTACACGGTCACACCAGCGAGGGCCGAGACGAAGTGGCCCATTAGGACGGCGCGGGGTTGGGCTAGTGGGGAGCTGGGTGCAGAGTAAAGCAGGACGGCCGTGGCACCAAAGGAACCGACAAGAAACATGATGTAGCTTTCTTTAGATTGCATGAAGTAGTCCAAGAATGCAAGGGTGGTGAGACTGAATGTGGCTTGGAGGAAGGACACAAAGCTGTGTCGAAGGGATGGAACACGGTGGGTGTCTCTTTTGTTGGATACGCCAAGCCATTTTTTAAAGTATTGGCTGAGTGCCTCCCTGTTACATTAGGTGGTAGGGTAATGGGTTGGGATACAAGGGTGAATGACGGCGCGGGGAGTGAAATAGAGGAGTGAAAGGACGCAGGGAGGGAGGAAGTCCTTATCGGCTGGCGCCCGGCATGTGATGTTGAAGTGGGGCGTAATCAATCGCTTTTACCGACAAAATCGTCTATAGATAAGGCAAATTTCTCCGAGATCGCAATCGCAAGGCTCTCGTTTTCGCCACAGCGTCTGCAGCGCAGACGTCCGGCACCGCCAGACGGCAGGCGTGTGGGCGAGCGTGGAGTACGCAGAGGCGTTATCTTCGTCGCCCCTAGCATAAGGGGACCTTTAACCCTTCACATAAACGGATTTAAAAACCCAATACATGTACAATCAATAAGATCTCTTTAAACACCTTCCCCCTACCCCTCCCGCAAAACGGAACTTACTTGGCCTTGTATCCCGCTCCGCCCCCAACGGCACAATTCCCATCGCTGCTGTTGCTGCTGGTCTCGTGCCCATTGTTATCTTCATCTCCTGGCCGATGCTGCGTGTGGGTGGAGGGTTTCCACATGTTTGACTGATGCACAGGTGTCGCTTTCTGCTTGGCCCCGTGGTGCCACGATCCCTCGGCGTGGGTGCCGTGAAGGCGCCTTGCTCCTTACCCTTCTGCAGGCTAGTGCCTGGTGGACGCCCTGCGCTGTAGAAGAATTCATGTTCGAGGTGTGCGTGGAAAAGACGGAGATGAATATGAGGGTGCGTGGCAGAGAAAGCCGGCTGGCACCTGCATGCACAGGCGCACACATTGAAGCAGATAAGTGGGAAAGCAAGCAAGAAATATGATGTTGTATGGACAAGATGCCATGGAAGCACTCAAGACGTTCCAATGCACCTACTTATGACTCAAGAAATCTTTCTACTTCATGCTGTTTTGGTGGGTGCACTTGAGGTCCGTGCCCCGCAACCTTGTGACTGGCCCCGAAACAAAATTGCTTTTTTGGCTTTTTGGGAGGCGACTTTGGGCAGCAACAATTGTGGCGACATCGGCCATGAATTCTTCAACCTTGACCTCAATTGTTCTTCATTCGTTAATCGGTTGTGTGCGTATGTGTGCCTCCCGTCGGGGACTCCTACGTTCAGAGCAGATGCCCCCTTTCTCTCACAACAAGAACATTTACAGCGCACTCATTTTGTGACCCCCCCCTTTTCCCTCCTTTAATTTTGACCTTGCTCCCCATCCCGTCCCTGCAGACGCTTCCACAGTCCCACTCCAGATGATGCCTTCCATGGCCCCGTTGTCCCATCTCGCCCCGGGTGACTTAAGCCCGGTGGCAGCATCTCAAGAACCTCGGCCACAAAGCCCAAAGGTTCCAATAGCTCTCTCATGCCCTCCAAGCTCACGCGATATGGCGGCCCTCCCTCCTTTTCACAAATGGGGAAAATCAGCGTCATCAACACGCCCGTCCCAGGAATTAGCAAGGCCTGCATCTGCCGTGCCCACGCCTCCCTTTTGTCAGGTTTAATGGCACAGAAAAAGGTATAGTCATAAATAAAGGTGAACCCTTCCTCTCTCTCTACTTTCAGCTTGAAAAAATCTCCTTCCTCCACATGGCACCAACTCTTCATCTCCTCTTCTTCCTTCCCCAGTGCTCCTTCTAGATACGTCCGCGCAGCTGCCACACCCGTGGGCGATATATCTAAACCAATAATTTCCTTCCACTCTGCTCCCTCCGCTTTCGCCAGCGCCAGCACATCATACCCTCTCCCACACCCTGGGACAAGGGCTCGGCCTGTCAGAGGGAGCTTACGCTGCGCGAGATACTGACGCAGGCAAGGAGAGGGCGATTGGACATCAAACTTTGGTATCTGTTCATTCACCCAGATATGATCCCAGAAAGAGGCTTGATCCGGCTCCTCGGGAGGTGTACTACTGCTGCTGCTGCCGGTGGTGGTGGTGGCGGGTGGAGTGGCCATTGGTGCTGGTTGTTGATTTGGTGTCGGCTCTGTGCGTGTACTGGGGAAAAAGGGTGGGATGGGAAGGGGAGGAGGAAAGGAAGGGGAAAGGAATGTGCGTGAGCAAGTGGTGGTCGTCTGTGTGGTGATGATTACATGAGGTTGTTATTCTTGTTTCTTTTCTTCTGTGTCGCCTCTCGCGCTGTCTCCTCTTGCTTTGCCTGTTGTTAAATTATGAGAGCACTGCTCTCTGGGTTTCTCTGTCTTTTAACGCATTTAATTCCCTGCCTTGCTGCTGCTGCTGCTGCTGCTGCTGAAGCCAACGCCCTTATACTTCTTGAGGGCATCTCACTCGTCGGCCTCTCTCTCCATCTCAAGGAAAAAGATCATTATCCTACCAAAGCTTCAACTGCTGCTGCTGCTGCTGCTTGAAGTGCGACAGAGACACGCTTCAACCCTTTTCATCCCTCGCTCACGCCTGAGGGCGGAAAAAGGAAGGACAAAAGTGCTTGTCGCGTCTATTCGTATGCACAAAATAGTAATGCTCCTACCCTCCCTCCCTATTCCCCCCCTCCATCCTTCACCCCATCTTTCTTTCCCAAGAACGAGCATTGTGCTTTCACTTCCAAAGGCAACTCTCCCTCGCTCCCTCCCTCCCTCCCTCCTTCTTCTAATCGGCCGATGTCTCCAGCACTCGCAGCCAGGCATCGGGGGCCAAGGCAATCTGCCTCTTCAACATATCCACGTTATGGATGTTGGGCTGAGCATTGATTACCTCCCGAGCGCGTTCTAAGTAATCACTGGCGTTCCAGAGCATGATGCCTCGGATGCTGGGGAGAGAGGAAGGGAGGGGGGGACGGGGGGAGGGAGGGAGGGAGGGTGAGAGGTAGGGAAAGTGAGTTACAAATGTCTTGTGCAAGGCATGAAGGCCGACCTACTCCTGCTCACCGATTCTCGCGCAAGTAATAAATGATGCCGCGCTGGTACGTCTCCGCCTCATCCTCCGTCTCCACCGGGTTATTCACCCATATCCCCACCGTGTGCATCTTCGAGTCGATTTCGCCAACCACATCACAAACCACGTCAATATCCTTCAATAAACTCCGGTACATCGGCTGATGCGTATACCGTCTCTTTGGCCGCTGCTCATCCGCTGTCATATTCTTTCCCGCCAAAATCCCACTGTTGATCGAGTGGTCAAACATCTCGACCCTCCGCCTCCCCAACGCCGCATCGTAGTAACTGGCCACCCCCCCTGCAACAAACACATTACCCACAGCCTCCAATTGCTGATTCACCGCGATCCCGTTGGTCGAACCGTCCAGCTCCAGCCCACTCTTCACGGCCACCTCCACGCATGGCTCCACGTGCGTCGGCGCCAATACCGCGTAATCCGTGTATATACTCTCCTTATTCCAGCCCATCAACGAGATCCTCAGCGCCCCGGGGGCATCCTCACCCCCATCCTTCACATCCGTGACCAACCGTTCATTCACATATCTTACTCCCGCGCCATGCAAAAGCCGTTGCACGTGCATCCCTAAATAATTTGGAATGTATCGACACAAGGGCCCCTTCTCCGCATAGATCTGAGAGACCGTCATCCCTGTTTCCCGCCCCCGCACTGCCAAAGCCAACGCCAGCTCCGTGCCCAGAAACCCGCCTCCCACAACAGACACGTGCTTGTTCGCCATAATATTATGGAGACTGTCCAGCTGCTCGAAATCGTAGATGGTACTGCAGGTATTGATTCGATCACGCAAAGAATAGGAGATCTTACGACGATCCACCGCCCAGAGACCTCGGTCCTTGCCAGCGGTGGCGATGAGGCAGCGGTCGTAGGTGATGTATGAGCCATCTTGCAGGAGGATGCGTTGCTTGTCTACGTCCAGCTGCAGGCTTTTTTCGTTGTTGAGCAGCAAAGTTATGGGAGCAGAAGATATGGCGTCGGGTTCCGACTCGAGCTTGGAGGTAGTGTGACGGCGCCATTCGTTGTAGGAGTGAAGGAGCGGCGCGGAGAGGGCGTGATGCCGGAAGACGTCCGGTTGGGGCAAGGCGGCCTCGTTGGAAATTAGCAAAATATCAGCTTGGGGCTGGCGGTTAAAAATGGTCTCGATGGCTGCATATGCCGTCGTTCCCGCCCCCATAATCACGTACTGGTAGTGATTCTTGACCTTGCGCGTTGTGTTTTGCCGGGCGAGTTTGTATTCTTGGTTGGTCAGGTCAGCTTTGATTGGCACGCCCTCAACGGCCCCCGTCAAGGACCTTTCGTCATTGATCTCCTCGGTCTCGCACAATGCCACGGCCATCCCTGCCGTCACTAACGCACCCGTTGCAGCCAACGCGGACCTGGCACCTGTGGACCAGCGGGAACTAACAGAACGGCGGGGACGGGCCGCTTGACTTGGCCTTGAAGATGACACAGACGAGGACGAGGACAAGGACGCGGCAAGCACCAGGCGCACCGTCTGCGACGACGCTGCTGTCTGCCGAGGGAAAAGCACGCGGAGCATGTGTGTTGTGCGACGAGGTGCTTGTTGACGACCCTGTGAGTGTTTCAGGTTTGGGGCGAGTTGAGCTTGAGGTTTCGGGCTTGGATCTCTTTGGTGCTCAAGCGAAAGCGATAGCTGGAAGCGATGCGTCTCCTGGAGGGCTGGCAAAATTATTCATGTGGCGCTATAATGCATGGAGAGTGTAGATGTGTAAATGAGGGTGCATGGTGGAGCTTCATGGGACAGAACAGCAACTATGACGAGCCGGTGTGGGCAGGGTCGCGGGGGGTCGCTGTTTTCAGAGAAGTGCAACTGCCACGGGCTAGCCCAATACAGTACACATGAAATAGCACACAATGGAGACCATAGCGTCAAGAGGGAGGTTAGACGATCAATAACAACTCGTTACCTCTCAGGTTAGCTCATTTCTTTCTAAATTTCATCTGATGAGTCCTTCCGCCGATAACCCCCCCAGGCCTCCCTTTCTTCTTTTCCTTGCTGAGGCCTCGCTTTCTACAACACACACCTATCGTCTATTTACTCCCCCTTTCATGTCTAAATTACTTTAAAGCGCTGCGTTGGTTTTCACTAGCTCCTCAAACGGGCTCGGCGTCCCCGCCGCATGCTCCTTGATTAAGCCCGCAATCGTGCGGAATTGAGGATGCGATGCGCCTCCAAGCAACATGAAAACTAGACTCTCCGCCGTCGTCAGATGAGCCCCTGCATTTTCCATCCTTCTCAAAGCTACAGCTCGGTCGTGTGCCCTTTGCGACGACACCCCGTCCACGAGCACGTGAACGGCATAGCCCTGTTCAAGCAGGTCCAAGGCCGTCTGCTGCACGCAGACATGGGCCTCGATTCCAAACAAAACGAATGTTTTCCGTTCCGGCGTCTCCGCTATCTTGGCCTTGACGTCCTCGGTGATCATGCTGAAGAGCTTCTTCTCGAAGGTCGGGATAGGGTACTCAACGTTGGCCACGTCCAGTTCAGCCACCTGAATAGGTGGGACAGGTTAGGTGGGGATGAGTTGGTCTCTTACTTTCCCTTGTCCCTTTACTTCCAAATTGTAGAAACTTGTATCGGTCCCTGGCATGGTCACTCACCAATAACGCAAGTGTTGATGCGCACGCATGTCTGTGTGAGCCGCTGACCAGACGCTGGCTGTCATCCGTCTCATCTCTCCCCCCCAACCTCTCTCCCTCTATCTTTCTTACTCCCCCTTTGCGCGATCCATCAACCCACTCTATATCTTACCGTGGCACCGAATGCTTTGGGGTACTGCTCCGTGGCCAAGGTGGGGATCTGCAAATGCTTCCCCACCGCGGTCATCAACTTGGCTGTGCGGATGACCTAGGGACAAACAATAAAAAATAAGGGTGGCGAATTGGACGGACATTGAGCCACTTTTTATGATTTTCGCTCCATGTATGATTGAATGAGTGGCATCCGATGGCACATCTTCCCCTCCCTTATTCCCCGTCCTTCTTCCGTATGTCCGCACTCCTACCCTCACCTGAGGAAAATGCCAAATTACGTCCCGAAAGCGCTCCTGGATGTCACACAGCAAGAATGTCGTGCCTACCGGCTGCAGCTTGCCCACTGCGCGGACGAGGGAGGCCGTGGCCATGGTGCTGCTGACGAGGCTTCGTGCGAAGGAGAGCTGTGGGTTGTTATGCGGTGGGTATGTGAAGTCGGCGCCAAGTTTGAACCAGAGGAGTGGAGGTTACATCGATAAAACGAGACTACAGCGCAGCATCAACTGCAGTCAGAAGGATACAGCAGCGGGAATGTGTGGTGTTGGGTATGTGGAGCTAGCATGGGAAGGTCAAGTGAGAGTGAAGGACGCTCTCGAATAATCATCAGCAGAATCGACAAAGAGCGATTAAGGCGAAGCGAGTTGCACAAGCCAGAACCGCACATAGGTACGCTTGACAGGCCCTCAAACAAACCAGATCCACCAAACCAGGAGGTATGCGTAGCCAACAATGACACAAGATCCAGACCATCGTCTTGAAGTGTAGAATAGAAGAAACTCAAGCCAACATATCGCAACCTCCCCACCACCCACCCGCAGCCAAGCCGCACGTCAACGTGTCCAAACCCTCAAAATGAGGCCTGCTGCTGCATGCGCTCCTCTCCTAGCCGTACGTCGACCTATTGCTGCGCAAAGCAGCCTGCCTCTTGCCTCGGCCTCAGCCTGCTGCTGTACAACGACTAGCACCACAACCACACCCCATCCCCCTGACCAACCCCCCCTGGCCCTTCCCAAGAAAAAGGAGAAGAAACGCAAGGTCAAATTCGACCCCATGACCCTGCCTCCTTCCGCTGAGATCTTTCCGTCCTACGAGCGCAAGGACTTCTTCCGCTTTGAGCTGCTGCATCAATCCAAGAAAGAAGGGTCCCGGGCCCGAGTAGGGAGACTCCATACCCCTCACGGCATCGTCAATACGCCTGGCTTCGTCGCCGTCGCCACCAACGGCGCGCTCAAAGCTGTCGATCACGACTGGGGTAATGAGGCAGGACAAGAGCTCACTTTCTGCAACACTTACCACCTCCTCCTCCAGCCGGGGCCCGATGTAATCAAGGCCTGTGGTGGCCTCCACAAATTTATCAACCGTAATCGTCCCATCATCACTGACAGCGGCGGCTTTCAAGTCTTCTCCCTCGCCCATGGTTCAGTTTTTGACGAGCTTAACATGAAATCTCGGGGCAATAAACACAAGTCTGAGGCCTCGTCCGTCCTCAAAATTACTGAGGAGGGCTGCCTCTTCCGCTCCTACCGCGACGGCCGGAAAGTCCTCCTCACACCGGAATCATCCGTTCAAGCGCAAAAAGCCTACGGATCTGACATCATTATCCCTCTCGACGAACTACACCCCTATCATATTGACCCCGATGCCTTGCTCCGGTGCGTCTTACGCTCGCACAGGTGGGAAGCGCGTTCCCTAAACGAACACCTGAAAGACGTGAAACAACAGGCCATGTATGCCGTCATTCATGGAGGGGTTGACCCTGCTTTGCGAAAAGCCAGCTGTGAGTATCTCACTTCGTTGCCATTTGATGGTTTTGCGGTGGGGGGAGCGTTGGGGAAGGACAGGGAGGAGCTGGTTGAAGTTTTGAAGGTGACGATGCCGCACCTGCCCGTGGAGAAGCCCAATCATTTGCTAGGCATTGCAGATGAGCCGTCGATCTGGGCGGGGTCAGCGTTGGGGGTGGACACATTTGATTCGTGTTTCCCCACGCGGATCGCGAGGCATGGTACCCTGTTGACGAAGGAGGGACCTGTGTACATTCGAAAGCAGGTGCACAAGGAGGACTTGCGGCCGTTGGAGGAGGGATGCGAATGCTTTACCTGCCGGAGGCACAGCCGAGCATACCTGCATCATTTGTACCGGGCATGCGAGCCGTTGAGTGCCACATTGTTGACGATTCATAATATGCAGTACATGAATGGGCTGATGGCGCGAATACGGGGAAAGATAATGAACAATGAGCTATAGGGACATGAACATGGAATTTGGATGCACAAATTCAAAAAGTAACGGCTGATGATTCGGATGTCCAATCTCGTGAGTCTTCAATAAATAAGTACATCGAATTGGTTTATTTTGTATCTATCTGCCTACTTATGATTCCTTCTTTACGTCACCTGCACGCCCACCTTGCGCTTCTGCTTCTTCGCTGCCGCAGTTGTGTATTTATGCATCTTCCTAATCTCTTTCTCCCACTCCACTCGCTGCGCGCGATAGAGCAGCATCGCGGCCCGTGCATCCTCTCCTGAGTCATGCTTCCCTCCCTGAATCTCCATCCCCAAGCATTCCTCAGCCAGGTCCTTCAGTTTACGCGGTCGGAGCTTCCCTCCCTCCCTCCCACGCGGACGCATGTAAGCACGATACCTGGCCGTATCCCTAATCATGGCCACTGGATGCTGGAGCATGAGGACTTGCAAATCATTCTTTAAAGCATGCCCTACAATGATTTTGCCCTTGACCAGTTCAGCTACTTGCTGGATACAGTCTTTCAGTTCCAAAGCTGCCTTTAAGTGCTTGGCCTTGACCCCACTCACCCACGTGCGGAAGTCTGTCACGCGCTCCCGAGGCCTAACATGCTCGTCGTAAATGACGCGGCCATCAAAATTCACCATTGTCACACGGGCCAAAGCACTTCGTTTCCCTCCATCCCCCACACCCACCATCTCGCAATCCAGGCCCACATACAAGGCCTTTTCAACCACCGTCACGTCGTCTGCAAGCGACTCCACACTTCGGAGTTTGTCTTCCTTGTCCTTGGCTTCCTGCCGGGCCCTCTCTGCCACTGCTGCGGCCTCGGATAGGTCTCTCCGCTTGCGCTTTTTACCTTGAGCTGGTGCTCTCGCTGCTCCTGCTATGCCCTTTGCACTCCTGCCGTTCGATTGCGAAGAAAGGAAATCCCCTTCCGCGGGAGAAGCATCTTCCTTGGTCAACGCTGCAGTCCTCTTTTGGACTCTCCCATTCTCAGCTGTGGAAAATTTGGCCTGTAGACGCGCCCAATTGGACATGTTGTTGAGCGGTTTGGCCAGGCAGGTGGCAGGTAGAAGGTATAGAAGAAGTGGACGGCGTGCTGATGACAATCGAAGATACTTTGGCGGCCAAATGAAATTTCTGACGAATACTGCAGCGCACCTGCCCGACGGATGTAAAAATATGGTTTACGTTAGACTTGATATTGTGTTGATGATAGCGGACATGTGCATTGTGCCTCACACGGAAGGCAAATAAATAGGGAGTCCGAAGTCGACCGAGGTGCTTTCAACGGCCGGCCACATTCTTACCCTTCACTACTGCATTTCAAGTAGGCGGACGCTGTCTGGACTCTTCCCTGAATATAACTATTGAATCCAGCGCATAGAGGCGTTTGGCAATGCCTATGTTTTGACCTTCGTTGGATGTGCTCCACCCCACACCATTATTTGCCTCAGACATATGGCCCACCAGCCGACCTCCCCACCCCGAGGTACCCGTGTTTCCCTCCACGCCTTGCACACTACGCGCACGACAAGGGTGAGCTCTTCCTTCCCGACGAGGCCATGGGATATTGTTCATCGAGCCCTGAAAGCCAATTCTTGGTATTACTCATGTTGTTTCATTTAAGTGGTGAAAGTCAGAACGGGTATTTTCCCTCTCCACGTGATCTCAGGGGAAAGGTCAATATTGGACCTCATTTAAAAGAGCAACGAGAATCAAGACATTGAGATTTTCTAGATTAGGGAGAATTTCTTATCTTTTTCCTCCCGATGATTTGCTGAGTGGATCGCTTCAAGGCGTGACCCACTTCTCTACTCTCGCTATATAAATAATTATCCCCCACTCGTACCCTTCCACTTTCTCCTACCCGTTACTCCTTCAAACCTTTTAATTACATCGCCACGGAGAGAGAGAGAGGGGGGATTGAGAGAGATAAGGAGCGTCTGTGTGCGTGGCATCCGTGGAGTATAAATATGATGACATGGGAAGGCATGACATGACAGCCCCACACCAGCTAAGTCCTCTCCTTCTCTCTCCTTCCTTTTCTCCTTCCTCCAAATCGTCTTCTTCTTGGTCGCTTCTCTATTCTATATGCATATCTTATCCCTTCCTCCAATCCTGCCTAATTACGCCCCTAGAAATAAATACACGCTCGCATCACTCCTCTCCAACAACCTTTCTTCCCTCCCTCCCTCACCTCATCGGAGTGTGAGACTTGGATATGCCCCCCGCATCTCCTCCCATCCCCATACATCCCGCCTCCCTCTCTCTCTCCCTCTCCTTCTCCCTCGCCCTCATTTCCCTCTTCCCCCTCTCCCTCGCTTCGATCGCCCACGCCCAGCGGGTCACGCACAGCCCGGCTAGTATCTTGCTCACTAACAAAACCGCGACCAGCAAGAGGGTGAACGAGATGAAGGCAGGCCAGGAGAAGGTGTGAAGGAAGGACCAGGCGATGGCCGAGAAGCGCACGGCAACTGCAGCGAGGGGGAGCTGGGCGAGGCCGATCTGGAGGGAGGGAGGGAAGGAGGGGAAAGGAAAGACCGTGAGCTCGATGTTGATAGTCGCGTCTGCAACGAAGAAGGAGAAGGCAATTAAAAAGCTCAATCACATCTACACATCTTGCCATCTCTCCCTCCCTACCTTCTTGCAGATCACGTGCGTGCGGTCCAGGGACACGTGGGTCTGTCGCCTGTGTGACGTCACGACCCGTGCGAGCTCCTCGGCGCTCTTGGGGTAACATTCCGCGTCGATCTCGTTAAATTTGGTGATGAAGGCGTGCTGGAGGGAGGAAGGAAGGAAGGGGGAAGGGGCAACAAGGACGTAAGGGTGTCTTAATCAAGGTAGTCGCACTCTAACATCTTGATGGGGGGACCAGTGGGCAAACACGCAGTGAAGGAGGAAGGGAGGAGGGGAGGGAGGTTTGGAGGCAGTGCTCACCTTGATACAATCTGCCACGATTTCGCCCGCGAATATGAGACAGCAGACCTTTCCCATGTCTACAAACCAATGAAGATGGGAGGAGAAAACGGAAGCAGAAATAGAGAGAGTGAGCATGACGCCGTAATTTTGAGCATGACGCCGTAATTTTGAGCATGACGCCGTAACTTCTTCCTCTTCCTTGCCTTCTTTCCCTCCCTCCCTCCATGGCAGAGACGATCTCTTTCCTCTTCCCTCGCCCTCCTTCCCTCCCTCCCTCCCCGCGCACCGTAGAGGACACCTCCCCCTCCTTCCTCCTTGGCATGCTGCCCGAGGTTGAGGAGGGTGATGAGGACGAGGAAGAGGAGGAGCTTGAAGCGCTCCACCATGTCACTGCACGTCAGCTGGAAGAGCAGCTTGGGGTCGAACCTGGAAGGAGGGAAGGAGGGAGGGAGGGAGGTGAAGGTGCTGACCACCGCTGTTTTCATTCTGTCTTATGGGTGTCCCCAACAACCAAAGCCTTCCCTCCCTCCTTCCCTCCTTCCCTCCGTCCGTACCGCTTGAAGACACTGGTCTTCATCTCGGCGAAATTGTTGCTAATCAGAAGGGTCAGGAGGGCCTGATCCGCGCTGTTCACCGCCACAAAGAGGGTCACTACGTGGACAAAGAGGAGGACGGCGTGCGAGAGGACGTAGGCCGTTGCCACCAGGAAATTGGAAGTGAGGTGCCTGAGGGAGGGAAGGAGGGAGGGAGGGAGGGAGGGAGGGGGGATTCGCAAAATTGAACGGAATAGGGGAAAGAGATAGGACAGAGCACTCCACGGTAGGGAGGGAGGGAGGGAGGGAGGTACCTCTTTTTCGTCTCGCGCACTGAGACGCTGTAGTAGAGGGAGTCCAGCGTGTCTTGGCCGAAGGAGACCAGGAGCTTGTCCAGTATCTCGAACATGGCCGTGAGGACGTACAGCTTGATCGTGGCCTGCGGGAGAGAGGGAGGGAGGGAGGAAGGAAGGATAAGGATCACCAATGAGGAGCTCGAATGGGCATCCATCCTCGTTGCCTCTACTCTCTATTTCTTCTTCTCCCCCCTCCTCCCCACCCTCCCTCCCTCCCTTCCTCCCTCCCTACCTGTCCCCGGATGTAGTGATACACTCTCGATATTTGGAACGACTGCAGTACCAGGCACGTGACGAGGAGGGTCAGGCCCCGCATCAGATCGTACGCATTGTGGCGGTGGAAGACGCGGTGGTGGCTGGAGGGACGGAGGGAGGGAGGGAGGGAGGGAGGGAGAGAGGGGAGGAAGGGACGATCTTGTCAAAAGGTGGGAAGAAAAGAAGCTCCTACCACAACACTCACGCACTCCTTGCACCTTCCCTCCCTTCCTCTCTCACTCCCTCGTCCTGCCTCACCTGGGTCGGAGCAACGCCCCCAAAGAAAAAAGTACCCGGAGGGGCAGCACCGTCACCGCGTACAGAAAGGCGTCGATGCACACGGCCAGGCCGAAAGACAGACATTCCTCCAGCTGAAAGGGGACGTGGAGAAAATTCTGCACCATGTTATCGGCTTTCGCAATGGCCTCGGTGGCATCCCTGTCGTCGCTGTAGTATTGTTGTGCCCCAAAAAGTTCGTGCCAGACGTAGGCTTGGAAGGATCGGAGGGAGTGGGGGAGGGAGGGGAGGAGGGAGAGGAGGGCGATGCGGGGGTGGGAGGGTGGGAGGAGGCATTTGATAAAGGAGGAGGAGGAGGAGGAGGAGGAGGAGACGTGGGTAGGCGTGGAGGGGGGGGAGGAAAGGGCTGCGCCGCCTTTGCAGGAGTGTGTGAGGTGATGATGGTGGTGATGGGTATGGCGGTGGTGTCGGCGCCGATGAGAGGTATCGCTGCAGGTGCTGTTGCTCCGATTCCGGCGTGTGGCACTTGTGGTTGTGGCTAGGGAGGGAGCTCCGCCGGTTTCTGACGTGGTTGTGCTGCTGCTGGTGCATGCAGTGGAGGTGGTAATGTAGGTGGAAGTGGAGGTGGAGGAGGCAGCAGCATTTGCGGAGGGGGCGGCGACGGTGGTGGAAGAGGATGAGGAGGAGTTCGAGGTGAGAGAGGAAGGAGGGGCAGCGGAGGTGGGAGAGGTGACAGATGGTTCATTGAAGAGGCGGAGAAGATCTCTCTTCTCTCCGCTCCCCGGGAGACTGCTGCTGCTGCTGCTGCTACTGCTACTCCTGCCGCCGCCGTGCTCCTCGATGGCAGCCCCTCCCTTGTTAGTTGTGTCTTGACCCCCAACCCCCATCGCCACAACAACAGCAGCGGGCACGAGTGAGGGCGAGGAGGAAGAGGAGGAGGTGGAGGAGGAGAAAGAGGAAGAGGAGGGAAGAGGTTGCTTGCCTCTATGCCGGAGCTCGCTGCGTTCCTCAATTACTCCTGCTTGGACGGGCCTCTTGTCCTCGTCCTCGTCCTCCCTCCCTCCCTCCACCTCCACATCCTCCTTTCCCTCTTCCTTTCGTGCCTCGTCCTCCGCCTCATCGCCCTCTTCACCCTCGGACAAGGGCAAGACCACCTCCTCTTCCTCACCCCCTTCCTCCTCCTCCGCTTGCAATGCAGCAGCCGACGCCGAAATAGCGATGCGCTCTCTCTTTTTCCTCTTCTCCCCCTCTTCTTTCACCTCCTCTTCCTCCTCTTCCTCCTCATCCTCACCCCCTTCCTCTTCTTCACCACTCGTCTCCTGATGCCTACTACTACTGCTGCTGCTGCTACTACTACTACTACTACTACTGCTACTGCTACTGCTCCTGCTGCTATGTGTCGGCGAGTTCCGCGCACTGTCGGGTAAATCAATGGTGTCTATGCTCTGCAGCAACGGCCAAGCTGGGTGGGTCTTCCCCGCGTTCCGCGCCCGGACCCCCGCAGATTGCAGTTCCATCAGCGAGTCCGCCGTGGTGATGGGGCGGGGACAGGCAGAGGGAGAAGAGGATGCCTGCTGCTGCTGACGATGGCGATTACGTCGTTGGCCAGCCCTATGATTGTTTCCTCCTTCTTGTCCCTTTTGCCGCCAGCTGGTGACTTCGGCCTCCAGCAAATCGATCCGCTTGACCAACCTTTCCATCAATGCTACAGGTACAGTGGCGACCGAAGGAGAGGACGTGGAAGACGTGGAGGATGAGAGGGAGGAGGAAGGGGCAACAAGGGGACCGTCATCATGGTGTAGAAGGAGGGAGTGATCGTCCCGCTGGTCATGCTGGTGCGGTTTTGGTTGATGAGGAGCAGGCTGGCGCGGTGGTTGCTGCGGCTCCTCCTCCTGGCCCGGCTTGACACAAAGAGGGGAGGGCGGCGCCAGGGTTACAGATGGAGACTTTGGGGTCTTATTTACACTGCTGCTACTGCTGCTTGCGCTGTCGCCCGTCATACTGCTGCTTCCCGCGGGAGCAGTGCTTGGAAGTGGTGTGGGAGATGAGGCAGACGAGGACGAGGGTCCTGACCGGTGGTCGTCCGGCATGCTCTCGTGTCTTTCACCCCCACCCGCGGACTTCCCGCCGCGTGCGATATCAAAAACTGGCGGCACCGTGACTGGCTCCTGTTGTGAAGGGTGTGGTCGGGATGACTGATGGGAATTGCAATGGTCCGAGCTGTAAGCGACTGGTCCCCGTCTTGTGGTGGCAGGATAAATTGTTGCAGGGCTCGATGAGAAGCTTTGACGAGCAATGTCATGATTCGATAGCCGGTCATACAATGGGCAACTGAAGCATTGCAACACAAAATGCAGAGCTTTGCATTCAACAAGGGCCCGTGGTCCGAACGTCAACACCGACAAGAGCAACAATCGAAGGGCTTGACTTGCTCGAGCGTTTCGAACCCATCAATGCATTCGTCATCATCGCTCATCAGAATCACAGGAGAGAAGCAATACCGAACCAAAGAGAAGCTCATCCGCGTTTCAAAATTGCCCTGCAATGCTGATTGACAATCACCCACTCCCATAACTCGTCGGCATCACCGCACAGAGCGAAACATCAGCGGGGAAAATTGGTTTCGCCATTGCCTTTCTCCAGCGCCGTCCCAACATCGCTCCCGCCTTCAACCCACTACAACGCCCATCAGAACCTCAATTTCAACCTGCACCTCCCCTTGTATCAAAGCCATGACCGACGACTCGTCGGACCAACAACAATCCAGGGCCCCCTATCCTCCGCCACGTCCTCCCCTTCCTCCTGCTCCTGCCAAAGTAAGCGGAAGTGGCGGCGGGGTCAAGGGCAGTAGCCCTTTCTACAGCATCAGTGACAACAGTACTGGGGGCGGCGGCAGCACCAGCAACACTAAAGGTCCCTCCCCTGTCCCTGGCAAAAGCGGCAACGAATCCCGCACCCCTTCTCGCGCGGAACTATACAACAAGAAAACCAATCAAAACGTGAGTGAAAGCATGGAGGAAGTCACGGGCATGCGAAGACGCCGTAACCAGGACGTGCCCTGCAACCGCGAACCATCGCCCGACCATCCATCCTCTTCCTCTATGAGCCGTCAAAGCGAAGGTGGGGAAGGGTCAGGAAGGAGCGCCACTTCCACACCCGGTGGAGGTAGTGCAGTTTTGAGTGCCGTGGCCCGTGGGATGCTGGGCGTGAGTAAGTGGACGTTGGGATCTGTGGCGAACCAGCTGGGCGGGCCGTTCGGATGGGGGGAGTTCATGTTTGCATGGGTGAGTGATATTACCCCTCCGAGACTTAAGCGGTTGGCAACGATTTTTTGGGATGCCGGTGCGCATATTACCAAGTTGGCCTATACGGAGGGTGGGAATGAGTTGGGGTTTGCGGCACGGAACGTGATTGATGGGCTAGTGGAGACGGTGGCGGCGCCGAAGGGAAGAGCGTTGGTGTTGGAAAGTGGGATGACCTTTGTAAAGTTGGCAGAGGCGGTGGATACGCCGGAGATGCACGCGGCGATTACTCAGGGGTTCAAGCTGGGGACGAGAGGGTTGGAAGTGTTAGCTACCGGTGGGTGTGGGTGTGGGTGTGGGTGTTTGTATGAGCATGTGCCCGCCTCCCTGTAAGCTGGTGGCTATGTATGGATGAATATCTTCATCTCATGTTGTAAGTTGTCTGTGTGTATGTGTGGGTTTGCTTGCCTTCCCTTGTACATATAATAATGTCAGCCGAAGTGGTCACTCATTTCCTCCCTCCCTCTCTCCCCCCCTCCTTCCTTCCCCCCCCCCCCCCCTTCAGAGCAAGCCAAAGACCTCATGTCCAACATGTCGGACTTCCTCTCCCGGCTTGCCCGTCTTGCCAACGCCCCCGAAACAACCCTAGCCGTTGCGGAATTCGTCACGGTGGTATGCCATGCACTAGCGCAGGAAAACGCGGCGTACAGTAGGGAGAGGGTGGCGCAGATGTCGCCGTTTGAGCCGGGGGGGATCGGGGGGGTAGGGATGGGGATGGAGGGGGAGGAGGAGGAGGACTTGAAGAAAGGAGGGAGGAAGAGGGGGATGCGGATTGTGAAAGACGAGGATGGGGAGCGGATGGAGTGGGACGAGGACCTGGTGTTGGGGCGCAAGCGGGGAGGGGAGGACGAGGGGGAGGGAGGCGTGGACGTGAGTGATACAACAGCCTCGACCAGGACCCCGTTGTCGAGGGTGCCGGGGGAGGAGGAGAAGGATGACATGTTGATGGAGGGGGAGGAGAGTGAGTTGTTGCCGATCCAGTCCGGGGAGATGGAGGATTTGCTAGGGGCGAGGGCGGGAGGGAGGGGAGGAGGAGGAGGAGGGAGCTCGACCGCGGACGGGGGAAATTTTGACAAAGTGACGGCTCTCAAAGAAATGATTGCGGCCATATTGGAGGAGAAGCGACAGGCGGCGGAGGCCGGGGGGATGGGAGGGAGGGGGGGAGGGATGGCAGGGACGTACAAGACGGAGCATCAACGGGCGGCGCATTGCGTCATGTCGTTTTTGTTTTTCATAACGTATACGGTGTTTGCATTTATTGGCTTGCGGGCCACGCTGGTAACCTTGAAGACGGCGTTTGGGGCGGATGGGAGGTAAAGAGGATGGAGGAAAGGTTCTGGGGGAGGGAGAGAGGGAGGAAGGGAGTGAGGGAGGGAGGGAAGAAGGAATTTTACATGTGTATGATGTCAGTGAAGGCCGTCATGATTTAGGGTAGCTTGGGATGCGGTGAAGGAGTGGGTTGGAGGGAAAGATAAGAGTGGGAAGATGGAAGGTGTTGCAGGGAAGATGGACGGGAAATGCGAGTAGGACGAGAAGCAGGGACATAGCTATCTACACTTAAATGCACGAGGAGGCACAGAATATCGAGCAAAGGGAGCAGCAGCAAGCAAGGAAGCAGAGGACAAAGGAGGATAAGCAATCAATTTTGACAAGCACCGGCCCGGGGTGTAATTTAGATAGTGCGAAAGAAAACACACATGCACACATGCACAATCACACATTTTTAAGATGAAAACCCATGAAAACGGTCATATATATTTACCTTGGCAGTCTATTTCAAAACGGAGGGTAGAGGACGGAGGAATGCAGAACGGGAGACACGACCCCGACAGTAACAGTAGAAAGACCAAATTACGAAAAGAATAAGGCATTTAAAAAAAAAGAAGAAGATAATCTAGCCACTTGAGCTTGTCTTACATCGTGCCCGTCCACCTCGTTGCGACACATTACTATGCTGTTCGCGAATCCCTGCGTGTAATTACACTTTTCTTTTTTACTTCTGTCCTTCGTGAGTTTGACTTTGCTCTCACCCCGACCGAAATTCAGTCGCGAAGCCATAACTTTTTTTCCATGTATTTTTGACCCCTGGTTAGTCTGGTATCCCACAGGCACAATCAGAGACATTTTTTCCTGAGATAGTCGTAATAGTCGTAATAGTCGGCATAATCGTAGGAGCGGACGACTTATAGTCGTCGTAGTCGTGCATCATTTCGATCTCTGACGACCATGACGACTTACAGTCGTGCATCATCCCCATCTCCAACCAACGACTGTGACAACTTACAGTCGCATCATCTCAATCTTCGACGACTGTGACGGCCAATAGTTGTGCACAATCGGAGGGGCGGGATTACTAACGACAGACTAAGGAATATTGGTAGTCGTCCAACGTGACTTGGGACATATTCAGAGAGGGGGGTTGATAAGGCAGATTGGAACATACCCATTGCTAATTTTCGAGGACGGGCATACATGTTCCAGAGCTGTGCAAGTGCTGAGTACAAAAGATGGGAGCATTCTGACCGTGGTGATGTATTGCTCTGCACGTACAGTGAGGCCTGCTACGGCACGCGCAATAAGAAGCCCTCCACGAGGGTGCACATGTTAACGACTCGGAGGAAGTATCCAAGTCCGACTTCAACTTTGTCTGGAATTACCACCTGTCCCTACCCCTTTTCCAATCCACGATGCACAGCCACACGACTCACACACCGACACACACCACTCTCCCCCACCACCATTTAACCCCAGTATGCGTCACCGCACGTTTCCCTGGCCAAGCCCTGTATTTTTACTCCTTCTCGCCGGGCCCACCCTTCTGCTCGTTCTGGAACAAAAGCATGCCAGAGGACCATCGTCCGTCGTCCAAGCCTTCCAACTTCCGACCCCTTCCCATCTTTTCTCCTCGCCCGCACGACGTCTCATCACTACAGAGAATCGAAAGAGTCGCACTGCCCTCCAGTCCTCGCCTTTTGAGGACTTCTTCCTCGTAAACGATCCTTTCCTTCGTGTCAACCCCACCCCCCGTAGTCCCCCTTTCCCCCCCTCCTCCCCTTCTGCTGAAGGAGGATTGCGTCCTGGTACGCAGGTGTATATTGCAGACTTGCAAGGACCTGGTTTGGTGATGGGAAGGGAAGCAGATGGGCAATATGTGTTGCAATGCCACGTGGCAGGGAGGCCCCTTCCAGTGTTGGTCCGTCGACCTGCGAGTCAACTGTACGTCCGGAACCCGGCGGGGAATGGACAAGTAATTCTCGCCGACAGTACTTCTTCTCCTGTTTCTGCTTCTCCTGCTCATGCTCCCTCTTTGTCAGTACCTCGAGGGGATGCGCGGCCGCAACAACAACAACAACAACAACAGCAGCAGCAGCAGCAGCAGCAGCAAGAGGAGGAAGAGGAGGGGGAGGGCGATGCATCGGAGGAGCAGGAAGATGATGAGAGAGCAAGCTATCGCCTTTTTCGAGACCCTCGAACAGGGAAAACCTACGCCATCTACAATACCCCCCCTCGTCCCCGCCCTCGTCTCTCCCCCTTTTCCTCCTCCTCCTCCTCCTCCTCCCTTTCTTCTTCTCGTCCGATTTCTCAAAACCGTGTTCGTCTTTCCCCTACTCGTGACGAGCTTCGCGACTTCCTATTGTCTCGCCAAGGAATGAGCGGTCCCATGCCTTCTCCGTCCTCCGTTTCCTCCCCTTCGTTTCGGCAGCAGCAGCAGCAACAGCGGCAACAGCGGCAACAGCGGCAACAGCAACGAAACCTTCCTGGCCGGGACTTTGTCGCCCAGACCTTCGAAGACCTCCTCCATGCCTCCTCCTCCTTCCCCTCCTCCTCCTCCTCCTCCTCCTCCTCCTCTTCCCCCCTCTCTCACCCCTCCGCTTCGAGCAACACCAATAAGGACCACTACAACGCCCTGTGCCGGCTGGCCGAAGCCTACTCCCTCTCCGGATCCCCGGAGATCGCGTCTTATTATTTGAACCAGGCATTAGAATCAGACCCAGAGAGATTCATGGAGGATTCGGTGATGTTGAGTCGCCTGGGCGAGGCTCAGCATCGCATGGGCCGGGTGCATGAGGCCAGAAAAATGTACCAAAGGGTACTGGAGCTGGAGGAACGGAAGAAGATGGAGGAGGAGGTGGGGATGGGGGAGAAGCAGGGCGGGAAGGTGGCGTTGAAGTACGGGATTGCGTTGCACGACCAAGGGGATCCGGCGGGGGCGTGTGGGTGGTACTACCGCGCCATTCAGTTAGGTGGGTTAGGTGGGCGGGAAGGAGGGAGGGAGGGAGTGAGTGAGTGAGTGAGGGAGGGAGGGTAGTATTTATCACGCAGATACGTAAGGGCTCACCACCTTCATTGTTGCCTCTCCCTCCCTCCTTCTCTCTCTCCCTCTCTATCTAGACCCCGAGAACAAGGCGGCTTTCAACAATCTCGGTGTCGCTCTTCAGGAAACCGGAAACGCGGCCCCTGCCCTTCAAGCCTACAAAAAAGCCCTTGAGATCGACGGACTCTATGCACCCGCATTGCAGAACCTGGCGGCACTCACCGTCCGTCAGGTTCGTCTTGTCACTCCCTCCCCTTCTACCCTTTCTCTTTGCCTCCCTCCCCTCTCCATGCCCTCTTGATAACCCTCTCACTCACATGCCCCTCCCTCCCTCCCCTTCTACCCTTTCTCTTTGCCTCCCTCCCCTCTCCATGCCCTCTTGATAACCCTCTCACTCACATGCCCCTCCCTCCCTCCCCTTCTACCCTTTCTCTTTGCCTCCCTCCCCTCTCCATGCCCTCTTGATAACCCTCTCACTCACATGCCCCTCCCTCCCTCCCTCCCTCCCTCCTCCCCTCTTTCCTTCCACAGGGACGATTCAAGCTCGCCCTTGCCTGCATTCAGCGCGCCCTCCTGCTCTCTCCCAACGACGCGGCCACGCAACGGCTAGCCAGTGAGGTGATGACGCGGATGTCGCAAGGTCGCTCCTGGCCCCTGCTTCCCTCCGTCGTGGACGTGGGAGTGAGTGAGGGAGGGAGGGAGGGAAAGGACAGGGTGAGGGAGGAGAGGCTGAGGGAGTATGAACGGCAGTTGCGGGAGGCGCAGGAAGAGGAAGAAGAGGAAAATGGAAAGGAACAAGAGGAGGAGGAGGAGGAAGAGATTGGGACAGAAGATGCGACGACGAAGGCGGAATCTTGGAATGAGCTGCTGGAACAGGCCTGGAAAGTGAGGGAGGAGATGGAGAAACACCGGGGGGTCCAAGCGCAGAGGGAAGTGAGCGATCTTCAGAAAGTGCGACGCGCACAAGTGGAGGCCGCGAAGGAGGGACGGAAGGAGGTCGAACGATCCATCAAGGGGTTGTTCGACGTTGACCTAACCGAGGAGGAGAGGGCGGCTTATGCCAAGCCCCCCTTTGCTCATCCCAATTTTGGCGTGGGGGGGAGGGAGGGAGGGGGAGAGGGGGGGGAGGAGGAGGCATTCGAGGAAGAGAAGGAGTACTGGCGACAACCTGCACAGGAGCTGGTGACTATCCCTCATGTCGATCCCCCTCGGAGGGCGGAGGGAAGGAGGGAAGGGAATGGGAAGAGAGGAGAGGTTGGACATTCCTCTTCATTCGGTGGTGAGAAATCAACGCTTTCCTCTCCATCCTCCGGCCGCTCACTGAGCAAAGAGGCAGAGGCGCGTGCGAGGGACGAGGAAGAGGAGGAGCGACGCCGAGTCGCTGAGTGGGAGGAGAGGGAGAGAATGGAGGAGGAGGAGTTGCAGCCGATGATGCCTAAAGAAGGGTCAGGCTTGTCGTGGGATGACCTGCTGGAGGCGCTGGCGACGGCGTCGAGGAAGAGTCACCAGGAGGAGCAGGAAGAGGAGGAGACGGTCGAATCCTTTGCGACTCAATCCCAGCAGCAGCAGCAACTGCAGCAGCAGCAACGACAGCCGCAACAGCAGCAGCAACGGCAGCAGCAACGACAGCAGCAACGACAGCAGCAACAACAACAACAACCACCACAACAACAACAACAACAACTACAACAACAACCGCAACAACAACAACAACCACCACTAAAACAACAATCACAAACTGAACAGCAAGCAGACACCAACCGCGACGCTGATACCTCGGCCGCTGCCCTGCGGCGAGCCCAACTGGCCGCTAGTCGCGCAGCCTGGCAAGACCTACAAAAGGCTTCTTGGGTACAAAATGCAAAGGAAAAAGAGATGCTCTCACAGCAGCTACAGGCACGAAGGGCAGAGGAGGAAAAGCTTGCTCGGCGGCAGGCGGAGTTGCAGGCTAGGAGGGAGGCGGAAGAGGAGGCACGGAGAGAGGAAGAGGAGATGCGGCGGAGGGCGTTGGAGGAGGAGGCGGCGAGGACAAGAGAGATGGTGGAGAAGGGGAGGGCGGAGGAGGAAAAGAGGAGGGAGGAGAGGGAGAGATTGAGGAGGCAATTGGAGGAGGACCGGGCATTGGCAGTTAGGAGGGCATGGGAAGAGCTGATGCGTTCCACAGCAGAAGACGAGGCGGACGCAAAAGCAGAGACAGACGCAGCAACAGAGGCAGCAGCAGAAACACAAGCAGGGGTAGTACGAAAGGCGGCAGAGGAGAAGCGGGGGCGAAGCCGAGAGGAGGAGAAGGAGGGGAAGGCAGCGTTGGCGTTGCGTCTGAAGAAGGAGAGAGACGAGGCGGTTAAAAAAGCGATGGAGAGCGAACGACAGTTGTGGGAGGTAGAAAGAGCCAGAGCCGTCCTACGGGAGAAACAGGCGCGAGCCCAGGAGGATGCAGAGAGGCTGGCTGCCGAGAAGGAGGAGATGGAGAGAGCGCGGGCTTGGGAACTCTACCGGCGGCAACAGCGACAGCAGCAGGCGCAGGAATGGAAGAAATATCAGGAGGGGCTTCAAGCCAAAAGGAGGAGGGTAGAGAGGGGGTTGGGCCTGGCGGGAGAGGAGAAGAGAGGGAAGGAGGGAGGGGTGGATGCAAGGGGGCAGGAACGGTTGAGACAACGGCAAGTTCAAAAAGTTATGCAGCAGCAGCAGGAGCAGCAGGAACAGCAGCAGGAGCAACAGCAGCAGGAGGAGGAGGAGGAGGAGGAGGGAAACGAGGCAGTACGCGGGTGGGATGGGAATGTATTGAGCGACAAAGAAGAGGTGGAGGAAGGGAGGGAGGGAGGGGAGGAGGGAGGAGGGTTGAGGTACCCTATCCAGCCCCAGAGCGCGTCAATACCTTTCATGATCACGAGGGACATGAAGAGGGAGTTGATCGAAGAGATGAATTACAGCAGGAAGGAGGTGGATGCGATGAAGCCTGAGTATGCCCTTGATCTGATCCAGAGAGGTATTAAGAAAGCACCTAAGCCGAGGCGGGTTGCACCTTACCCTCCGCCGGAGTTTGTGCCGGTGTTAGATAGAGGGGAAGAGAGGGAGGAGAGGGGGGAGGGAGCGATGGAGGAAGATGGGGAGGTGATTGAGGTGAGGTCATCATCTTTACCATAGTCTCAATTAGAGGGGGTCAAGCCACCCACACCTTCGAGGGACGGGCATTATCCTCCTCTTGAGGGCACGGGTCTATGCCGGTGGTGGATGGCAGGGGGAAAAGGAGGAAGAGAGGAAGGGAGGGAGGGAGGGAGGAGGAGGGGGATATCACGACAGAGAGCTTGTCGTCTTCGTCGTCGACAAAGGCTTCTACTGCCTGAGGTGGTGACTTCGGAATGAATGATGAAGACCGCGAGGAGGATGGAGGAGGTATTGATGCACCAGGATTTACCACAACAAGCTATCCACGCCAATCACAAAAGGAATGAAATCTGGACACCACAGCGCATACCCAAACGCATGTTAAAAAAATAAATAGAGGGCATCATTGATACGAAGGAAAGAAATACATCACTACCGTCAGTGCACCTGACCGCGATACCGTCCCCACCCTCCTGCTCTCCCTCCCACAGCTGCCCTGTATGGTTGTTTTGATAGTTGTCGGCTTGGCCAGCCTTGCTTCTTTCTTAACTGACTTATCGTCACCAACAGCCATGAGCCCTCCCTAACACCTCCCCTCCTCAGAGAGGAACACCAAAAGAAGAACGACAAGAAGAGTAGAGGAGAAAGAAGCAAGAAATAAAAGTCTTTCGACCTTTTCCCTCTTCCCCTACCTCGTCCGTGCCTGCCTCTCTGAACACGGCTCGCTCTAAACCCTTCTACCCCTCCTTCCCTCGCAACCACTCGGCTCGCCATTCCTCCTCCTGCTGCTGCTGCTGCTTTACCCCTTGTTCGCCTTCTTGGCCTTGTGCCTGGCCAGCCGTCGGCCTGTACCACGAATCTTCTTTCCTCGGTTCTTGGCCTCTTTAATCTGCTTTCGCGAAGTCTCCTTCTTCTCCTTCAACCCCGCGCGGACCAACCGGTGTTTAGGCTCAAACTTCTTCGCATCCTCTACCGTATCGTAAATCAAGGCAAAACCCGTGCTCTTCCCCCCACCGAAGGCCGTGCGGAAGCCAAACAGGAACGTCGTCTCCGGCTTGGCGCCCTTGTGCATCTGTCGTTATGAGTGTGGGGAAGTGGGGAAGAAAGAGGGTGAGTTTGATGGGGAGGGTTGTGGGCATCAAAGGGCGAGAGGAGAGCTCCGGGTCGTCGTATCGTCTATCGCAGCATCCTCCTTCACACACCCTCCCTTTCCTACTTCTTCTTATTTTCGTATGGACTTGATCACTGCAGGTCCTCCACCAAGCCCCCTCTCCCCATCACTCGTCAACTTTCAGGCGAGCAGAAACTTACCCCTGCGATGATCTCTTGCAGCTCCGCCTTGGGCACGTTGGCACGGCCGGGGTGAAGCACGTCAATGATCTGTAGTGAGTAATGATAGGAGATCGTGAGTGAATGGATGTTCATGCAAACCAAGGCATGACATTGAATTTAGAGACGCTGTGGCTTAGGCGTGGGACACTTACCATCTGACGCCGCGCGAGAAGGGCATTACGGATGAACTTCCGGGAGCGAATGGTCACGGGGCCTTTGTCCGCCATGGTTACACTCTGTGAGCGAATGTAGTTAATGTACCCGTGATGGGAGGGATTGGGTGGGTGAGATGGATGACGAGAAGGAAGAAGGAGGAGAAGAAGCGTGGAAGAAGGGAGGGAGGGGAGGCAAGCTGCTCGTGGCCGTCCGTCCCTTGCAAAAGTCTCATTAAGTGATGATCATGGCGCCCTCACACATTCACAGATACACGCATAGAGATGAAAAGCAGGCAGCCACGCAGTCATGCGGCATGCCTCTTTTGCTCCCATGCTCTCGCCATTGTCTTGGGCTGTCTATGGACGGCAGGTGTGGACTAACGCCGCACAGCCACACGGAGGCCTCTATCGCCGGTGTTGTCATCGGTCGCTTACCAAGAACGAGCGTGCGGCAGCAAGCAGGAATAGGAACTGTGTTGTGCACACAAACCACGCCAGCACGTTAGCAAACCTTCCGGAGATATTAAAAAACACCTTCCTAGGCCTGATTAGCGTGCGGAATGGCTTTACCATCGCACAACATCTCTCTCTCTCTCTCTGTTGCTTCGTGTTAGCCTCCCCACCCCCCCAACCCACCCACCTCAGCAAGCAAGCAACAGATACTCGCCACTCGGCGCATGCCCCGTTCTGTCTAAGTGTCCCTCTCACCTCTGCCTACGCTCATGTAGACACAGGAAGAAGGATGGTGCTCTCTATCATGGCGTCCCGCCAACTGGTGGCCATTAGCAGCAGTAGGCAAGTCGCCTGTACCCTGCTCAAGAACAGCAGGAACGGTACGTTTTTGTTACGCGACGCGTGAAGGGAAAACGTTTCGCAAAGGCAAAACAGGGGGAAGCTTGGACATGTACCAAGACGGTGGAGCTGCACTCTTTAAGAAAAAGTTCTTAACGCGGTGGTGTCCATCTCGCTCGCCCGTCCCTCCTTTCCCCCCCCCCCCCCCCCCCCCCTCGCATCAACGCAGCCACCAAACCGCGAGTAAGCCGTGCCCTGTCCACGGCCTTCCAACGCACAAAGCCCCACTTGAATATTGGCACCATCGGACACGTCGACCACGGCAAGACCACGCTTACAGCCGCTATCACCAAGGTAGGGAAGGAGGGAGGAAACGCGGGGGGACGGGTCAAACGGTCGTCCCCGACAGAGGTACATACCCACAACAGAGACTCATCCATTCATTCTTTCGTTTCTGCCGTCTCCCGACAGGTGCTAGCTGAGGCGGGTGGCGCAGAGTTCCGCTCATACGACGATATTGACAAGGCCCCGGAAGAGCGACAGCGGTACGTGCTACTGCTTGCTTGTCCCTCCCTCCGTTCCTTCCTTCCTCCCTCCCTCCCTCCCGTCCTCCGACTCACCCATCTTTTATTGATGTGCTCCACAGCAAGATCACCATCAACACCTCGCATGTGGAGTATGAGACACCCAAGCGGCATTATGCTCACGTGGACTGCCCGGGCCATGCTGACTACGTCAAGAATATGATCACGGGCGCGGCCCAGATGGACGGTACGTCGCCCTCCCTCCCTTCCTCTCTCTCTCCCTCCCTCCCTCTCTCCCTCCCGCCCTCTTTATTTCTCGCGTTCCCGTAGCCATGGCTATTCTATGACATGAAAATTGAGCGGCACGTCGCTTTATCCCCCTTCCCTCCCTTTCTCACCTTCACCCTTCCTCCCTCCCTCCCTCCCTCCCTTCCCCCAGGCGGCATCCTGGTGGTGTCGGCCACCGACGGGGCCATGCCCCAGACGCGCGAACACATTCTTCTCGCTAAGCAAGTGGGCATACCCCGCCTGGTCGTCTTCATGAACAAATGCGACATGGTCAAGGACGAGGAGCTCTTGGAGCTGGTGGAGATGGAAGGTGAGGGAGGGAGGGAGGGAGGGAGGGGGGGGGGGGGGGGGGAAGGGTTACACACATCAGTATTAAGTGCTTGAAAGATGCGATATTTATATAAATTAAGTAATGAGTACCTTAGTGCACGATTCGCCGCTCCAGTGGTGCAGTATATGCATAGATAGAACAAATATGTACGTGTGTAGCTCCCATCGCTGTCAAAGGATCAGAAAGGGTGTATTACTGACGAGTGGGGGCAGTAGATGTCTCATCCTCCCTCCTCCCTCCCTGACTTCCTCCTTGTCTCCCTCCAGTGCGTGAGCTCCTCGACTTCTACGAGTTCCCGGGTGATGACACCCCCATCATCCGGGGCTCGGCCTTGGCAGCTGTCAATGGGACAGACGATGCGATCGGGTAGGTACCCTGTCCCTCCCTCCCTTCGTCTTTTACGTCTCCACCTGAGTACCCACGCACAATTTGTCCCGTCCACAATATCCCCCCCTCCCTTCCTTCCTCCCTCCCTTCCTCAGAAAGGACGCCATCCTGAAGCTGATGGAGGCCGTGGACGAGACCATTCCTACCCCTCCCCGTGACTTGGACAAGCCGTTTTTGATGCCCGTGGAGGACGTTTTTTCGATCGCGGGGCGAGGAACAGTGGTGACGGGAAGGGTGGAGCAGGTGAGGGAGGGAGGGAAGGAGGGAGGGAGGGAGGGAGGGACCTGTGACGGGAAGGATGGAGCAGGTGACGAGGGAAGGAGGGAAGGAGGGAAGGAGGGAGGGAGGGCGGGTAGGCAGTTATGTCTTAGACGACAGTGAGTTGACATTCTGTTTCTCACCACTTTCCTCGTTCCATCCCTCCCTCCTTCCCTCCTTCTTCCCTCCCTCCTTCAACAGGGCAAGATCAAGACAGGGGAGGAGGTGGAAATCGTCGGTCTAACGGCTGCGCCCACCAAGACAACCGTTACAGGTAGGGGAGGAGGGAGGGAGGGACGGAGAAAGGGAAGGAGGGAGGGAGGGAGGAAGGGGGGAAGAAGTCGGAGGGAGACAACGATGAGGGGGAGGGAGGGGAGGAGGGTGTGTATAGAAGGACGTGCATCCCACAACTTGGGGGTGGCACCAATCGATGGTTTGCCATCCTTGATAAGCTGCGGAAAGAACGATCACCCTCGCTTCCTCCCGCGCTCCCTCCCTCCTCCTTCCTTTTGTTTAGATGAAGGAGGGAGGGAGGGAGGGAGGGGGGGGGAGGGAGGGTGGCTTAGACCCTGTTTTACGTGCGGTTGTTTTCCCAATTTCTATGAGATCCAACTGCCCCGTGACAGGGGGACATACCCATGATTGATTGCCCCCTCTCCCTCCCTTCCCCCGTCCCTCTCCCCCTCCTTTCCTGCGTCCCTCCCAGCTCTTGTCTCTTCTCTGGGTCACTCAGTGGCAGGCGCAAAGTGTCATCTCTCGTCGACTTCACCCCTCCCTCCCGCTTTCCCCCCTCACCCTCCCTTGCTTTTTCTCAGGCGTTGAAATGTTCAAAAAGACGTTAGACTACGGCGGGGCCGGGGACAACGTCGGCTGCCTCCTCCGAACCGTCAAGAGGGATGACGTCCAACGAGGGCAGGTGCTGGCGGCCCCGGGCTCAGTGAAGACCTACAAGGAGTTCGAGGCGGAGTTGTATGTCCTGACGCAGGAGGAAGGTAGGTTAGGGCCCATGCCCTCTTGCACTTTTGGCTGTATGGCTGTATTGCTGTACTATTGTATACAAGTCTTGACCAAACCGTTTCTCGCCAACGGCAGGTCCCTGTTCGTTTCCGGGTATTTCTCTTCCTGCCTTTCCTCTTCGTGTGCTTACCCTTGTTTTCACTCCTTTATTTTCTCATTCCTCCCTCCCTGCCTGCCTGCCTGCCTGTGTTCCTTCCTCCTTGTGTCCCAGACGGTCTTCTTCGTCTCCACATTTCTCATCCATCCATGCATTCACCCCCTCCCCTCCCTCCCCTCCTTCCCCCGTCCCTGCAGGAGGGCGACACACGCCCTTTCTGGATAACTATCGACCGCAGTTCTACATCCGGACGTCGGACGTAACGGGCTCCATTACGTTGGGGGAAGGGAAAGAGATGGCAATGCCCGGGGACAACACCACGGTCAAGGTACGGGGGAGGGAGGGACGGATGGAGGGAGGACACAAAAGACTTCCAGCCTTAGGAAATGGTAGAATCGTATAGGTAGGCTTATGTTTTCATCTTTTTTCCTTCCGCCCTCCCTCTCTCCCTCCCTCCCTCCCTCCCTCCCTCAGGTGTCGCTCATCTACCCCACAGTGTTGAGCGAGGGGCTCCGATTTGCTGTCCGGGAAGGAGGCCGCACAGTCGCCGCAGGAGTAGTGGCCAAGTTAATCAAGTAAAGCGATTGGGAAAGAACAAAGTGATTAGATGGGAGGGGACAACGATTTTGCGAGGTGGTGGGAGGAGTGAGTATAGGAGGGGGCAGAACTAGGTTGGAATGTCGGTCCGGGTGCATGTGCAAAGAGCAGCGAACGTATTTCCATGCGGCAGACACACGAAATCCAAAGCATCCACGGCGAAGAGTGACTAATCACGACACGTCGAGGCTCTTTGAATCCCCCCTCCCTCGTCTATTCCGAATAGCATGGCGAAGGAAGGCCTGCAGACACAAAGAAAGAAACACGAAAGAACGAACACAAAAGACATTAGAGGGCAGCTCTGCATCTACCAATTGACTAAGTGAACCATGCACATTCTGATCAACGACTTTCAGTTCGTTAGTTTTGATCACACCGACACAATGGTTCGTCAGTCGAGGTCTCGGTGTTCGGAGTGAAAAAGAGAAAAGCCAACGCTCTGGGCACGTACTCGAGCACGCTCGACGGTGGCTGGCTTGAGTACAGCACAGAGAGAACTCTCCTCTTCTCAGATGGCTTGGTTACCTCGGAGGGAGGCCGGAGGCCGTGGTCGCGTGGGTAGCCGCGGCGCGCCGATAACCTCCCAACGGATCGACGAGGATGCTTTTACTTGCATCATCGTTTTCAATCACGCCACTATAAACACACTCAGGAATTCTTACCCCACAGCTATTTTGCGCTGTATCTACAGCATCTTGGTTGCCTCCGCTACCTCTTTGGGTCGCTCCCTCGACGCATTTGGCTCCGCAAAAACGAATTCTCTTCACCCCACCTTCTTTCCCAACTCGTACGACACACCAAGCTTTATCACCCGAAGCATTATGGCGGGCAGTCCAGAAGACGCCCGTCGTGCAATGGAACTCACATTCAAGGCCCATTTTTCGGATTTGGTTGCAGCCGGAGTACCTCGCAATGTCGCCGCTGCCCGAGCACTGCAGGCGACCCAGCAAGAGGCGGCGGCAGCAGCAGCAGCAGCAGCAGCAGCAGCAGCAGCAGCAGCAGCAGCAGCAGCAGCAGCAAGAGGAGGAGGAGAAGGAGAAGGACTTGGGACGACACGGATGGAGGAAGAAGAGATGCAAGTGGAGGAGATGGGTACGTCTTCATCTTATTCCTCTATTTCTACATCGGAAGCAGCCGTAGCGATGAGGGAGGAGGGGGAGGAGGGACGGAAGGAGGGGAAGGGAACGGGAGTGGATGGTGAGGAGGTGAAGGAGGAAGAAGATGGAGAAGATTCGAGCGACGACAATGAGGAGGAGGACGGGGAGGATGGCATGAGTGTCGATGGCGAGAAGGAGGAAGAGGAGGAGGATGGGGGGGACAACAAAGAGTGTCTGTCGGTAGAGACGTTGAAGAGTCTCGTGGAAGTGGCGCAGGAATCAGGGGACTACACGGAGTTAAAGGCCTTCTTGACGTCTGGATTTTCGCATTCCAAGATCTTGAACGCGAGCTTCATCCCTCGTAAGAAAGTGGGGGTGTCAGGAGGAGGAGGAGGAGGAGGAGGAGGAGGAGAGATGGCGGAAGGAAAGAAGGGGGAAGGGGAAGAGAGTATGGAGATGGACGATGAGGCCATGCCACTACCACCCACCTTGTCTTCCGAGGAGGGAGGGAGGGAGGAAGGAAGAGGGGGCCCGCCGTTGGCAATTACGTTGGACCATGAGGCGGTGGTGCAGTTTTACACTGCACTGGTGGGGGCGGACGAAGTCTACCGTCAGCGAGGACGGAAGAAGGAGGGGCAGAAGGAGGAAGGGAACGAGGAAGAGGAGGAGGAAGGATTGATGGACGTGGTTCGCAATGCGCAGGCGAAGCTGGCGGCGCAATTGCATGCTGAGGCTACTGCTACTGCTGCTGCTACTTCCTCCTCGTCGTCAGGGAGGGGTGGTGAAGGAGAAGGGAACAAGGGGAAACATGTTCGTGCCACAGCTAAGAAACGTCCGCGCAAGGAGGAGGAGGTGGGAGGAGGAGCGGGTGCAGCTTCTGCCCTTTCCTCCTCCTCCTCATCCCTCCCTCCTCCCACCGATACCTCCCTTCCCCCCCCTCCCCCCCAAACTCGAAAGAAACGGTTGGCCGCCAAACGGGCCAGGGCAGCCCGTCGAGCGCACCTCGCCCTCCCTCGGTCCCTCCGTCAGTACGTCCTTCTCCTTGAATCCCCCGAGAGCTGCGACCCTTCCTGGCAACGCTACGTGGCCCCCTCCCTCTTCGCGGCCATCGTCCTCCTTCCCTCCCTCGCGAAGGACCTGCTCAAGGAGTGGATGGCGGGGGGAGAGAGGGAGGGAGGGAGGGAGGGAAGAGGGGCAATAACGCGGCTGGGCAGGTGGGTGGCGGCCCTGCAGCAATACATAACCATCCGGTGCCTGGAGGAGCAATCTCCCCGGGCCTACGCGGACGTGAAGACTGCTGTCAGGGTCATGGCCATACTGTACAAGGCGAACCAACTGAGGGAGGGAGGCATGGAGGGGGGGGTCGTGCCGTTGGCTGATTTCTACAATGGAGGTGCGTGATGGTGTGGAGAGGACCAGGGGGGGATAGAGAGGGGGCGGTAGGGGGGAGAGGTGCTGGGTATCCAACAGAGAGCTGAGTGAGAGAGAGAGTCACCATATTCATTTATCTGTCCCCCCGATCTGTCTCCCTCCCGCCCTTGCGCCCTCCCTGCGACCACAGCCGTTAACGAGGCCTTGGAACGCACCCGCGATGAGGACGAGGACGAAGAGAAGGACGAGGAGGAGGAGGACGAGGAGGCGGCACGCATCGTGCGAATCCAACGTCGGCGATTTTTCCACATTGGCCTTGAGTTTGAGACATGGCGCCAAGACAGAGAGCGGCTTCGACGGCGGGGGAGGGAGGGAGGGAGGGAAGGGGCATTCGAACCCCGGACTATTGTCTTTTATCCGTTTTTGTTGACGCCGGCGGTGAAAGCGCGGTTGCTGCACTTCGACTGCGTGGAGCAGATGCGGAGGTGGGGAAGGAAGAAAGGAAGGGAGGGAACGGGCGAGGCGAAGGAGGAAGTGGGTGTGAGGTGTTTGTGTGTTTGCTCGTCTCTCCGTCCCTCCATACATTCCCCCTCCCTCAATTCAAAATGCTCAGGGCGGATGAAGGAGATAAATAACACGCACGCGTCACGGGACAATATTAACACCACCATTTTACACTAGCACCACTATACATGATCATCACCATTATATACTAACACCATTGATCATAGAAAGCTCATAACCAGAAACTTTCCTTCCTTTCCTCTCTTCCTCCCTCGCCGCTCCCTCGCCCTCACAGAGAGATCGAAGAGGAGATGGATTACGCGATGGCCGGCGGGGTCATTCGCCCTTACCTCGTGCTCAAGGTGGAGAGGAATGACATCGTGGGCTCCACGTTGCATGCCCTGGCTCTGTACGAGGGATTCGAGTACAAGAAGAAGCTCAAGGTCCAATTTCGCGGGGAGGACGGCGTGGACGAGGGAGGGGTGCAGAAAGGTAAGGGAGGCAGGGAGGGTATATACATGTATACTTGTAAATGTATATATATGTGTATCTTTGTGTGGGTGTGTGGGAATGGGTATATGTATACATATAAATGTGTAAATATGCATATCTGTGTGTGGGTGGGAATGTGTGGGGGGGGGAGGAGCAGAACTGTGCCTCTCCCCCCTTCCATACCCCCTCCAGGACCCTCCTCCCGTACGCACGCTTTCCCCGGGTCACATATTCCCTCCCTCCCTCCCTCCCTCCCTCCCTCCCTCTCAGAATTTTTCCAAGTCCTCCTCCGGCAACTCCTCGATCCTGCCTATGGAATGTTCCTCCCCGAGCCCCTAGGCCCAAATCAACCAGGCGATGTAGGCGATGGTACGTCCCTCCCATCTTTCCTCCCTCCTTTCCTCGCGCCCCTTCTGCATTCCTGCCCACCTTTCCAAAATCATTTCTTTTCCTCCCTCCCTTCCTCCCTCCCCAGCCCGCCTCCTCTGGTTCAACCCTGATTCCTTCAATGACCCGCGTGAGTTTGAGCTCGTCGGCATATTGCTCGGCCTTGCCCTCTACAACGCCGTCCTCCTCGATCTCCACTTCCCCCCCATTCTCTACAAAAAACTTATGCTACCGCCCTCCAGCCCCTCCTCTTCTTCTTCTTCCTCTTCCTCCTCCTCCTCCTCCTCCTCCTCCCCCTACACCCTCAGAGACCTCCACCAACTCCGTCCATCCGTCGCCGCTTCCCTTGCCCAAATCCTCTCCCATGCGTCTCCCCCCCCCCCTGTCTCCCCCCCTTCCTCCACTTTCCCTGCTACTGCGGCGGTGGCGGCGGCGGAGGCCGCGGACGAGTTTTTCTCCACCCTCTCTCTGACCTTCTCCGTGTCGTATGAGGCCTACGGGCACGTCAAGCAGGTGGACCTGAAAGAGGGCGGGGAGGCGGAAGAGGTCACGAGGGAGAACGCCCGCGAGTACGTCGAACGGTATTTGCAGTGGGTGCTGGAGGAGAGTGTCAGCCCGCACTTTGACGCCTTCAGGAAAGGTTTTCTACAGGTGTGTGGCCCCTCCCCCTCTCCCTCCCTCCCTCCTTCCCCCTCCCTCCTTCCCTCCTCCTTCTCTTCGTCGTTATACTTTCACCTCTGGCCCACCACCTCAATCGCTACACCCTCCTTCCCTCTCTGCCTTGAGTGGCGCCTCTCCCTCCTTCCCTCCCTGCGTTGAGTAGCGCTTCTCCCTCCTTCCCTCCCTGCGTTGAGTAGCGCTTCTCCCTCCTTCCCTCTCTGCCTTGAGTAGCGCTTCTCCCTCCTTCCCTCCCTGCCTTGAGTGGCGCCTCTCCCTCCTTCCCTCTTTTGGTGTTTATGGCGGCGATGCTCTTCAAGCAGGGAGAGCTGATGCAGCCGCTGCTACTGCTGCTGCTGTTGCACGTTTGGACCTTCATGTTTTGATCTCACACCCCTCCCTCCCTTCCTCCCTCCCCTCCTCCCTCCCTTCCTTACCAGGTGGTTGGCGGCGACGCGCTCAATCTCTTTCATCCCCAGGAGCTGGAGCTGCTGCTGTGCGGTGCGCCTGACCTGGACTTTCACGCCTTAGAAGAAGTGACGCATTACGAGGTACGGAAGGAGGGAGGGAGGGCGCGAGCGAAGGCAGATTCTTACGTGCGAAGGGCCGTAGGAAAGAAGGCTTGGAGGAAGGAAGGAACAAAGGGAGGAGAGAGGGAGGGAGGGAGGGAGGGAGGGAGAAGCACCCATGGCCTCTGTTTCTCTCATTCC
This sequence comes from Nannochloropsis oceanica, assembly GCA_004519485.1. Taxonomy (NCBI): domain Eukaryota; class Eustigmatophyceae; order Eustigmatales; family Monodopsidaceae; genus Nannochloropsis; species Nannochloropsis oceanica. The sequence goes on from CP038130.1 coordinate 1,169,442, forward strand.
GTCCATCTTGCAGGAGCCATTAAGTGCTAATTCCGAGATTGTTAGAAATTTTTGGAGCGTCCTGCACAGCTTCAATGAGGTGGAGAAAAAGTAAGACCCCTTGCAGTCCTTCTCTCCCTCCTTCATCTCATCTCCTCCTTCCCTCCTTCCCTACCTCCCTCCTTATCTTGATCATAAACTTGTCTGTCGTTTCGGTATGTCAAGCCCTTCTTCGATCCCTCCCTCGCCGTAAACCCTGCAAGGTCTCACTCCAGCCTCTTTCTATGACCTTGCCTCCCACCCTTCCTCCCTCACTCTCTCCCTCCCTCATAGGGCGTTCCTCAAATTTATGAGCGGCAGCGACCGCGCGCCCATCAAAGGCCTGGGGTCCATGGCCTTCGTCATCACCCAGAACGGTCACGACTCGGAGAGGCTCCCCTCGGCGCATACGTAAGGAGGAAAGGGGAGGGAGGGAGGAAGAGAGGGAGGAGGGAGGGAGGTTGAATTGCTTCCTGTCGGGAAGCGTGGAAGAGGTGCCTGGAAACATACTCACCTTCCCTCCCTCCCTCCCTCTCTCCCTCTGTCCCTAAGGTGCTTCAATCATCTCCTCCTCCCCCTCTATTCTTCCAAAGAAAAACTGGAGAGGAAACTCAAGCTTGCGATGCTCAATGCAGAGGGCTTTGGGTTGCGATAGAGGCATGGAGGGAGGGAGGGAGGGAGGGAGGGAGGGAGGGTATGCATGGAAAGTGCGTGTGATTTATGTGTGGCGGATTACCGGCACATGTCTTAGTGGAAAGCAGAACAGAGAAGCAAGATAGAGAAGCAAAGTAGAAAACAAGTAAAAGGAGAAGAAGCAGAAGGTGTAGAGAAAGAATCAGAAGAAAAATTACCAGAGGATACGAATATTGGGGGGGAAAGAATGACACAATAAGGGGAGGTATCCTCCTACTGCTGCCCCTCGAGGTACACCGAATGGATGCAAACGAAGACCACGTCCCGACCTGAACCAGTACGAGAAACAACAATTTCTCTCTGCCGACTGGTCGACGGCTCGAGGGAAAGCAATCGAAGCCAAACTGTCGCTTGTTTTTGCCAGGTGAGCTTGATTACAGTTATTTGGTGCTTTTAATGAGGGTCATGACTGTAAAGAGGGTGGATTGAGGTGGCTGCTCTCGCCTCCTTTCTCTATTGCAAGCCTCCCCTCCCCTCTCCTCCGCTCGCCTCGCATGTTGGCCTCGGATCCTCCCTATCCCGAGAAGTAACGGCAATGATGTTATCAAAATATCATAAAGGGGGAAAGACACGAGTCCCACGACGAGGATACGGAGAATATAGATACAGCTAGACCCACTATCCTTCGATCCCCTATAGTGTCAAGGCGTACAAGACACATAGCTTCCCATGTGTGTCTTTCTTTCTTGCCCGCTTACAAATACATGTCTGTCTTCGATACACCTACTCCCCCTCATCCTTCACCCCCTCCTCTTTCCTTCCCTCCACCACGTCTTTCACCTCCCCTTCCACCCAATTCATACATGGCATCATCACTGTCCCCACCATCATCTGACAGTCCTCCCTCTCTTTCTTCTCCGCCTCCTCCCGTGCTTCTTCCCCCTCATCCATTACCCACTTCCTCATCAACCACACCCCTTCCCCAGGCCACTCCCACAGCACCTGGTACCCCAGCGACGCGTACAACCCATATCCCCGTGCGTTATTTTTTCGGACCTTTAAATACACTGCTGGAAAGCCCCACCTCTCCGCCTCCGCCTCTGCCTCGAGCATCAAGGCCTTCCCTAGCCCTTGGCCGCGTCGAGAGGCGTCAACGATTAAATCGGAGAGGTAGGGGTCGGGGGTGGTTTTGTCCACGCGGCGCTCCCGTGCATCCAAGTCCACGAAGCCCACAATGCGCGGGTCGCCTAGGAAAAAGTTGTCGAGCGCACGGAGGGCCACAGAGAGGGGGGAAAAGGGGAATGATGAGGAGGAGGGAGAGAGGGAGGAGGGGGAGGAAGAGGAGTCGTCGACAAGGACAAGCATTGTGTGTCGCACGGGCTCGACCCAATAAGAAGTTTGAAGCCGATCGAGTTCTTGTAAATAGTGCCAGAAGAAAAGAATACCGTCTCCGCCGTACTCGGCAACTTGCATGGTGGCCACGCGCCGTAGGTCCGCCTTGTTGGCGGGACGGACACAGAGACGGGTGCGGGTGGGAATGGAGGAGGAATAGGTGAAGGAGGATGATGTGGGGAGGCAGGGAGAGACGTCGTCGTTGTTGTTATTTGGCGAGGAGGTAGTGGTGGCGTAAGGTGGCGGGAAGGGCTGTCGTAGGCGGGGAGGGTGGGTGGGGAGAGGGAGGAGGAAGGCGGTGGCGGCGTCTAAAATGATTTGTAGGAGGAGGAAGAGGGGGAGGGAGAAGGACAGGAAAGGGGGTGGAGGTAGTGGCGGCCGTGTCCTTTTCGTCATTTTTCTCGAATGGCGAGGGTGGTGACGATGAGCAGCAGGGCTGGTGGCAGGGGCTGCAGGGGCAGCCTGTTTATGTGGTGTATTTGTGGAGGTGGGCTTAGTCATCGCATATCGAGTCGCGACGTTGGTGCATGAATGATGTGGAGACTACAGCCTGCGTTCATGACACTAGCAGTGTCAGAGACAGGAGATGCTGCTGATTGTGGTGGTGGGCGCGTCTCTGTCTCTATGTGTTGCATGATGGTTGCATCTCAAGACTTTTTGAATGGGGTTGGACATAATGTGTCGTCTACGATGACGAAGGAGGCGTCCAGCCGCTCCCTTCGAGCTTCCGGGCAACATTTTAACTCCCTTGCAATGCACTTATTCCGTCGTAAGCGCGCATCCAACCCCCCACCCACATTCACAGGATACCAACTTAGGGTCTGCACCACTCGGCACGTTATCTCTGCGCCTCTAGACCTCGCTTTTGTTGTCTCCCCTTACCGTCTCACGATACGAAGGCAGACTTTCTTCTGTCACCGAAATACTTACAAGCTGGCACAACAAAACCCACACACACGCATTCTACCCTAGCAAGCGGCTTTCCGCTACATTCACACCGGAGTTTCTCTCGTTTAGCTAGCCATGGAACCGGCGGGGGAGATAGACTTGCCTCCTGGCTTCACACCGGCGGGAGGAGGAGGAATGGGAGGGATGATAGGGGGCGGAGGCATGTCGCAAGAGGCGGCAGAGGCACAAAAAGCCAAGGTGCGTCCTTGTGATGGTAGAAAGAGACAGGGAAGAGGAGAATAAGGTAGACATAATAAAGAGGTGTTGTTACTCGCATGCCAATCATCTGTGCGCCGCCCTATTCAATTAACTCTCCTTTCCGCTTCCTCATTTCTCCCTTTCCACACACAGCAAGCCGAGATGGAGGAGCGGAGGCAATTCATGCTTGACCAGATTTTGCTGCCAGAGGCGAAGGAGCGCTTAGCCCGGATAGGTAAGTGGGTGGGCGGTGGGTATAAATCGTTTATTCTGATAGAGCACGGAATACGAGGAGCCTTTCTGTTTGTGATGGCCGAGTGTTCGAGCAGAACATTTCCCCCTTTTTGGAAAGAATAGACGACAAAGCCTTCCATCTAGAGATAAGGCTGCCTGGAAGCTCTTTACAATGGTCATCCTTTCTCTTCCGATGGGCCAGTGGAGGGAATTTGGTGAGCTGGAGAGGCTGCGGTGTAGGCCTTGTGCCGAGATTGGGCGTTTGGATATCGTTTTCTTACATCATTGTCAAGAAGGGACTTGAGTGCTGTATCGAGATATATGCACTTGGAATATGCTTGAAAATCTGAACGAAAATTTGGAAAGCTATCTCCGAAAGAGAGGGATGTAGATGATATGTCTGATTGGAGTGCGTGCTCCCCAATCTTATGTCTTCCCCTGTGCCGATTTTCAGTATTGTATCCGCCCCCGACGCGCTAGTGCACCTCATCGACATATTTTCTTTCCCCCCCGCATTCATTTATGATTTCACAGCGATCGTCCGCAAAGAGAAAGCCCGTGCCGTAGAGGACATGCTCTTGCAAGCCGCGACCTCAGGCAGGCTCGGTGGGAAGGTGACCGAAGAGCAGCTCATTCAGATGCTCGAGCAGGTATCGTCTCAAGTGGAGAAGAAAGCCACCAAAGTCACCATCCAACGGCGGCGGTACTTGGACGAAGACGATGACGACAATGACGACGACTTGTTGTAGTGCAGAAGGGAATGGGGGAATTGAGGAGGGATAGGGTGCATGGGTGTTCGAATCGACGGATGGACAGCAAGGAGGGCTCGAAAAGAAACAATTGTACAGCTTTAGAAATTGTGCTGGCCTTGTCGCTCCACTCGATCCCTTTGCTTGTGGTTGGTTGCATCGGACGTCGCAAAATACCCCCCCACCACCACTCGCGCCATATCTCACGAGTCAGGGATCAAGTTGAAGAGCGTTGTTGGAGTTGGACACCAAAATATGTACGCCTTACGCATATCGTACCATGCCCTGCCTCGTCCCCTGTGTGTATCCACGAAGTATTGGACCTACAACTCAGTCTACTTCCTTTCCCTCTCTTCCGCACGCAATCCAGGGCTTTACACAACAAATCAGGGCCTCCCTCCGCGGCGCTCCCTCCCCTCCTCCGTCCATGAACCAGCTGCAGCCCTACAAACAAATAAGAGTGACACAACTCTAACCCTAACCTTGACACAATGACCTCCACCATAAGCAGCGGCCGGAGAAGAAGCTGGTCGAAATTAGGGCGGGAACGACGCCTGTCCATGCTAATCCTAGCCTTTCACTTGGCTGGCATGGCTGGCATTGCAACAGCCTTCATCTCCCCGCTCTCCCATCCCCTACATCGAGTCTTTGCACGTCTGCATGCCACCACCCCTGCATCAGTCTCTACTCCACCGCCCAACGACAAGACTCCACGTCCACCACGCAAAACGATCACGGATATGGGAGATGCGGGAGGGATAGCTCAGGAGGCGTCTCAGGCATTACAACCTAAGGCTCCGAAGGCAGCTGATCGGTCGAGTGGTGGCCGCGAGGTGGGCCGAGGCGATGCTGGAGGCGGACCGCGTTCTCCAACGTCCTCTTTTTCTCGTTCACCTGCAGGACCTAAACCACGCTCTTTCTCGCATCAAAATTTTGAAAAACATAACCACGCATCCACGCACCGGACAAGCCCTCAAAATAGCGGCAGTACCAGAGGCAGTAGCAATCGAACGTACCATGGAAAAAGCAAGAACTTACAACAGCAGCAGCGCCTTCAACGCCCACATCAAGCGCAGTACAAACACGGCGGCCATCATAGCAACAACAACAGCCATGGGGTCTCCGCCATTCATATTGAAATTAACAAGGAGCTCCTCCGGCGCGGGGAGGACCCAGAGGCCTTGCTCTCCTACGCCGACCGAATGGGCCAATCCCTGAACGGGGTGAATGTCGCCACCTGCCTCAACCGTCTCTCCAAGGCAGCCACCCCACGTAGCAACCCTCCCTTGCAGGCTCTTCTCCAAGACCCGCGCTTTGTCCGCCTCGTCGCCCAAGCCCAGTCCCTCCTCCCCCAATGCCAAGCCGCCGAGTTAAGCATCATGCTTAATGGCATCAGCAAACTAGGTGTTGATCCAGGCCCCACCTTCTGGACAGCCTCGCGTGACCTCTCCCTCGCCCTTCTCCCTTCCTTCAACCACAATGCGCATTTCGTCCAGCTCCTAAATGCGTACGGCCGACAGAAATTCCCTCCAGGCACGGAGTGGGTCGCAGCCTTCCTCGCTTCCTCTTACCCCTTCATCCCCTCCTGCAACTCAAGAGAGCTCGCATCACTACTCAACTCATTAGGTAATTTGAGGGTAGGAGGGGTGGGGAGGGAGTACATGGAAAGACTACGGGATGGTGTGCTAAAGATGCTGGAGCGAGGTGCCATGCAACCCCGGGAGATTGCCACGTGCTTGAATGGTTTTGGGAAACTGGCGGCTTGGTCCGAGTTGAGCAGTAGTAGTAGTAGAAGCAGCAGCAGCAGCAGCAGCAGCAGCAGCAGCAGCAGTTGTAGTAGTAGTAGTTTTAGCAGTGGTAGCAGCAGTAGCAGCGATGGAAGCGCTGATCATGCTCTAACCACTGCTGCTGTTCCTGCCGCTGCTGACGTCCGTTTCCACCCGGGCTCGCCCCTCCTGAAAGCGTTTGCGGCTGCTTCATTCCCTGTCCTTGATTCTTTTGGTCCCCAGGGGTTGGCCGGTCTGGTCAATGGCTTTGCGCACCTTGATTACTGTCCGGGAGGAGGAAGGGAGCAGGGAGGGAGGGAGGGAAGGCAAGAAATGACCCGCGGGGTGGGGGAGGAGGAAGAAGAGGAGGAGGAAATAGGGGTACATCGCTTCTGCGCCCCTTCTCCTTTTTCGGGGACGCAGACGGAGGAAGCGGGACGGAGGGAAGGGTGGATGGTTGAGTACCTGCAGGCAGTGCGCAGAGCCATGCCTCGATTTAATTCACAGGATTACGGGATCGTGGTGAATGGGCTGGCGTCTCTGGGCGTGGTGCCTGAGACGTTGTCCCCCGGGTTCATGAATCAGTTGAGGGATTTGGCCGGCCCGAAACTCGGTACATTCAATGACCAGGAGGTAGGCGAGGGAGGGAGGGAGGGAGGGAGGGAGGGAGGGAGGGAAAGGGACGGAAGTTTTCCCATTGCCAGGTGTTTTGTAGTTGATGTCGTTCTATCTTCACTCCCTCCCTCCCTTCTTACCCCCTTCCCTTGCAGCTGTCCAACTTGATTAACGCCTTGGGGAAATGGGACCATCACCCAGGAGACGCCTTCCTCTCCTCCTTCGCCGCTGCCTGTCTCGTGCCCTCCCGCCTTTCCTCCTTCACTGCCCAGGGACTCGCGAATGTCCTGCACGCGTTCGGGAGACTCGGGTTTTACGCCGGTGGGGAATGGATGGAGGCGTGGCTGAAGCAATGCCTGCTCGTGGAAGGAGGGGACGAAGGGAGGGGGGGAAGAAGGGTGGAAGGATTCAGCTCGCAGGGCTTGGCCATGGTGGTGTTGGGATTGAGTAACGTGCGATATGATCCCGGAGGAGGTGAGTGAAGGCACTCAGGAAGGGAGGGAGGGAAGGTACACATAAAGGGCAGACGAAATCAGTGTTCACCCATTCCCATCTCACACACTCTCTGCTCCTTCTTTCCTCCTTCTTTCCTTCCCTCTTCTTTCCCTTATTGGCAGCATTCCTCGCCACCCTGACCGAAGCGGCCGTACGAAAGGCCAGTAAGTTCGACCAACAAGACTTGGCCAATATCTGGCTGGGCTGTGCGAACTTAAACCATCGCCCCTCCCCTTCGTTTTGGGAGGCATGTCGTCAAGTGATCCCCTGGCCGAAGCTCTTGTCGTCATTGTCCTTGTTTGAGGCAAGCACGTTGTTGTACGCCTTGGCAGTGATGGATATGGAAGAGAGCCAAACCCTGATGGGGCCCCTGGTCAAGAGGGCATGCGAAGAGATGAAGAGGACGCGGGGGAAGGCACGGGAGAGGGCAAGGAATAAAGAGATGGACCTGGAGACGGAGAGCGCGTTAAGGCAGCTACACCAGACGTTTTTGTACCTAGAGTGCTTGCGACGGGAGCAGGGTGAGGTGGAAGAGGAGAGGGGAGGAGAGGGAAGGAGGGACGGAGAAGAGGTGGTTGTTGGCGGGGTCAGCCTAGCAGGGCTGAGGAGCTTCGGGGATTTGATCGGAGAGGTGTGGGATGAGAGCTCGCACTTGATCAGTGTCCGGATTCGAACGTCGGCTTTCCAGAAAGATGTGCAGGTGACGGCGGAGGGATTGGGGTTGTGCTGTTTGCCCGAGGCGAGGGATGGCCCATTTACCCTGGACATGGTGGTGGTCCCTGCGCCGGCGGGGGAGTGGGAGGGTGGGAAGGAGGGCGAGGAGGCGCTGCCGTTGGTGGTGGAGGTTGACGGCCCGACGCATTATTTGATAAATGTCCCCGAGCAGATGACAGGAACAAGTCGGTTGAAGCACCGGCTGCTGGCGGCGCAGCGGCACCGATGGGCGGGTGTGGTTAGTATATCGCTGCCGGAGTGGTCGCAGGGAGGGTACAGCGCCACCAAAAAGAAGAGTATTTTGTTGAAGAAGTTCCGAGAATCAGGTGTTTCGTCGCTGGCACCCTATATGTTTACGGCTGATGGGAGGGGGCAACGGCACTGTGCACTTCTGGAAGGGACGCACCATTCGCCGTTTATGAGGCTGGAGGACGGGGAGGTGGAAGGGGGGGGGGAGGATGGGAATGTGGCTGGTCGTATGAAGGGATTTGAGGCTATCAGCAGCAGTGCGAAGACGAAGAATAAAGCGAAGAGCATGAAGGCTGGTACAGGTAGCGAAAGCACTCGGAGTATTAAGGCCACGACTGTGCGCAAGCGTAGCAGCAGCAGCAGCAGCAGCAGCAGCAGCAGCAGTTGCAGCAGCAAGACCAGCAGCGACAGCAATATAGCAGTTAAAGCAACGAAAGCGGTGAAGGCGAGGCCCGCCAGCAGCGCTCCCAAAACGAAAAAGCAACCTCTTGAGTGAATGAAAAAGGCAGTTAGTTGTGGATTGATCCAATGAAAACAGTTTAATGATATATATATACGTGACTGAGAAAGAGGATGGGTGGGAGGAAGACGAACTTGACCTGGTGACAGTATCCCGATTGTAGGAGCATGAAGAGGCAGGTGAGGGTGGCGCTCTTACGCGTGTATATATATCGCGCATGTATTCTTAATACATGGGTCGGTTGATGGGAGAGATGTGATGGTAATGTACAACGCAATAAGGGCAAAGACTCTTTCTCGACACACAAAGCAAAGAAGAGTGGGCTGAATCCAAACGGAGGAGGCTGGCTGTCTGTAAATCTGTAAAAATATTTGACTTTTGGGACCCTGCCGTATGCACCTAGAAAGATACAACAGGTCTTGCTCTTGCTCATGGACCGTGCCTGCCGGCCAGGCATCTCATATCCTCTTTCCTATTCTGAAAAGGTCACACGTCTTTATTCTCCGTGTCGGTCCTATTTACTTCCCAGCCTCTTTGCGCATACCCTGTACAAAACCATGTCTATCCCCCCCTCCCTCCCTCTCTCCCGTCCTAAATGACCACATTTGTGTAGCCTCCCCCACCGCCCGCTTGGTAAGTCGAGGGAATCGTCTCCACATCCTCCTTCCCGGTATCCCCATGCCTCCTTAACGCCTCCTCCAGCTCCGCCTGGGAGCGGCAAATGGTATAGTCTGCCGCCTTTCGATCTCGCACTCCTTTCAAACACAAGATGCCCATGAAAAAGTAGAGAATTCCGAGGCCCACGAGGCCTAGACCAGCGAAAAAAATAAAAAGATTGGCCAAGTTGACGGCAGCCCTGCGTTCGGCTTCCTGCTCTAGAGCCAGGAGGCCGACAAAGGTGTAGATTGCCTGACAGGGAGGCAGGGGAGGGAGGGAGAAAACGATGTAAGAACGCGGTGAAGCAGTATGGCGGATGATATTTTCCGATCGCACATATATAGTGGCCTCTCTATCTCTACGCGACGTGTACCCTGTTTCCTCTCAGTCAGATATACAAATTAACTTACCCCACGGCTAACCCAGTTCTGCAATAGCCACGTGTCTCGAATCGCCTGTGCATGGAGGACAAGGGAGGCAAAGATGCGATGAGTGACAAGCTAAATGCAAGATATCTACGATGAAGTACAGTTTTTCTCTCCCATGACTTTCCTTTCACGTCCTTGCTCTACTTGGAATATCCCTCCCTCCCTCCATTTCCATTCACAAACCTGCGTCCATCCCATCTCCGTGAAAATTACGCCAAATGCAAAAATGACACCATAAACGCGAATGGCTACTGCCTGCGGCGATAGGTCGTGATAAATAATGGATAGAATTTCTGCTACTGCTACGGAGAGCGCGCTTAGCACAGTTACAGCGTTTATGGCGATGAAAACGTTCAAGCAAAAGCCGCGGCGGATGTCTCTTGGGTGGAGATAGGGACGATGCATGACAGCTCGTTTGTAAGGCCGCCCAACCGAGGACGCAACGGAGGAAGGGGCACTGCGCAAGGGCGTGGACTCGTGCTGCTGCGAGTAGGCGTTCGAGGCGGCAAAGGACGGGTGAGGTTGAGCAGAGGCGCCGACAGCTTCTCCAGCAGCCTCTTCCCGCATCCACGACGGCTCGTGTTGCTGTTGTTGCGTCTCTATGTCAGTCGTGCGCATACCTAGATTGTGGTGCTGGAGATGATGCTAGTGCTTGGGCGAAAGTGCTTCCTAATGCGTAGATTCAGATTGCTCCCAGGCTGTGTTCTATCTGGTTTAAGGCAAGCGGCGGAGTTTTATGCCGGCTGTAGCGCGCCTGTTTGGTGCGTGGGGGCGCCACATGGATGTTGAATGAAGCAGGTACTTCGATTGAGTGTCAGGTATACGGGTGTGGAGAATGTCAAAGGCTTTGTGTGGGCACATGAGAGCAAGACGAGGAGGCGGACGTTGGCTCTGAGGCGGCTGTTGTTGATGACGGTGACGGCCCATCCAGATGCCTTTTTTCGGGGGGCGGGGGGTTTCAATAGAGACACGCAAACATAAAATAATGTACGCGTACATATTGCCTCACCCCTACTGCGAACTTTATAAAACCATATTATCGGCACCATCGCTTAATTTCTTAATTCATGTACGAAGCTACTTCCACTTCCCTCCCTCAGCCCGGATCAGCCTCGTAAAATTAAAAGTAATCGTTCTGCAACCGATTGGCCGGTCGCCGGGGTCCCTTGAACGGCGCCCGTCCCTTACCTCCTCCTCCGCCTCCTCCTCCCCTGCCTTGTCCGCTTCCTCCCTTCCCCCCCCCTCCCTTCACGCCTCCTCCTCCCCCAAACTTCAGCGGCACGACAGGTCTCGGGTAAACGTCCTCATCCACGCCATACCTCGCCCGTACAACCGCATCAAGTCTCCCAGGGTTAATCAGCACATCCGCCGGCAGATCCTTCAATTCAGGGCACCAATGCTTCATATACACCGCGTCAGGATCATAAGTCCCGCCCTGTTTCGGCAGGGAAAAGTACCGGTCCTCCCTGGGGTCGCTCCCCACGCCCGCGGCATAGCACCAATTCCCATAATTCGAACACGGGTCATAATCCAACAAACACTCCTCAAACCAATACGCGCCCAAACGCCAATCCAAGCCCATGTCCCTCGTCATAAAAGATGCCACTATCTGCCGTCCGCGGTTAGACATGAACCCTGTTGCTTTCAACTCTCTCATGTTAGCGTCCACCAGGGGATACCCCGTCCTACCCTCTTTCCAGGCGTAGAACAATGCCCCATCCCTCTTCCATGGGTACTTCTTCGGGTTCTTCTGCGGCCCGCCCAATTTAAAGAAATCATTACCGAACGAGATGCCTGAATACCGAAAGAAGTCACGCCAGATCAGCTCGAACACTAACCAGTAGGTGCTGTCGTTCTCCACCCTCTCTCTCTCATATTTGGTGATCTCGGCAAAGACCACACGAGGAGAGATGCTGCCAGTGGCAAGCCAGGGGCTGAATTTGCTGCTGTAGTCGGGACCAAGCATGCCGTTGCGGGTCTCCTTGTAACTTTTGAGCTAGAGAACGAGGAAGGGGAGGGAAGGAGGGAAGGGAAGACAATTCGTGAAGGAAAATCTCTCCCCGTCGAATACTCAAACTAGGACATACGACAAATCCTTCGTCTTCATCATCTTATACTTACCAGGTCCTTCTCCCACAAGTATTCCCTCAATCTGGCCAAGCCCGCCGTCTCCCCCCCCTTGAACATCAAGACAGCCGCGGGGTTCACCCTCGCATCCCTCCCGTACCCCACCACCGGCTCTAAGTCCTCCTCGGTCGTGAAGCCCAACGCCTGCAATGTCACGGGAGAAGGCATGGCATTCACGGCCGACTCTTCCGCTGCAGCACCTGATAAGGCGGAGGGCGGAGGCTTGAGCGCAGACGGGACGGGGAAATATTTGCGGATGCGGGACTTGGATTCGACAGCCTTGCGGAACTGAGTAAAGACATCCGGCATGTTTTGCTTCACGTCATCGAACGGCAAATCATTGATATGATAGAGGTAACCACCCCAGGCTTCCCGAAGCTTGCTTTTCCCGTCTGTCACCTTTCGCAGGCCCTCCTGCACTCCTTTTACCACGGTGAGCTCCTCGGACGTTACCTCGCGGTGGGCGTACACTGTCGTCGCCCCCAAAGCCTTGGCCAACCGGGGGACTTCCATCTCGGGCTTACCTATTTTAACGACAAGATTGCCTTGCAATCGGATTTTCAAATCCTGTACAGCTTCGAGCAGAAAGCGTGCGCGCAAAGCGCCTGTCTTGAGCGTGCCGGGTGCGGACGGCCCACCGGCCTCCCCGAACCAGCGGGGGTCGAAGCAGAAAAGATGACAGACATTGTTGTTTTCAGCGTGGGCCAAGGACAGAGGCTCGTGATCGAGTGTACGAAGGTCCGAACATTTGTACCAAACGAGGCCGCACTTTGTCGCGCTTGGGGCTGATGCTGCGGTGGAGGAGGCAGCAGCAGACATTGTGGCGCTGCTGATGGGGCTGTGCGTGTAGTGCTTGCTTAGGGAATGCCCTCGTTGCTGACGTCGCTGGGCTGGGACAGATGAGACTCTGGATAATGAGAACAGCGCACGCCCGAAGGCAGGAGAGAGCCTTGTACTTGGCCGAGCGGCTGCTGATGCGGTGGCGCTGTGGAGGATAAAGCAAACCACGGTTGCGAGAGCTGCCGAGCGAAAGGGCAGCCCAAACATACACAAAGCGGGTCTGCAGTTGTTATGAAAGAGCGTTGAATAATTAAGTGACAAGGCACGGATAAATGGACGAGAAAGCCCCGATTTCAAGCCAGAAAGGGGGGGACACAGGCGAAGAAAAGTTGCCACGCACGTTGTGCTTGTTGGGCTGGCTCTTGATTCGTTCCGGGTCGGTTATAAGCCGTTTGGCCCATGCCCGGCAGTCAGTGAACTCACACCACACTCTTCCCGACTGACAGTGAAAGCATGAAGGACCATATCGTGCGCCGCCTCTGTTGCGGCTGTATGGAGGCCGCAGCTGACGCGTCTTCTTCACCCCATCCTGTTTACATCGAAATGTCGCCAAGTTCTCCTCGTCCCCCTGCTTCCTTCTCGTCGTTAGATCCCACTGTAAGCCCTGCAATAAGCTGTACTATCACCAGGATGACCAAAAGCACCAGTATTTCGAATATCATCAGCAGCCGTAGCCTTGCTACGTATTTCAAAGTCGAGGAAGAGCCCAAGCGTGCCCAGGAGAAAGGATTTAAGAAGATCGTCAGCGAGTGGCCCGCCCCGCATGTCACGGTCAAGCCCTTGTCCTCGGTTGTTATTGTTCCTGCTCCTTCTACTGACCCTTCTTCATCTGTCTCCCCCACTATATTCCCTCCTCAATTCCATGGCAACCTGCAGCCAGGGCCAACAAATGAACCCTCCCCTCTCGAAAAACACCGCGAGGAGCACGTCACCGAGAGCACCGGCACCAGCACGAACCAAAACAAAGCCCCAGGCACCTTTCTCCTCGCTGACAAAAACTGGGCCGCCGGCTACGTCCTTGCCTCTCCTTCATCCCCTTCCGCGGACCCGGTCCGCGAATCGTTTATTGCCAGGCTGATGGAGGGGGTGCAGGTAGCAATGCACAGCCACACCGGCCACTCCAGAATCCAATTGCTCTGCACACTGGATGGGGCAGAGACGTTCACTTGGCGCGAGGGAGAAGCGGGGAATCAGGTGGCCCACATGGAACATTGGTCTTCGGCGGGTTCAGGCATCTTTTGGGGAGCGCGGGAGTCGTATGCATTCGGAGATTTCATCGAGGTAGGTTTGTAGGAAGGAGGGAGGAATCAGATGTAGAGACTGCAGGAATATTGTGCTTTATTAGACGTCAAGTCAAGTGCGCATCCTCATTTATAACTTTGGTTATATCAATCGCTTTACATCAGGTGCGGAGGGGCATCACTCCAGACCTCTCGAACCCGGGGGAGACGGGCACGGCTTCTTTGCGGGCAGCCTGCAAAAATCGTGACTTGTCGAGATCCTTTTCTCTAATCTCTGCGGATGGCACCATATATCTTTCCTGTGAGCAAGTGGAAACTGCATCGTTCTTAGTTAAAGGCTTCATGGCTTTGTCGCATGAACAACGCCGGCGGCGCGTCCGTAGGTCGAGCTGTGAGAGGGGCCTAGGGAAGAGAGAGAAAGGAGAAGTGAATTACAGTATAGAGAGAAAGGAAAAGTGAATTACAGTATAGGAAGGTTACAAATAAGAGGATGGTACGGAATGCTATTGGCAAACACGTTACCCGGAGCTTCATTCCTTCTTCGCCACCTCAGCGTATTATTCTACGCTCCATGTTTTATTTTGTTCAGTTTTGCCTTGCCAACCCGTGATATTGTACTCACGAGTACATTCGCAATTTGTCCCGTGTCTGCCACTTGTTTTCACCACGTTTGACCTTCTTTTATTACCCGTAGGCGCAACAGCATCAGAGCACATAGCCCCTCGCGGTCCCACATAACACCACGCACGCACGAAACGAAACACATGGCCTCCCTGTGGCGGCCCCTCCGGCCCCAAGGCGCAAAAACAGCCCCCACTGCATCATTGCGCGTGCTGGCATCGTCGTTTCCCACCAATTTGACGGTACGTTGATCGTCGGTTCTCGGGCAGCATTGGCAGCTTAGGGAAATTCGCAGTCAGGCATATCAAATGTGTTGGTCTCTAAATGCGCTCTACGCACCAACACAGACAAGCCGCGGTACAGATAAAAAGAAGTCCTTCTCCTGTTTTGCGCGGCAGGAAGCCACTTCGCTCTTTTTGATCCTGCCCTCCCGCTCGATGTCGTCCACCTCTTCTATGAAGCGGCCCTCTGCCGCCACGTCCGTCAGGAATGGGCAGCGCAGGCCTCACATCATCAATTATCATCAGCACAACCAGGTACCTCCTCGGAACGGTGAAGAGATGAGTAATCTCGCGCCTACCCCGCGGGATCTTTTTCCAGCCCCGCCTGCGTTCGAAGCGCTCGCCCACCGCGTCACCCAGGCAGTCCAGGCCAAAGACCTCCCCGCCGCCATGACCCATCTCAGGCAACTTGACGCACTATACCTACCTTCCCCTCCTTCCTCTCCGATCTCCTCTTCCGTGCGCCTTCTTATCTCAGGCACGGCCTATGCTGTCCTCCACCTTTGTCTTGCCGAGCGCAAGCGAACGGAGGGAGAAAAAGGGATCGAAGAAGCCCTCGATGTCTTAACCATGCCGAACCTCGCAACCTCATACGACAAGGCCTGCACCCGAATAGCCTTTACCACCCTCCCCATCACTGACACCAGCTCATGGCCCACTACCATGGCATTTTTCCGAAACGTTCTCACCTACTTAACGCCGGCGGCATGGCCAGCGCCTCACCAATTCCACCGTGCCTTGCGGCAGCTCGCCGATGCCGGCCAACCTACGCAATGCCAATGGCTGCTCGACAGAATGCGGCGTCCTCAAGCTCTTGCTCCCCCTCACGAAGAAGGAAAGGAAGACAGACGACAACCGTCATTCCTACCCCCTCCTCCCATCCCTATTGGGAGTGCTGGACAGTTGCACTCTCCTCGATGGCACCTCCTAAAGAGCTATCTGTACTCCCACCAACCCCTCCAAGCCGTCCGTCTGCTGCAGACCGAGAAGAACCTCCGGCTCGACTGCAATACAACCAATATGGTTTTAAAAGGGTTGGCGAGGGAAAGATTAGGGCAGGACGCACTGAACTTCCTGAAATGGGCTGAAGAAGTAGGAGTCAAGACCACTACCGAGAGCTACAACAAGGTGATTATCGCCCTTGCGAAAACTAATCGTTCCTTCCATCCGTATGCGTCGTCTTCCTCCTTTCAGCGTTTTCCTCATCCTTGTCCCCCTTCAGCGGACAAGGACGGACATGCCATAAGCGCTCCTACTGCTGCAGTTGATGCTGAAGCTGATGCCGCCTCTCCTATGGACACCACAGCCGCGGCGCGCGAAGTCCTTGCACGCATGAATGCGAAAGAAATATTACCGGATCACGTGTCTTACTGTGCATTGCTTGACGTGTATGCCGAAGCCAACGACGTAAAGGGCGCAGTGGCCATGTTCTTTGGTGAGATGTGTCAGGTGGGGAGGGAAGGGGGGGGAGAGGGAGGAAAGAGTGGAATCATGCCGACGGATGTGGCATTTGGGACGTTGATGAAAGCGTTTGCAAGGGTGGGTGAGTGGAGGAAAGTCTTGATGTGTGTGGAAGGGATGCATGAGCTTGGCATCACGGACGAGAGGGAGGTGTGTTATGCCTTAGCGGCGTATGCCTGCGGGAAGGCGGGGAGGTGGAGGGAGGTAGTGGGGCTGGTGGATGGGTTGAAAGAAAGGGAAGGAGGGGTGAGGACTCTCAAGACGTACATCTTTGCCATGCATACCTGCGGGAAGGCGGGAAGGTACGGGGAGGCAAGGCGGTTGTTGGAGGAAGTCCAGGGGAGGGGGGACTTGATGGAGGGCATGGATGCCTACGCGTATAATCTGGCCATGCATATATGTGCGCGGAATGGGGATCAGGGAGGGGCACTGCGTTGGTGGGGCATGATGAAGGAGGCAAGGCGAGAGAGAGGGCTGGATAACTTTAATGTGGGCGCGTTGTTGACGGCGTTTGGGGCCGAAGGACAGTGGGAGGAAGGGCTGGCGTTTGTTGAAGAGGTGGTGTTGTCTACTGGACGCCCTGTGCCCGACGCGGCCTTGGCCTTATTGGCTCTGCGGGCGGCAAAGGCTGGACGGGGAGAGGAGGTGGTGGAGAGAGTGTTGGAGCTGTTGTCGAAGCATCAGCAGTCGATCCCTTCGTTTCTGCATGGAGCCATGTGCTTGGCGTTGGCGGAGAGCGGACAGTATGCGAAGGGGTTAGGGATGGCACTTGCCGAAGCCCCGCGCAAGGAACAGCTGCGGTCGGCTGGAATGGGAGAAGAGGAGTGGCGGGAGAAAGTAAAGGAGAAGGAAGAGGGGGAGGAAGGGGAGGAGAGCATGGATGACTACGTCAGGACGCAGTTGGCGTTTGTGCAGCTCAAGCAGACCCCGTGGCCGGTGGCCTGGTGTTTGGTGGACGGTCTGGAGGCGCAGGGGCTTCTCCATTCAACCGCTGTGGAGGTGGCGACAGAGGCATTGGCGAGGAAGGACGGCTATGAGCTGTTTGCGTGTGGGTTGGAGAGGCATCGAGGGAGGGCGTGGCGGGAGGCGGAAGTTGTGGCGGACGAGAGCAGCAGTGACGCCCATATCAGCAGCAGCCGCAGCTTGAATGAGGAAGGGGCGAATAGCCAAGAGGAGGACGAGGAAGAAAGGAGTAATGATGAAGAGGAAGCCGTGCGATGGGCCATGGTGCTGAATCCTAGAGCAGCACCCATTCCGTCGCGCTCCTCGCCTTCATCCCCCTCGTCCTGCTCCATGTCCTATATCGACAGGCACCACTCCCGCCACGCCGAGCATGGCTGGGCTGCAGCAGCAGCAGCGGCCTTCTCATCCTTTTCCGGACCTTGGCGGTAAAGAGGCCAAGAAAGATGAAAGCAGGGATATGGAGCAATCATCTGGAAACAGATAGTCCCTATAAATGGATGTAGAGTACCGGACGAAAGGATCAGCGAGAGGGTGCGTGGAAGAAGATTTGTACAGGTCGACAGCGATGTGGCGGCAGCAATGCGTGGCCGCACTCCTTGTGAAGATAACGCTTATAGGGTAAAATATACAACGGGACTTCAATACGTCGGAAGGAAAGAAAGAAAGAAAAAATCGAAAAATCGATCAAATGACCAGACAGGCGATGCAGTCGCATCACACTAATTTCCCAGTATGCGTATTTTGCGGGGGGGGGTGTTTGCCTTGTCCTCCCCTTCTCTGTATCTACTGCCTATGTTCGCCATTTTTACTCCTACAAAAGCTTCTTAGAGCGAAAGAAGGACTTGAGGAAAGTCACCTGCCATAAGCTCACGGCCAATAGAATAACTATCGAAAAAATGGAAAACCACTGAATGCGGGTATTCGTCGAATCGCTGGTTTCCCGCAACACCGCCTCTCTTTGCCGGACGCTGTCCAATTCCTTGCTAACCCCCGCCACAGTCAACTCCGCGCGGCGAAATAAGAGCTGCAAAGGCCGCAGGTGCTCTTTGGTCTTGGCGGAATCGAATTTCTGGCCCAAAGTCACCGCTCGGTCCAACAACCCCACCTCCACCCGCTGCACCGCTGACCCGCCGTTCGAGAAGCAAATGCGATACAAACCGAAATTATCTGCGGACACGGGCACATTTTGCGTTTGAGCGGTGATGTAGCTACCCCACACGGACTGGCCGTCAGGATTGGAGACCGTGGCCCGGACGTTTTCTTGGACGCGACCAACTGCCCGCAACTTGATGGTTGAGTCCTCGTCGGATGCGTAGTCGTCAGAGATGCAGCGAGTGCTGTAGGGCTCCACATCCAACTGAATAGCGTGAAGAGGCCCAGGGAGCAGGAGGGCCAGAGAGACGACGAGGAGGAAGGGAAATGGAAGTGGGGCGCGTCTTCTTTCTGGGGTGATGATGGTGGTGGGAGGCGTGGTTGAGGAGCAGGCACCATGTGGCGGCACGGACGTGGGTTCTTGTTGGTTAGATGGCGCCATTGTGAAGCGAGAGGCCTGCAGTTGGGGTTGTAAGGTGCCAAAGTGAGCGTGTTATGCGCTGTGGTGGAGATGTGTTTCTTATCATCGATTTAATCGCCTGAACTGCGGTCAGCGAGTCCGTTGCGATTCACACAACCAGGTCACAGAGGCGTCGACAAGCAAAAAAAAGCGCTGCTTATGCGTGTATAAGAGAAAGCCAACCATAGAGATGGTGTGATACGTACGTGGTAAAGGGACAAGGAACAGGCAAGCCTCGCTAGGCGCCAAACCTCTTCTCCCTTGCGTTTCGCCGCCACATTCCTTCCATTTGCTCCCACTCCTTGCGCGCCCAATTACACGTATTGCATACAAACAACCACACCTAATCCCACTCTCACGCGCCAGGCGTGACCACCACGTGCACTACCAGGAACTATTGCATACGCCTAAACCACAGACCTGGCACCCAAACTGCTGCCTGTCTACGACCGCCACCAAGCTTGCCGCCTTAGCTCTTTGGGTCTACGTAACCAAATGAACGCATGGCGGACTAAGTCCCACGCTGCCCCGCGCCATCCATATGCATCGGGAACATTCTCTGAGATATCTTCAGATCGTTACAGCGAAATGTGCCTGCACTTTTGTTTTTCTTTCCCCGCTGCTTTTTCTGACACCGCTAGCCCACTCACCCCATCAACCCACGCACAGGTAGGAGGTCGAGCAGACGCCAAGAGCAATTCAAACCCACGAATCTGCAGTCATGCCAATTGGAGGAGGTGCCCGTAAATCCTTTTGTACCGCCACTAAAGCCATAGCGGGCAAGCGGCGCCGGTCGCATGGACCTACCACGGTCGCTGTGGCTCTTCAACCCCGCAAGGTCGTAAAGCGCCGCTTGTCAGCCACGACTCAAAAGGAGCCACCACCCCGCGCCCGGCACCAGCGAGGCACCGGTATCGCCAGGAGCACCATGACGAGTAAGGCTACGAACAGCAACAAAGGGAAGCGTACGGAACACAACTGCAGTAGTGGCATAGGCAGCTGCTGCAGCAGCCATAGCCAGCGCTTCGGCTCGCGGTTTCCCGCGACAAGCACGACTAGCACCAGCGAGCCCGTGACCTTCAGCATGCTACCTGGAGACATTCAGGCGCGCGTCCTTTTTTCTGGTTACTTCGACTCGCTTTTCGTGTTGAACCGCCTGTCCCTAGTGAGCAAGCACATGTACCACATGGCTTCGTCTTGCTACAAAGAAATGGACCTCTCTCGCCTCCCTAAGCTCGGCATTGATGCCCTCAGCCACATAGAGTCTCGTTTCAAGGGTATCCGCAAGCTGGACATGTCATTTTGTGACGCTGTGAATGACGAGGCGGTTATAAATCTTTTTCCTTTGGAAGGGACACTCACCAGCCTTATTCTCCGGGGGTGTCATGTCTCAGACATGGGCCTGGAAGCTATTGGAAAATTTACGCAGTTGGAATGCCTGGATATTTCCAAGCAGTATGAAGAGCAGAGCTTAATTGTGACGGATTATGGATTGGTGGCTTTGAGCAAGCTCCGACGGTTGCGGGAGATCTCTCTGGCGTGGAATAAGTGTGTCACGGATGACGGGGTAGCCTCTTTGATTGGTGCGTCGCAAGGGGTCAAGCAGCTTCGCGTGTTAGACTTGTCGTGCTGCATGGGGTTGACAGATGCGGTGTGTGAGTCATTGGTAGGACAGCCGTTGGAGCGCTTGTCTTTTCTAGGTTGCCCCATGATCACGGACCAGAGCCTGGGCATGCTCTTTGCCAGCGAGTCCCTCTCCGCGCCCTACTCGTACTACCCCTACCATTATCCCGACCTTTCCCCCTCTCGCTCGTCACAATCTCTTCCCGCCCTCCCTCTTACTCCTTCAGCTGTGTCTGCTGCAGGAAATACTCCGTTTGCTGCTACCCCGATCGCTGCAGCTCTGACCCGCTCTTCCTCCTCGCCCTTGCCCTCATCCTCTGCGGCGTCCTCATTCCCTACCAGCAGCATCACATCCCTGTCGCTGGCACACTGTGAAGCACTAACGGACGTCGGAGTGGAAATCCTGATGACGTTACCCAATCTGGTTGATTTGGACATGAGGGATTGTCGACGGCTGTCGGAGGAGGGAAGAAGCAAGCTACAGAAGTGGCTACCAGTGGCGTCGGTGGGTTTGTCGTAACAATGCGGAAGGGAGGGAGGAAAGG
The DNA here is from genome assembly GCA_004519485.1 of Nannochloropsis oceanica. Classification (NCBI taxonomy): domain Eukaryota; class Eustigmatophyceae; order Eustigmatales; family Monodopsidaceae; genus Nannochloropsis; species Nannochloropsis oceanica. The sequence goes on from CP038130.1 coordinate 1,190,252, forward strand.
GGAGGGAAGGGAGTATTTGGATAGACATCACTAATGACATGAATGTATTTTAGCGGATGGGGCGGACGGAAATGTAGAGGGGGGAATGAGGACGATAGGAGAGTATAGTTAGATAGGTAGTTTTACGCAAGCATTACACTTTATACCTACATATGTGGAGATGGCGGGAAATGATGTTGAGAGCAATGAAGGTATCAGGGTGGAGGGGCCACATTCGCTTTCAAGGCGACAGAAGTAAAAATGGAAGCCCCGAAACATCCATTGGCCTACATGCAGACTTTTCTTACTTGTCTTGGCAGAGGGGGGGAGGGGGGCACCTAATAAATTACGACATCAACAGCATAGCGGTAGATACAGAGCGCTCTCGACAATTGCGAAGGCGCGGCACAGACGCATTGCAACAAATAGAGATCGGTTGATGGCGCTTCTAAATGCCATGAACAAGCGATTTAAGTGTAACCACATCCAGTAATTTTCTCTCATCACAAGTTTATTTCTCTTTTGAATTTGTTGATTGTTGCATTCTTTTGCCTCCGGTACAATATGCCCACTCTGCTATTCATGCCACCTTATCAAAATCAGAATCGCGGGTTCCCCTCGTCTTCAATGTGCTGCTTCCCTATACTTTCCCTTGGGTCACGATAAGGGGGAAACATAGTCACACACATGAGAAAGAATTAAGCCTAGCTATGTGCAACGCACACGACACAGTCTATATATATCATCACACGCTTTCCCTCCCTCCCTCTTCGGGCGACTCGACCGACGGCACGGGGGATACGGCAGTGGGGGCTGCCATCGCCCGCGCCGCCTCAAGCCTCTCCTTCAAGCTTTCCGCCAGCCCCCAATCCAACCTCGAACACCGCAACGACCCCAACACCTTCTCAGGCAGCTCCCTCTCCTCCTCCCCCTGAATCAACACCGCCAACTCCACCACGATATTCTTGCTATAGTCCCTCACCAATCCCAAGGTCCGTGATGCCATAATTGAACTCCCAATATCGATGCCCACCTCTAAGTACCCTGGACCAGACCAATACCGCTGCGTAAGCTTCTTCCCCAGCAACACTGGCTTGTTACCCACAGCAAAACTTATCATCCGAGGCCCCTCTACCATCGACGGAATGAGCTTGAATCGGGTATTTCTTTCCGCGTCGCTCCCCTCCAGGAACTCTGCCAGGAGCATCAAAAACTTCTTCTCCAGCTGCTTCGTCCTCATTCGCTCCTCGTCCATCTCTACTTCCTCTTCCTCTTCCTCGTCCTCTTCTTCGTCCTCCTCCCCCTTTTCCTCCTCCCCCTTTTCCTCCTCCCCCTTTTCCTCCTCCACTGACACTACCTGTCCCTCTGCAGCGACCGTAACAGCGGCGTGCATCTCCTCCCAATCCGCCCGGAAGCCTTTCGCTTCCGCTCTCCCCTGCAACCCTCCCCCCTCATCACCTTCCCTCCTTTGCTGCTCCGCCGCAGCCTCTACAGCAGCCGCCTCCCTTGCCCTCCTTCTCCTTACCCTCATCTGTGCCCTCTCTACCCCTTTCCTCGCCGCCCCACTCAAAGCAAAATAACACATCATACTACAAGGCGGGTTACCGGGTACTTGAAAATTCAAAATTAAAAGAAAGGGCGGGGGCCGCGAAGCCAGAAGCTGGCATCGAGTGTACACACCATCCAACCCCTGAAAAAGACCCGTCACATGATCTGCCCTTGGCGACAGCCCTGCACTTTCGACATCTAGAAGCTCCATGTGCACCAGCTCACACAAAGGCTGCGCCGCCTTCCCTCCCACCTTGATCCCGTCACTCATGTACGTCTCCCCTCGCACCTTCCACTCCGTCGTGGCATTGCCCCACGTCTTGTGGAAAGCCGGCTTCAAATCCCTCAAGCTCGACAATTGCTCCCTAATCACCAACGCCGTTACCTTCTCGTCTTCCTCCTCCTCCTCCCTCCCTCCTTTCCTCCTCCCCATCTTTCCTCCCTCCCTACCACCACCCCATCGTGCCTTGGCCCCCCCTCTGCCTCCTTCATCCCCCCCCCTGCCTAATGGCAAGGGAGGTCCAAGACCGGCCTCTGCCATTTTTCGCTGGAGAAAGGCCACCTGATGCTCGGCCGCGACGCGTTTTCTCACCTCTACTTCCGACACGGCGCGCGCCGCTTCTAATTCCGCCTGCAGTGCAGCCATTTCAACTCGGAGTTGAGTGTTGGGTTGCTGCTGTTGTTGCTGTTGTTGCTGTTGTTGCTGCTGTTGTTGGTGATGATGATGATGATGATGATGTTGGCGATGATCGGTATGGAGGGAGGACATGGAGAAGGCGGCTGAGACAGCAGAGGGAAGGACGAGGGGGGTGGCCGTGGAGGATGGGGACGAAGCAGTAGCCTTGGCCGGGGGAGTGATGCGATGCGGTGCTGCTAGAGCGTGTATTTGGCTACTCCCAGCTTTAGGGGAGCAATGGATCCCGTGACGACTGCTGCTGCTGCTGCTGTTTCTGTTGCTGTTTGTCCCTTGGTCGGCTCGCGAGTGGATCGCCAGAGGAGTGGGAAGAGGGGAAGGTGCAGCAGGCGCCCCTCCTCCTCCTTGTCCTCCTCTCCCTCTTCCTTCACTGCTTGCTTCAATCAGCTGATCTAGTGCATGGAGCGTCGAGGCCATGGTATGCTGGGTGGTGGGTGTCACCGCAAGCTGGTGCTGCTGCTGCTGCTGCTTGTGAGGTTGTAGCTGAGACCAATATTGCCGTTCCTGCAGATGCTGCTCGTGTCGCTGAGAGTAGTACAGCGACTGCTGATGCTGCTGTCCGTCCCCCATAATCAGTATTCCCCCTGTCGCTGGCACCGGAGAGTCGGCTAGAGGAAAATGCTCTGTCTCACCTACCTCGACAAGACAAGGCGTGCTCGCGGCCGACGCCCCCGCGGACGCAGCAGCAGAGGCAGAGGCCGTCACTCCATCCACCGCTTCACTCAACATTCGCGTAATGCTCTGCTTCTCGTGCCGGTATCGATCGATCTCTACCTCCATCGTCGCTTCCTTGTAGTCCCTCGCACGCAACTTGCTCTTATACGCCGCCAATTCTCGCTTCAACCCCACCAGAAGCCGATCATGCCGCTGCTTCTCCTCTCGCAAAGCCACCAGCTCTTCCTCCAACATTTCCACCTGTCGTTGAAAGGCATGGAGCTCCTCTGCTTGAAATGCGTACTGGTCTTCCGTCAGGTGCAACTTCTCAAGAATCTGTCCCATTAAGAGGGACTGGGCATAATCTAAACTGTTGGTGCTGCTGTTATTGATCGCGTGACTGGTTAAGGGGGCGGATGAATGGACAGCGTGAGAGCATAGAACATTGCACGAAGCTATGGAGGAGGAGGGGGAGGAAGAGGAGGAGGCAGCGGCAGGGGTGTTGTCGGTTGAATAGAAGGGAATGATAGAGGAAGGAAGAAAACCGCTAATATACGAGTATAACCCCTGCTTTTCAAGTTCATTGGCCGGCGCCGCTGTTCCCACCTCCATACTGGTGCTGCTGTCAGCTGCTACTGCTTCTGTGGTTACTGTTTCTGTTGTTGTCTTTGCTGCTGCTGCTGCTGTTGCTGCTTCCTTGGCCATCACATAGTTCGACATCGGCATGGGCGTCGGGGCTAGCATCCTTGCCCCATGGCCTGTCGAGTTCGATCCACTCTTTCCTTTCCCACCACCGCGCATTTCTTCCTGTCTGACACCACAACTCCCGCTGCCATCAGCATCGCACCCCACCACCTGGGCAAGCAGGCGCTGCAACGCTTCCACGTGGTGAGCCGTGTGTCGGCTCTCGCCATGCATCCGCGCAATTGTCTGAGTTAAATCCTTGATCTTCCGGCTTTGCTCCAGAACAGTCGTCTGCAATGCTCCGATCAATGCTTCTTGCTGTGCGAGGTCTTCTTGTTGCCGCCGGACAGCGCTGGCTTCGCTCCCCGGTGCAAGGGGTGTGCGTGACGCAGGACCGGCATCGGACGAGGAGAGAAGGGCGGGGCTAGAGGACTCAACCTGCTGGTGCGGATGTTGTCTGTGCTTTTCAAAGGATGTCTGACGACGCATTCCCCGCTTCCACAGCCGCTTAACGTAGGACATGGTGCTGGTGTCTTACGATGGGAGCTGGGGAGCGAAGCGGCAGAGATTCACAGCCAGCAGGAGCGGCTGCTTGGCTTGTCGAGTCGACTTACCGGGTTGCCTCGTGATCCCCGCCACCACAGTCAGTGCCAGAAGCAGAATGTTTAGCCTGTTTCAGTATTAGAAGGTGTGGCGAGACTGAATGAAAGGGCCAGCAAACGCATAACGCAAAAAAGCCAGGAACAAGGAACATTTCAGTCGCCTTGAGTGCTGCCACGCAGACGCACACACAATCACAAATAAACACGAAACGCACACATACACATACCGTCGAGGTATGCGTGACACATATATAGCGTTGCCGTTCAACTCCACACTACATGAAGGGACGAGCCGGTGCTTTCTTCTGCTCACTTGTGGTCTCGGGAGACGTTGGACTTAATACTACAGAAGGCGTCGGCGAGCAGCGCGGAGGCGAAAAAGTCACAGGCGGCGAGGGAGGAGGTTGGGACCTGAGACCCCGACGCAACTCCCAAAGCGCTCAGAAAAGGCAAACCACATCAGAAACTTTATAGTCGGACGGATGTCATGTTCTTTTCCTAAAAAAATGTATATATAAAAAACTCTCTATATATATGGAAAAAACTCCTTGCTTCAGTTTTTTGCTTTCTCCCCATGCGAAAGTGCTTGCTCCTACATTACAGTCGTCACACTGCCATAGGTGCTGGGCGGTCCGGAACTTTTTCTGTCCTCTTGAATATTATGCTGCAGAAGCCCCTGTCTCCTGTGTGGGAACAGCGAATCCCAATGTCGCGCCTGGCCAGGTACTCACAAGTCTTCATTTTCTCCGGTGCAACTCGTTCTAATCACGTGTGCCAATCATTAGTCAGCGCGCAGGAGCAAGCACCATTCCTGTCCACCTGAAAAATTGTAACTCGGTTTATTGGTCCCCTTGATTTCTCGTGAAAAAACATTGCGTGGAGGACCATTCCCTCGCTCAATCGCTACTGAGTGCCAACTGGGCCGCCGCGGGCTAGGTAATAAAAAACTGAAGAGCTCCACCTTCCTACCAGCCGACCCAAAATATCAGTAACTGTACCGTTAACCTCTGTATCTCTATCTGCGAAAGCGTAATATCCCCCTGAACTCTCCTCCTCACCCTCTGGTGTGCAGGTGTGAAGCTCTGGTGCTGGTGTGCCCCGCTCACCCGGCATGCCCGATCACTGAGTATGGGGCAGGATTTGCGGGCATATCCTCGGACCACACAAATCCTTGCTAATTTTTCTCGCATATGTTTGACAAACCTATGTCACCAAATTTATCCCATGTCTTGCAAAGCGCTGCAGCACCAATCGCCCCCCCCAACGGAGTCCCAATACCCTGGGATCCTCCCCTCAATACAATCGCAATGTGAAAGCCGCAAAATTAAGTTATCTGTGACCAAGAGTCGCCAGTTATATGGCGGCTTCTCAGCAGTGTGGAGAAGTGCCTGATTTGGTGGGGGCGGGTCATAGTAATGTGAGCGGGGGCGGTGCGGTGAGTTGAAGCAGGATGCACGCTGCCTCGAAGGAAGGGGTGGAGGCCTGAGGTCGCTCTGCTGAGATAAATGGACGGCACTTGGTATCCAGAGTGCCGCAAAGGTTATCCCTGTGGTTGGATGGCGGAACTACGGATACTTGTATGGGTACAAAATGTGAGGGGGAAACAGCAGTAGCCGGGAGGTTATTCGCAAATCACAATTTCACGCCTGTCCTCACACGCTCGAACACACCCGCTTACAGGTATGCCACCCTTCTTAGCGCCCTCCTCGTGATCCTTGCCACGACCATTATGAGCATTTCCTCCAAGTCGCCATCCCTGCCCCTCCATCTACGCGCAACGCTCGCCCAGTTGGTCGAAGCCCGATATACACACCAGAGGGATGAGGTCGCGGGTTGGCGGGGGCTGCTCGAGGAAAGAGAATGCGACGATGGCACACGTTACTATATTGCCACGCGGGATATCCAACCGGAAGAGACGGTGTTCCTCATAGACCACCTCTGGTGTGCTACCCTTTTTTCTACGCGAGCCCAGTTGCAAGCCCACCCACTCCCCCGCGGCAATCTGCGCTACATTTGCGGGCTGGAGCGGGAGGAGGAGGACGACGAGGATCAAGACCTGACAGGCATGTCCGATGGTACGGCTACTGCCGGCAGCTGGGACGACGAGGCCGACCTGGAGGACGAGCAGCTGCCGGTCTTGGCCACTGACGGGGAAATTGAACAATTTCTTGCCCAGCATACGGAAGATGGGGAACTAGACCTGGATGGCTTGATCGATCGACGTTCTCGGCGGAGTTTAATATTACTCGAAACACTGCTTGCCGCCATTCCTCGCATCATACCTGACCTTCGAACATTCAGTCTGCGCGACACTCATTTGGACGGCACAGTAGCCCCGGCTCTGCGGGCCTTTTTACAGGCCATGCCGAACCTCAAGGCAGTTTGGTTGAATGGGAACCCCGCCCTCTTCAACGAATCTGAAGATCCCTTTGCTTCTTCTATTTTCGATGAAGACATGCTTCAGCAGCAATTTACATTGGTCAATCGAAAGCTGACCCCGGCCTATGGGGCCTGGACTCTTTCTTACCTGGGTGACGAAGGTTGTGAGCACGACCGGAGAGAGATAGAGGAGGATAAGCAGGGAATCAAGGAGGAGCAAAAAGAGAAAGCGAAGGCGGAATGGCGTCCCACCACCGCTATCTTGACCCTCGACTTGTCCGGTCGTCTCGTGCCTTTCCTGAAGCCTGCAGCTTTCGCGGTAGCCGTGCCGAACCTTCGCAGGCTGGACTTGAGAGATAACCCGATATTGCTTGCTCCTGCTGCTGCTGCCTCAAGTGCCTGGAAAGACGTCCTTCTGCCCACGTTGTGTGTCCTCTCTTGCCTCGAGTCTCTCTGGGTAGACCCGCCGTGTGGTAGGAATTCTGGAGGTGATGGTGACACAGGCACCAGGGCGGAGGGAGAGTCGGAGCGAGCGAGAAAGTGGGAGGTAGAGGTGGCCCTCGCCGTCCCCCAGCTTCGATGGATCAACGGCCGAAGTATCACACGCCTCACTGATGATAGGGTGGTGATGGGCAGGGAGGGTGGGTCGGTTGCGGAGGGCATTGACAAGCTTTTGTTGGGGATGTGGCCCCACGTGGAGCCCATGCGACTGGCGGCTTCTGAACGGCACCACGCCGAGGTGTATTGGTACGCCATGGATCTACCAGGTCAAGGGATTGCACACGCCTTTTCTTCTTCCCCTGGGGCACATTTGGCGTTTGTTCCCATGCGCGATCGGCGGTTGGGGATAACTTTTTCGGTTGCTTGGCCGTTGAGGGCCATCAAGGCCGGGGAGGTTGTGCGAAGGGATGCTTTTGCGAGTTTTCCGTTTTTATCATCGTCGCCTTCGTCATCATCTGTTTCTGAAGAGAGAATAGTGACGGAGAAGGGAGAAGAGGAAGAGGAGGAGGAGGAGGAGGAGTTTCGAGCGCAGGTACTGCGCGCCTTGTGGGGGCAAAGGCTGTGGAAGAGGCAGAGGGGCCTCGCATTGCAGGAGCAGCAGCAGGAGCAGCAGCAGGAGCAGCAGCAAGTGAAGGAGACGCTGCAGCTTAAGACTTTCCAAAAGTTTCACGCCAAGAAAGACTTTCAAGCGCCAGCTGCGGCGACAGAGTCCTCACCTCCCCCTCCACCAGTCTTCCCCCTCAGTCAGGGCAGTACGTGCACGCCTCCGCCGCAACCTCTCTTGATCTACACAGACATGCCTGTGGTGCAGTCAAGCTTGGGTTTAACTGATCTATTTGCCTTCACTGAGGACCCTCGCGAAGCCGACATTTTGTGGGCCACGCCTGCCTTCCTTTCTGCCCCTACCTCGCCCATTCGGCGCCAGACGCAGTGGCGAGCAACCCTACCCAACCTGGATCGCGTGGACGACAAGTGCGAGCTGGTCAAGCTCCTCACCAACCAGTCGCATTCCCTTCAAGAAAAGGACTCTAATCCGCCCCCCGCAGCACTGCCATGGCTTCCCCGCACTTACTGCCTCCCCGAGGACTTACCCTGCCTCCTCCAAGAGTGGGCGAAACTTTCCTCCTCCCCTTCCTCCGCAACCTGGATCTTAAAGCCTCCCCACCTTGCCCGTGGTTGGGACATTGTTCTCACTCGCTCCCTTCCCTGTGTCCTCCGCCATCTCCAAGCCTCGGGTAGGCTGGCCGTCTCTAATTACCTCCCTTCACCAGACCTGTGGAAAGACGGGCACAAATACGATTTGAGAATGTACCTTCTTCTCCTCAGCCCATCCCTCGTCCTCATCCACGACCACTTTCGGGTTCGACGAGCAGCGCGGCCTTATTCCATGGCGTTGGATGATTTAGAAGATTTAAGTCGGCACCTGACTAACACAACCTTGGGGCTGGACGAGGATGGGAAGGAAGAAGGGACGGAAGGATGGGGAGGATGCCCGACGGAGACGGTGTCGTGCCTGGAGTTTGTGGGAAAATGGGAAGAATTGCATCCTGGGAGAGAGGAGTGGAAGATTGTTCGGCGGAGGATCGAGGGGATGTTAGCCGAGTGCTTTGGTTTGCTTTCAGTGGAAAGGGGAGGGAGGGATGGTAGGTCTTTGGGCTATGATGCGTACGGACGAGCGTTGGTGGGCGTGGATGTGTTGCTGGACCGCGAGTCATTGGCGCCGCACTTGATTGAGATCAATGCATCGCCCAACGTACAGGGTATGCTCTCGGAACGGCCGAGCTTCATGGACGAGGTCTTTGCGGCAGCGTTTGTGGAGGGTGGTGCTGAGGGAGGTCGAAGTGGCTTTCGTCCTCTATAAGCTGAAAAGAGGGGAAAATATATTAAAATGATATAATGTCTTTAAAAGAATTTTGAATCGACACCAAAATTATGACAATGGATAACTTGCTTCTTCACGAAGAAATTGCAGGAGCCATGTGAAAGATCGCGTATTTTGCCGAAGAGATCGTCGTCGAAGTGATGTGCCTTGTGGCTACGCTCTTTTTTGCTTTTTGTGACAAGCTTGTAAAGGATTCTTACGGTAGCAAGCTAGTGGATGAAGATGAACTCAGTGTGGTGGCTTGCAGCCCAAGCGATGGAATTGTCCATTTACTCCTTCGTGCATCACTCTCGGAACAACTGACTCACGGTATTGCTATGTCGTGCAAATGTTCTTACACGCAGCACACTTCCACCACCACCACCATCACACGTAACTTAACGTGTAAAAACAGTGAAGTCCTAGCCGTCATGAGGAGCACACGCAGCACCACAGCCTTCTTGGCACTCTTGGTGGCCAGCAGCACTAACGCCTTCGTCCCCCCCTCGCATCCTGCCGCCACCTTGGCTGCCCGCCCCGCGAACTTACCAGCCACGGCTGCTACCATCATGCACGCCACAACTGTGCCCCGTCGCGTGGGCCTTGAGGCTATACCCGATGCTGATTTGAAGGAGGCCGACAAGACCCCTCCCCCCTCAACTTTCTTTGAGTGCACCCTCCAGGCATATAACTCGGCCGCAGCGGCCATCAAAGACGGATATAAGCTGCTCGAGGTGGAGTTTCCTCCCCTACCCGCCGCGGAGATGGCGTCGCAGGTATGCTGACTCTGATAAAAAGTTGCTGTACTTTCGCTCTATGTCTTTTCTTCAAGAAAAAAAGATAGAAAGCATCAGGTCATCCTCATCCTCATCCCTCCTCATTTTCCTCCCTCCCTCCCTCAAAGGCCTCAAGTGCTAACAGCATTGGCTCCGCGAATATTAATCTCGCCACAGACGTCGCCAAATACTTCGTCCGTGAAGGCAAGCAAGTTGTCATCCTCGTCCCGGATAAGGACGAACTCGACCTAATCGAAGAAGGCATGGGCACCCTCTCCCCTGCCCCAAATGTCACCATCCGTGCCGTCCGCGCCCGCAATTCAGAGTCCGCCGAGACGATGGGCGAGCTATTGCTCGGAATTTTCTCCCGTGCCGCCAAAGGACGTGTGTTGCCGTGGTACAATGCCGATATCTACATCAGCGTCATCACCTCCGGCCAAGAACTCCCTGACCTGGAAGCCCTCCACGCTGCAGACCCCGACAAGCCCATGATTTTTTTCAACCTTAACTTGGAGACGCACCGAGGCGACCTAGGGCTTCCCGCGTTTCCTTCTAAAGACCTCCACTACCGCTTTCTCTCTCAGATCAAGCCCGCCTACCTGTTGCGCACGCGGCAGTACGCCCAGACCCTCTCCCGGCCCCCTTTTATCCTCAACTACCAAGGCGCCCTCTTCCGCACCTACCCCGGTGGATATCAATGCATGCTTGACACGGGCAATGGACGATATCGACGGGTGGAGACCTCTAAGAACCGCCCAGCGTTGAACGGGTTTAAGGAAATCATCACGGAGGCATTGGATGTGGATGATAACGAGACGCTGGCTGCTTTGAGGAAGGGGGCTTTTAGCAAGGGAACGTGGTGGGAGAAGGAGGAGAATCAGGTGAAGGAGGTATCGGATAACTGGAGGACGTAGAGAGGTAAATGTAGAGAGAGAGGTAATGGAACGGGGAGGGAGGGACTGTTATGTGTTGATTTGTGATGTGTTGTTTGTGCGAGTGTCGGTGTGCGTGCTTGACCTGGGGATGGGATTCCCCGTTTATGCACACGACTTTGTCTGGAAAGAGGAGGTTGACACTCAGAAATCCTGAGAAGAAGGGCGGGAGGTGTACTATGTTTTTTTTCGAGGCGCTTGCTGTGTCGTGTTTGATAGGGGATCAAATGAGAAAAGTTTTGATTGATAGACTGGCGTCGTTGCCTCGTATTTGGCACGTCTTTGTTTTTTCTTTTGCCTTTAGTGCTGCGACTTAAATTTGTTTCCGTCTTTGTGCTTGCAGGTCTCGACCTCCTCGCCTTATTCTTCCTCCTCCGTCTCCTCGTTTCTTGTGAAGGGATCCCAGACATAACTTGCCCACCAGCACTAGACCCACAAGCGCGTTGGCCATCACTGCACATCGCAGCCATTCCTCCTCCAAAGACAAAGACAATGAAAGCAAGCCCCTTCCCTGCAGCCGCTGCTTGTTAAGCAATACCATGCCGGGCAGGAGGAAGCTGTACCCAAAAGCAAGCACTGCCCAAAGCAGGGCGAAGCGGAGGAAGAGGGCAGGCTGGCGGGAGGGCATGAAAACGACTACCGCCATGAATGCAATAGCTTTCCACGATTCCATCCGGGGGCGGGTGTAAATTTCGGTCGAAGGGTGCGAGAATATGGCATCAAGCTTGACCAGGGCCCACGCAAGCACGGCGCTGAGGCGAAAGAGGGTCAAAAGGACACACGGGAACGCCTCAGCAGCTGAGTCGGATGATCGAGCAGTTGAAGCAGCTGCATTGGAATTGGAAGAGGACGAAGTAGCCAAAAGCTTATCAGCCCGCAGTCGCACCATTACAATGTTTTTGTTCACGTTATAATCGTTGTACCTGTTGTGGTGGTGGTGGGCGTAAAATGCGTGAGCGTTGAGTCTTCGTTATACCGAAAAAGTCTCGTTGCTTTTTCCTCTCAAGTTCGTCCATTCCATCCCGGGAAACCTCGAAACAAATGCCGCGCACACGATTGCAAGCCTCGGTAAGCCTTGGCTGCGTCCTCGTTACACCCACAACGACTATCGACAACCCCTCTTGCCGATCCTCTCCTGAAGTTTTTTTATCCCTTTCCTAGATTTTCCTCCTTGGCCTTGGACGGACGCGACGACCTCCCCACCCCACCCGCTCCGACAAGCCCCCCTTTCGAGCTCAGGCACAGGTCAAGAACCCACCATTTCTCTATAGAAGTATGGCGGAAGAGTCCTCAGAGCGCTATGCGGGGCGGGGCGTCTCATCAACAAAGTCGGAAGTCCATAGTGCCATCAAAAGAATAGACAAGGGCTTGTATCCCCAGGCCTTTTGCAAGGTCATACCAGACGTCTTGACTAACGACCCGGACTGGGCGTTGGTGATGCACGCGGACGGTAGGATTGTGGGGGGAGAAGAAAGGATGGGATGAGGGACAGCAGAAACAGAGACAAAGGCATTCCAAAAGCATTGAGCACCGCTAATTTTCTCCCTCCCCCTCTCCCCCCTTCACAGGAGCTGGGACCAAATCCTCCCTCGCCTACATGTACTGGAAAGAAACTGGAGACTTAAGTGTTTGGAAGGGTATTGCCCAAGATGCTCTGATCATGAACCTTGACGATCTTCTCTGTGTAGGGGTGACGGACAACATCCTCCTTTCCTCGACCATTGGCCGAAACAAAAATTTGATCCCTGGAGAGGTGCTTGCGGCTATCATCAATGGTACACAGGAGCTATTGGATGATTTAGCGAAGTGGGGGGTGCAGATCACGAGCACGGGGGGGGAGACGGCGGATGTGGGGGATTTGGTGCGGACGATCATCGTCGATTCGACAGTAACGGCCAGGGTGAGGAGAAGCGACATTGTGGATAACGCCAATATTCAAGCAGGTGGGCGAGGAAGGAAGAAAGGGATGAATGAATGAAGGAATGAAGGGGGGAGAGAAGAAGAGGAGAGGCATTCAGAAAGGTATGGCAGAAATCACGCTAGATTCTTACTTCCATCCATTTTGACCCTCTGCTCCCCTCCTTCCCAGGAGACCTCATAGTTGGCCTCTCGTCCTCCGGGCAAGCCAAATACGAACACGCCTATAACGGTGGCATGGGCTCTAATGGCCTCACTTCTGCCCGACACGACGTTTTCAGCAAAATTCTCGCCGAAAAATACCCGGAGTCCTTCGACCCCTTCCTCCCTCCGGCCCTCGTTTACAGCGGCAGCAAAGCCCTGACGGACCCTGTGGAAGGGTCTCCATTGGACGCCGGCAAGCTCGTCCTCAGCCCGACGCGGACGTACGCTCCTATCATCAAAAAGATGCTCGATAAATACAGGGCACAGATCCATGGCATGGTCCACTGCTCCGGCGGTGCCCAAACGAAAATTCTCCACTTTTTGAGCGAAGGGTTGCAGGTGGTAAAAGACGCCATGTTCCCCATCCCACCTTTATTTGGCTTGATCCAGGCAGAGAGTGGGACGGGCTGGAAGGAGATGTACCAGGTAGGGAAGGAGGGAGGGAGAGGAGGGGGAGAGGAAGGGGCTTTCTGGAGCGGGGGGTGGTCGTCTCTGTGACATGGACATTTCCTTTACTCAGTTCATCTCTTCGCGATCTCACCACTTTTCCACCCTTCCTCTATCCCTCCCCCTCGCCCTCCTTACTTCAAGGTGTTCAACATGGGCCATCGCATGGAGCTCTATGTCCCTTCCGCTGAGGTTGCCGCCGGTCTGATTGCTATCTCGGAGGAGCTGGGCGTTAATGCCCAAGTAATCGGCCGCGTTGAGGCGGCATCGGAGGGGGTCAAGAGGCAAGTCACCATCTCGGGGCCGCATGGTGTGTTTACCTATGTGTAGGGAGGGAGGGAAGGAGGGAGGGATGGAGGGGAGGGAATAGGGAGGGAAGAACGGACTAGATTGGGAGCAATGGAGGAGAAGAGAGGCGTGAGGAGGGAGGGAAGGGGGACAAAGAAGACGGTGGGAGGGCGTTCGATCGTGGGATTTGAAGGATGCTGTGTCACGCCACTTGACGTTTTATTGCTTGGTGAGTGGTGTCGATGACACGAGGGAGGGAGGGAGAGAGGGAAGGTGGACAAGGAAGAGGACGATAAGGCCCTCATGAGAGTGAACCATGTGGCCGGGGCCGAGGAAGGGACCTGTGGATCGGGGATGCGGCGGCGTGCTTTGATGGAATGGCAGCGGTGTGGTTGTTTGAATGCTGCTTGATCTTAGAGCGATCGGGAAAAGGGGGAAGAAGTAAAAGAAGGAGAAGAAGAAGAAGAAGAAGAGGGAGGAAGGAGAAGAAAAAGAAGAATTGAGACAGCAACAGCAACAGCAGCGACGACACTTTTTACACGTGAAACGAGGCGTCTCGTTTCATTCCTAATCGGTGAATTATTGTTTCTCTGTCTGTGGCCTGTACAGTGAGTGTCCTTGTCGTTGCTTCAGTTTGACATTCCCCGTGTTTAATCCTAAGGCCTGCTGCTCTATCTACCTTAAGGCGGATTAGTCGTTGTGTTCACTGCTACTGCTGCTGCTGCTGCTGCTGCTGTTGATGCTGTTTCTGGTGGCTGCTGTTACTGTTGTTGACGGGGTGGTGGAGAGCGAGGGGGCAGCGCAGGCCGCTTCCGAGAGGAGGAGGAGGAGGAGGAAGAAGAAGAGGAAGAGGAAACGTCACGTATGCCCATAGTCGTGACTGGTCGAGGAGAGGGGGAAGGAGAGAGGGAGGGAGGGAAGCAAGAGCAAGAAAGAGTGAATGGATTCGAGGCTGCAGTGAACGGAGTAAGAGACAGAGCAAGGGCGGGAGGGCGGGAGGGCGGGAGGAAGGGAGGAAGGGAGGGAGAGATAGCCAGCAGTGGTTACATACCGCGAAAAGCCACAGTGGAATGTGCCTGTCCCGGGTGCTTCTGCAAGGTGGCGCATCGGAGACCCATCTGGGAGGGAGGGAGGGAGGGAGGGGAAGGGTGCATTATCCGACCACGGCCACTGAGGTATCCCTTCGTTCCTTCCCTTCCCCCCCCCCCCCTCCTTTCTTAGTCATGGCAACGTACGTCGTTCGTCCATAGCAGCAGGCGCACGGCGGGACCAGGGGCCCAGGACTCGCCGAGGGTTGGGGCAAGGGAGGAGGAGGAGGAGGAGGAGGAGGAGGAGGAGGCAGTTGAATGGGCGTCATCGACCTTGGTCGTCATTTGATTGGTCACCACCACCTGTGAAAAAGAGAAAGAACGCGGGAGCGAGGGAGGGAGGGAGGGAGGGAAGGTAGTGACTGCGTGAGCTTGCGGACATGTGCGAAGTGGTCCAATCTACCCTGCCTCCCTCCCTCCCTCCCTCCCTCCCTCCCTCCCTCCCTACTGCCACATTCCGCGCCTCGGCAAGGGCATTCAATTCGCGGGCCATGACGTTCACGACTCGCGCTTTAGCCACTGCCGACTCCGTTTGGAACATCTTATCCTGTCGGAAGGGGAGGGCGATGCTGTCTATCACCACAAGAACCACCTGAGGAAGAGTCAGGAGGGAAAAGGGGGGGGGAGGGAGGGAGAGTGTGGATGAGCATGAGACACCTGTTGTCCCCTCCTTCCCTCCCGCCTTTCCTCCCTCCTTCCTTCCTTCCCTCCCTCCCTCACCTCCGGCTCACTATCCAAGAACGCAGGCAAGTGCTGCAGTGTCTGCATTAATTCTGCGTCATTCAAACACCGAAGCACCCACACGTTGCCCAACACCGTCTTCAGGGTCAAGCCCGCCACGTCCTCCGCCTGCTGCTGCTGCTGCTGTTGCTGCTGCTGCTGCTTGCATTGATTGGAGGCCAGGATGCGTTGGAGATGGTCGATAAGGGCTTGGCCCATCTCGGCGGCACGCTCGGCCATGAAAGCCCCTTCCGTATCTAGGACACACGGAGTATAAGGGAGGGAGGAAGGGAGGGGGGGAGGGAGCGAGGGAGGGACGGAGGATCAAGGTGAGAGAGACCAGACAGCGTTCAAACTTAGTCAGCTTCATCTATCTGGCAAAAAACGGCGTCATCCTCCCCATCCTCCCTCTCTAACTTCCTCCTCCTCCTGACTCACCGATAAACACCGCCTTCCCCCCCGCCCCCCGGAATGACCGCGGAATCTGCGCGTCAATCGCGAGCTGTATCCCCACCTGTGTCTTCCCACTTCCAGGTATGCCCACAATCTCCATCAATTGCCCTCGCTGTACGCCCCCACCCAGCATGGTGTCAATAGCCCTACAAAAGGTTATGATTTTGCTTCCTGTGCTGGTGGCGGGTTGACGCGCGGCCTTTAAGAGGTCCAGGGCCGAGGTGGGGAGGGGGAGGGAGGAGGAAGGAGGAGTATTGAGAGACTCGTCCGCCTCGGAGAGGACAGTGCGGATTAGGTCGACGTCGGAGGTGGTGGGCGTGAAGGCTGTCAGTGAGGGAGGGAATAAGTGAGGGAGTATTCGGGAAGGGCGGAGGGAGGAGGGGTAGTAGGGGACGTACCGCGGGTGGCGAGATCGGAGGCAGTGAGGATGGGGTGATCTTCGCCTTTCCCTTTTTGCAGGGCCTCCCGAAGCTCGCCTGCTTTGCGAAAGCCCTTACGACGAAGTGCACCTACGTAGTGGGTGGTGGTTGGGTTTATGCCAGGAAAAAGGGAGCAGGGATACGAGGGTAGGGCTTGACCTACCTTGGGTTGCGGGCCATTCCAGGTCAAAAGTGAAGAGTGGGCGACGCTTGCCCAGTGGCATCTATTGTGCGGCACGAGTACTAGGGGAGGGCGGGGCTTGGCTGTTATGGTGTGTGGTATTATGAAGGGCTTGGACAGGCAGTGGAGGCGAAATGCATGACGTTGAAAGCGGCGGTTCTTGGCGATGACCAAATAGCAGCGCATGACACTCTCTGTACCACATGCATATAGACACAGGGAATAAAACAACAGCAGCGCCAACAGCAGCGTCAAGACTACAATGTCTAGCACGGTTCAGGACTCCCCGTCCGCCTCATCCGCCTCCACGAACTCCTCCCCCGAACCCTCCTTTCTCTCCAAGCTCTCCAACACCATCGAGACGGCGCCTTGCTTCCGGGTCCCGCTCATGTGGGGTATTGCATGTGGCCTGGCCGCAGGTCTGCACAAGTTTCGCGTTCATCGGGCGTCGCCACGTACGTTTTGATCGGGGGTGAAAGTGGAGTAGCGGTTGGGTAGGGAGGGGGCATCGAACAAAGTGAGGCGAGACCTCAGCTGCTCGAGGCCATGGCTCTCCTCCAAAAAAAAACACCCCATTGTCATGTTTATTGTCCAGCAGTTGTGTTATTCTCTTCCTTGGAAAGACCGGGACAGACGCCGGCCAAGCCGAAGGCTGTTGATTTAATCTACTCAACCCTCACTCCACACCCTCCCGCTTCCATCTCAAATACCCCTCACTCACCCGATCACCCTCAACTACCCACGTCCCCAAACTACCAGAGGCCATTATGAACGCCTGTGACTTTGCAGTGTTGGGCATGGGGGTCTCCACCTCCTTGGGTTGGTGGATGTGCATGCGAAATCGGCGGCAGGAAGAGGAGGAAATCGGCAAGATAATGGCCGTGCAAGGATTCAAGCCCATGACTGAGTTGGAAAAAGAAGAACAAAAGTCAAAAAAGTGATTGTGAAGGGAGTATGTGGGAACATGAGACGTAGACGTATTTGCTTGTAGATATTGGAGAGAAATTAATCCAGTACGGCGTGATTGCCGCTCACAATTGGTTTGCGAGTAGGGATGGATGGACGGTGAGGGGGAGGGAGGGAAGGATTCAGTGATTTGTAAATGAGACGAAAAGAGCTCTGTCGATGAGGGATGTCTTTTGGAAAATCATCAAGGGAAGAGTAGTGGCCGCCAGGTGAGGGACTGAAATAATGTATGTCGATAAGAAATTGTATTTTTTTAAAATTAACGAAGACACCAAATCCAAACCGGGTTATACGCAGTTTACACTCAGCTGTGCAGCTATGCTCATTTATACCTCTTATGAAGGGGGCTATGTGCGCACCCCTGACTTTCGCTGGGAAGTCCGTGGAGGTGGGATGGCTGCTGTGCGGCTCCCTATATTTTGCGCAAAACGGAATGCCCTCCCCATCCGTTTCCCCATCTTGGACACCTTTGGAGGTGCTGAATGGCATGGCACGTGCAAGCTCTAATACTTGGTCACACAAGTCTTCTAGTTGTTAAACTTAGCAAGTGTTTCGACGGACCACAACTCTTGGATGGGAGTGACTTGTACGCTTTCTCTGTTTTGCTTGCTGGCCTCCTTGCGGAGGTTTCAGGCGGATTTTAAAACCCTGGTGCCTGATCCAAAATGCACTATACCACTGTGCATCCAGATGCTTTACGAAGATGTGGTCATCGTCATTGGGCTCTTTGTGCACGTGATAACGTGCCATAACAACGCCTCTCGACGCCCTGGTAACATGGGCCACTAACACATGTGCTGCACATTTTTCAGTGAAATAGAACGGAGGAGGGAAGTGTGGTCTTGCAGAAAGGTTCATTAATCAGAGGGACATGCGTATTGCAAGCAGGAAAAATAAATCATGCGCAAAAAAAGAATCGACACCCGACCTTCCAACCTGGTCACCCACGGTAGTACTATTCGGGCTCGAACGCGCTTAGCTTCGGAGAGCGGACGGGTTCCGGCGTATTCCACGTTGAGATGGCCGATTCTATGGATTTGGAAGGAAGACATATTTATAAAGCACGGTGTAGACGGAGACCCTGCATAACTTTTACGGCAAAAAAGTCCAAGAGATCTGTATACACCACGAGAATGCTCCGTCATCCTTTTTTCTTGTTGTTTACGATGGTAGATAGTTTTTACCTTTCAACCCATCTCATTCGAAGGGAGAGAATATCCCATGCACACTTTCGCAACTAAGGGTCTCCAATTAAAAGGGAAGAGAAACGGGGAGTTCCTCCAATAGAGCTTAAGCCATTTCCCTTTTTTTTTACTCATTGATCCAATTGAAATATTGATTTACGATTTCTTTTCACCACATTGATTTGTTATTTCATCTTCAGCGTATCTGTCAATTGGTGCACGTTTCTAGCTAACGGGCAACGACGCGGGAAAAAAATGCGTCTCGCGGGCAACCAATGTAGAGCCATCAAGTATGCATAGTGGCATATTTTTTTAATCAGGTCGTTCCTTTTATTAAAGTCTTTTAATTACACGTGAGTAAGTCAGTTTCTGTCCCCTTATTTCATGTGTTTCCGTCGAATTAGGTGTCTCTTCAAATTGCATGCCTCCCTCCTTTCCCAATCTCTTCCGTACATACATACACACTGACCATTCTAGAGCATTCCCCTTGCCCCTGTTCTCTTTCTGTTTGACTGTTTTCTCCCTTTTTCTTTTTTTCCTCCTCCCCCCACTATCTCCTTTCTGTTTGTTCCTCTATTTGGAGCGGACGCCGCCTGCTGCCTCCCATACACTTCAATGTAATGTTTACTTTCTTTCTATCCACGCTATCCACACCCTGGAAACCACTGCCACCGGTGCCTGTGCGCCACCTGGCCCTCTACGTGTCATCACGCCACATCACGTATTCAGTCCTCCCACAGAAAAACACAAAGTACCTTCGACATCCTCCCCCCCTCCCTCCCTCCTTCTTTACATCCCCTCCCACTTAACAGCCTTCCTCCCCTCCTTCCCTCCCTCCGTCCCCCCCTCCTTCTTTACAACCCATCCCACGCGGCAGCTATTTCCGCTACATACCGCAACGCATCAGTCTCGCGCCAAACGATACCTCCCTCCTTGACTCCCTCCCTCTCTCCCACCTATTTTATCTACTGTCCTTCCCAAGCCCACTCATCCTACAGGCGACGACCTATCCCCTCCACCCCCGTTATCGGCGTCTCATCCTCATGCCAGATGGCGAAGGCGATGAAAATGTAGCACGTGATGAGGAGGGAGCCGTGGATCCAGTTGCTGCTCCCGGCGCTAAGGGGGAAGGAGAGCAGGAAATAGGAGAAGGAAGGAGGAGAAGGGGAAAAATTAGGGAGTGGTTCGATTCAATTTGGGGTTGAGAAGACTCCGCCGCCAGCTCCTCCCTCCCTGCTTCCCTTCCTTTTTTCCTCCTCAATGCTCTTTGCTTCAAAATCGGAAGGTTAATGGTACTTCACTCACGGCATCCATCCAAAAAAGGAGCGAACGGGCATTTCGAACTGTGAGTCATATCCCTCCCTCCCTCCTTCCCGCCTTCCCTCCTTCCCTCCCTCCCTCCTTCCCTCCCTCCCGTACCTCAACACGGGAATTGTAATTATCACACTCATAATGTAGAGGACGAGCTCGACGGGCGTGAAGTTAAGGGTCATAGGCTTGTCCATGATCCATCCGGCAATCACCAAAAATGGGATGACGAAGACGCTAAGGGAAAGGGAGGGAGGGAGGGGGGGAGGGAGGGGAGGGAAGGGGGGGGGATTCAACAGGTGAGAGACCTGCGAGCAAGTGAATACCCTGGAAGGATGGAGGGAGGGAAGGGGAGGGAGCGAGGGAGGGCAAGCACCCACCTGATCTGCGTCGCAGAACCCACAGCGATGCCCATAGCGAGCTCCATCCTGTTCTTGTACGCCACACTGACAGCTGTCATGTGCTCGGTGGCATTCCCCACGATGGGGATGAGGATCACGCCCACAAACACCTGAGGGGGGAGGGACGGAGGGATGGACGGAGGGAGGGATGAAGGGTGAGTTTCTGTTATTAAAGGCCACGCTGACAGCTGTCATGAGCTCGGTGGCATTCCCCACGAAAATTTCATCATCCATCCATCCCTCCCTCCCTCCTCCCTACCTTGCTAATGTCATACGTCTTACATACGTCATCGATGCTCGCCACCAACAGCTCGGAGAAAACGGCCACGATGGCCGTGACCACCACCAGCCCTACCACTGCCGGCCACAGCCCCAGCTTTTCCTCCTCCTCCTCCTCCTCTTCCTCCTCCCCTCCCTCCTCCTCCTCCTTCTCCCTCCCTTCCACCTCCCCCTCCGCCCCCCCCTCCCTTCCCCCTGCCGCGCCCCCCGCCCTCGTCAGGAGGGGTTCCCCCCTGTCCGTGTCGATGAAGAGGTGCTTGTGGGTGACCATCTGGAAGAACAACAACTGAATGTACATGGCCAGAAGGAACAAGGCCGCCGCTCGCGAGATCCGCAACTCCTCTTTTAGGGTGAGGTCGTAGGAGTGTCCGATGGGGGTGGGGACGACCAGGGCGATGGTTGCGAGGAAGAGGAGGGCCAAGTTCGCAACGGCGGCCGTGCTGTTGAATTTCTGCGGGGGAAGGGGGGAGTGAGCGAAGGGGAGGGAGGAAGGGAGGGAGGGAGGGAGAGGGCGTGCCAGTAAGCTTCCCTTGTGGGAGGAGACAACGGGGGAGGGAGGGAGGGAGGGAGGGGCTTTTTACCTGTTCCGGGTATTTGATCCCTCCGAACAAGAAGGAACAACCGAGGACCAAGAGCAGGTTGGAGAGCACGGACCCCAGGAGGGAGGCCTGAACGACGCGAATTTCGTTGTGGACAAGGGCCTGTACCCCGATCACCATCTCTACAGCGTTGCCGAAGGAGGCGTTCATGAGCCCCCCGACTGGAGGGGAGAGAGGGAAGGAGGAAGGGGATGAGTGAAAAGGAGCTTCTGCTTATCAATGTCATCACCGTATCGAGTGTATGAATGAGTCTATATGATCCCCATCCCCTCCCTCCCTCCCTCCCTCCCTCCCTCCTCACTAGTGTCGCCCATGTAATCAGCGACCTCCTCCGTCAAATCCCCGAGCATCGAGGCCAACGGTATCAACGCCACAAAATTCAAAAAAAACACCGGCCCGGGCCCCCACTCCATGTACCGCGCCATCAGTCCCAAGGGCATGAACACAAACAGCACATTTAGATATTTGCCCAGGACCATGTTGCCCAATATCCGACACGCCTGTCCCAAGCTCTGCTTCGGCCTTACCATCCTTCCCCCTCCCCCTCCTCCTCCTCCTCCTCCTCCCCTCCGTCCTCCCTCCCCCCCTGCCCCGTTCACGATCCCACCAATCGCCGGGCTCTCTGTCCTTCCGATCCTTCCTGTGCTCCCCCCCATCCCCCCCAACTTGCCCCCCCCCGCCCCATCGCTCTTGAAACTCGATTGCCTCGAAAAGTCCTCCCGGTCCGAGTCCGAGTACGCCAGCCCTCCCTCCTTCTCCCTCTCCTTTTCACGCATCACCAGCTCAAACGCCCCCTCCCTCGCACTCGATCCTCCACTGCTGCTGGCGCCACTGCTGCGACGGAGGGCGGCGGACGCTTCTTTCTTGATTAGTCTCCTCGCTTCCCTGCTGTGCTTGTAGGCCTAGATATGAGTGGAGGGAAGGGGGGAAAGGAGGGTAAGGTGAATGAGTAGTGCGTGAGGACAAATCAATAAAGATAGACGTCTTTCCCTCCCTCCCCGCCCCCCCTTCATTTCTTTCATCATCCCTTCTGATCGTTCGAATTTGAAAACCCCAGATCGTACCAAGTGGCTCACCCCCGCCGCGGAATGGGAACTGGAACCAGTGCCACCTCCTCCGACCCCACTGCTGCCGGAGAGGGGGAAATTGGAATCGTCCAGCGCGGGGCTAGCCATGCTCGATCTGCTTGGGGCCTCGGACGTCAGGCTCTGCAGTACATTGGGGAGCGTGGTGTGGGGGGGAGTGTGGGCGGGTCCGCGTGTCTTTTAGGGTATGATGTCGAGTAAGAGAACAGGAGGCACAGATACAATCAAATCGACAAGGGTTGCTGCGAACGGCATACAAGCATTTATTAGATAGTGGGCGTGCTGCCGGCCCTATGAGGGTTGGGCTTTGTGGCGTGGTGGGGCAGTTGGTGACATTGCGACACGAGCACGTTGGCACACGGCATGCTTACCCTGGCGCTACTCGAGCGGATCTCCGCCATGGGGACGATGAATGGAGGAGCGCCGGTATCCTCTGCGTTGTTTGTTCGAGGCGTGGACATGTGTTTTGCCGCCTGCCGACTGTAGGTCGGGCGAACGTTGGGTCAAACCCCGCGTAGAGGAAGGGTGCCTGTGTGTTGGGGAAGAAATTACCGTGAGTGAAGGCAGACGACGGCACCTGCTGCTTTTCTCTGCCAGGACTTGCATCGCGTTCATATACCGAGCGGTGGACTGGTTCATCCATGGGGTTTTGGGGAAGCAAATGCCATGCGAAATGGGGTGCCGCCGTTGAATGCCTCAGCGAGGACCCGGGAGTCGTCTCACTCTCATCAACTCGTTCTCACTCGAACAAGCAAAGTCTTGAACCCTTAAGACAACAACTCATAACACACTCCATCCTATGCGTACTAACCATATGACAACACAGACGTGGTGTCGGAGCCAGCCGGGCAAAAATAGGCCCCGGAACCCACGACTTCCTTTCTTCCATTCTTCACCTCCCGACCCTAGCCTCCTACAACGATCATGCCTCCCGGCCCTCCTCTAAGCAGCAGCACCAACGCCTATGGCCCTGCCTCAGTCGTCTCCTCATCACTTAATGACAGAGGCGCAGGAGCCCCCCGCGTACGTCGACCCAAGCGAAAGAAGCCATTGGATCCCACGGGGTCTATCATGCTGCAAATGGAAGGCGAGCCCTTTTGGACGGATTGGCGGGACAAGCCTGTCATTCAGGTATGGCCAGAAAGGAATGAAGAGAAATGGGCGAGGGGTAGCAAAGCCATCCTAGAGAGCAGGGACAAATACATGGCGACGTGTCCACCGAACCAATTTGTCCATCCTCACCTCTCCGTCTCCCTCCCTCCCTCTTCCCTACCCCAAGCCCCACTCCTCCTACTTCAAGTACCTCACCCCCCCGGCCGCCAATCTGCACAATCCCATTTCCTCCCTCCCGCTCTTTCACCTTCGTTCCATCGTCATCCGCGACAAGGAGAAACAAAAAGGGCCCATCTTCGTCGCGAAGTGGGACCCCACGGGTCGGCGTCTCTTGACAGGGAGCGAGTCGGGCTATGTGGTGGTGATCCAGGGAACGCCCATCAAGACCTGGATGGTGAGTTGGAGGGAGAGAGGGAGGGAGGGAAGGAGGGAAGGAAGGGGGTTGGACCCTTGCATTGGGCTCAGCGCGCAGGGAAACTGAAACGCTGACTCTCGCTTTCATTTCTCTGCTCCTCCTCCTCCCTCCTTCCTTCCCTTCCTCCCTCCCTTCCTCTCTTTCTCTCTAGGCGCACGATAATGCGATCAAGTGCATGCAGTGGTCAGCTAACGGCAACTTTATGCTTACCGGTGCCCGCAACGGCATCATCAAGTACGTCCCTCCATCCCTTCCTCCCTTCCTTCCTTCCTCCCTCACGCCCCCTGCCTTTCACCTCCGGTCTACTCATCCCTCCCTCCCTCCATTTTCCTCCCTCCCTCCCTTCCTTATCCCGACATAAAGATACTGGGCGCGGCTCAACAGTGTGTCGGCCTATGACCTCAAGGCGCATGATGGGGAGGTCACAGCCGTTTCCTTCGCGCCAAGCGACACCAAGTTTGTGTCGTCGAGCGATGATCAGGCAGGGAGGGAGGAAGGAAGGAAGGGAGGGAGGGAGGGAGGGTAGACGATGAACATGAGAGGATTGACTGTTTGTTCACCCTCCCTCCCTCCCTCCCTTCCTTCCTCCCTCCCTCCCTCCCTCCCTCGTGTCCATGAGAGCAGACGTTGAAGGTGTGGGATTTTGCACGGCATGAGGTGGATGTGGACTTGCAGGGGCACACCTGGTGAGGAGAAGGGAGGGAGGGAGGGAGGGAGGGAAGGAATAAGGAAATGGAACAAATGCCAACTAAAGCCCCCTCCCTCCCTCCTTCCCTCCCTCCCTCTCTCTCTTTCGTTCGTTAACTGCTATCGTCGCAGGGACATAAAATCCGCGCAATGGCACCCGCATAAAGCCCTCGTGGCCTCGTGTAGCAAGGACAGCACTGTGAAGCTCTGGGATCCCCGGGCGCCTGCCGGAGGTCGGTGTGTCAACACGCTTTACGGCCACAAGAGCCAGGTGTTTAAGGTACACCCTCCCTCCCTCGTTCCACCCCTCCCTCCCTCCTTTTCACTGCTTAGACATGCGTCTTCATGGATTCGGTCCTGACCCTCCTTCTCATACATGCATTACCCTCTCTATCTTCCCTCTTCCCCTCTCTCCTTCCGTCCCTCCTTTCCTTTTTCCTGCAGGTGGCGTTCAATCCCAACGGCCGCTGGCTCTTGAGTGGAGGCCAAGATGCCCTTATCAAGATGTGGGATCTGCGGATGATGGTACGCCCTCCCTCTCTCCCTCCCTCCCTCCCTCCCTCCTCCTCCGGGCTTTTTCGTGTTCGTTTCCCTTCCATCCCAAAATTGTCGACACCCCCCTCCTCATGCACCCGCCCTCCCTCCCTCCCTCCCTCCCTCCCTCCCTCCCTCCCCCTCTTGTCACAGGCGCAAGACATGGCCACCCTGAGGGGACACAGGCGAGAGATCTCCTGCCTGGCCTGGCATCCATTCCACGAAACCCTCCTCGTGTCAGGGGATAAAGAAGGCTGTCTGTTGTACTGGCTGACGGATCTCTCCGACAGGCCGCAGGCTGAGGTCTACGGGCACGCCCGGTAAGGAGGGAGGGAGGGAGGGGGGGAGGAGACGATCCGATCCGCAGGAGGGGAGGAGACGATCCGATCCGCTGCCAGCTCCAGTTTTGACGGTCTGAGGAATCACCTTCACTAATCCATCGCTTCCTACCCCCCGCCCTCGCCCAGAGACCGAGCCGTGTGGGACCTGGATTGGCATCCTCTCGGTCACACGCTGGCGAGTGTCGGACACGACCACATGTGCAAGTTCTGGGCACGCAGTCGGTACGCCCTCCCTCCCTCCCTCCCTCCCCCTCTTAAAGTTGGGCGGCCTGGGACTCGGATTGGCATCTTCTCGGTCACATACCTGGCCGTGCCCGAAGCCTCCCTCCCTCCCTCCCTCCCTCCCTCCCTCCCTCCCTCCCTGATTCTTTTGTATTCTGACGAGATACCCCCTGTCTGTGGCTACATTTACTACCCTCTTTCATCTTGAACCTCCCTCCCTCCCTCCCTCCCTCCTAGTCCTGGCGACCCCCTGGCTGGGGATGCCAATGAATACGAACACGCCACCTTATTGGGGGGAATACGTCCTCTCTTGCTGGAGGAAGGGGAGGAGGACGAGGACGAGGACGAGTCAGGGGGCGAGGAGGGGGAGGAAGAGGAGGAGGAGGAGGAGGAAGAGGAAGGGAATGGAGGAAAAAAGAGGAGGAGAAAGAAGAAGAAGCGGCGGGAGGGTGATGAGGAGGTTGTGGAGCTGCCGGGGGTGGGCGCCACGCATGTGATGGACAAGACCGTCGGTACGTCCTTCCCTCCCTCCCTCTCTCCCTCCCTCCCTTCTTCCCTCCCTCCCTCCCTCCCTACATTTCCCTTCTGTCCGCCCACGTCTTGTCTCTCCCTCTCTCTCTCTCTCCCTTCCTCCCTCCCTCCCCTTTCGCAGTCGCCACCACGGGCCCCAATTCTCTTAACATCGAGTCCGTTCGCGCCAATCTCCGCGACCAAAATATCATTCCTATGCCTGCCCGACGGGGCGGGAGGGACGGAGGGTGGGAGGGAGGAGGAGAGGGAGGACGAGGTGGAGGAGGAGGGAGATTTTTCGGGGGGAGGGGGAGGGGGGAGGGAGGGAGGTACGGAGGGAGGGGGAGAGGGGAGGGGGGAGGCAGATTTGGAGGAGGGGGAGGGAGAGGGGATTTTGTCTGTCATGGATGTGGGGGTACTGGACATATAAGGAGGAACTGTCCGGCTGAGCAAGGAGAGGGGGGAGGGGGACGGGGAGGAGGGGGCTATCGGGGGAGGGGGGGCGGGAGGGGCTATGAGGGGAGGGGCGGAGGAAGAGGAGGGGGAGGAGGGGAAGGAGCAGGGATGGAG
This sequence comes from Nannochloropsis oceanica, assembly GCA_004519485.1. Classification (NCBI taxonomy): domain Eukaryota; class Eustigmatophyceae; order Eustigmatales; family Monodopsidaceae; genus Nannochloropsis; species Nannochloropsis oceanica. The sequence goes on from CP038130.1 coordinate 1,216,793, forward strand.
GAAGGGCATTACGGTCCGCGGTAGGAGTGGCCTGGTTAGTGTGTGGGAAAGTGTAATGAAGAGGAAGGAGAGATCCAAATCCGTATCCATGAGGGTATCTTGGATGAATCATGCTCATTTTTTACGTCTATTTTCCGTTATTGTGGCTTCTTCCTCCATTCTCTTTCTTTCTTTCTTTCTTTCTTTTTCTTCTTGCTCTCGTTTCCCTTCTTCTTCTTCGATTTCTGGGTCTTCCCCATCCCCTTCTCGGGGTGTATCTTTACATCACTTCGCGCATTATTGTGCCACTCCGTCATTCATTCGTTCAGTCATGGCCTCCTTTTCCCAACTACTTACTGCAACACAAAAAGCTCTCATCGGTATGTATGGCTGTCAGTCTTCCAATAAGTTCTACTATAAATGATGATGATGATGCTGCTGCTGCTAACACTATTGCCGCTGCTGCTCAACCTGCACCCAAATCGAAGGGTGCACTGCCTGTATCGCCTGCCTTATCACTTCCTCCCCTACCACCCTTCCCGCCCTCCCAAGGGCCTCGCCCACTGCAGCCCTCAAGGCTTCTCCCTCCCTATGCATATATACCACCTCCCCCCTCTCCACCACCATCACCCCCACTCCAGGGTGTGGTGGGAACCCTCCTCCTCCCTCCCCCCCTCCCTCTGTCGCGTCCTCCACTAGCAGCAACTCGTCGCCGAGCCCCCCATAGAGACGGCCGGAGTCCATTCCTTTCAGAAGACGCTCGTCTCTCCCCACCTCTGCATGAACCCCTCCACCACCTGCTGCCGTCCCTGCGGCGACAGGAGCTGCTGCAGCTGCAGCAGCTACTGCTTCTTTCGCTTCCTCCTCCAGCTGCTCCTGGCGTTCCTTGGCCTCGCCCTCCGCCTCTACTATCACGTCGACACAAATGCTCAATACTTGCTCCAACCGCTGCAGAACACCCATGACGAGAGGCCTGCGGAAATTCAAGTCCTCCAGCTCCCCTCCCTCTCTCCCTCCCTCGCCACCCCCAAGAAGAAATAGCAGGCATAGACACCAAAGCTTCCGACGACTCGAAGAGGAGCAGGCGAGGAACGAGGAGGAGGAGGAGAAAGAGAGGGAAGGGGTGGCGGGAGGTGACCCGGCAGGAACGTGGTCGAAATGTACAAGAAGGGAATCAACCACAAGTAGGACGTCCAGCCGGAGGGCGTGGAGGAGGGGAAGGAGGACACGAGGAGCCGTCAAAAGGGCACGTGCGATTAGGGAGAGGTATTGCACTTGTATCCCCTCATCCCGTCGTCGTCCGGCCTCTCCTTCCTCCAGGCGTTTCGGGAGCTGAGAAGAGGAAGAAGGAGGAGGAGGAGGGGAGTGGAGGCCAGAGTAATCAAGGAGGAAACTTAAGATGTTCGAGTTTATGAGGGCCCGTATGCCGGCTTCGGGGAAGGCGATAAGAAAGGTCTCCATTACTCTTGTGACGTGCACCAAGCCTCGAGGGGCAACACCCTGGAGAGAGTGAGATAAGGCGTCGCAGAGAGGGGAGAAGCACAGTTGTTGCTGGGGGATGGAGGAGGAGAGAGGGGGGGAGGAAATGGAAAGGACGACAATGTAGTCTTCAAGGAGAGTCATCATGGGTTTGATGAGCTCGAAGCCGTGATGCTCCAAGAGGCGAGGCAGGCGGGGGAGGAGGGGGAGGAGGGGGAGGAGGAGGGAGGGGGAGGAGGGAGGGGAGGGGGGAAGGTAGAGAAAGGTGGTGTGCCAGAGCCTCAGGGCATCCTCAAGGAGGGCTCCAGCTTCCGGGCGGGAGGTATCGGTGGCGTCGGTGAGGAGGGGGAGGAGGAGGGAAGAGACCAGATGATGCTGCTGATGCTGCTGCTGCTGAGTTTGGCCGTTATTGCTTTCTACCGCTGCCGCGGCGGCGGCCAGGCGAGGGAGCAACCCAATGAGCACCTGCATGATGCTTATTCGCAAATCCGCCACCACCCCTCCTTCCCTCCCTCCCTCCCCATCCCCTCCCCCGCCTGAAAACGTCCACAATCCCGGCAAGGGCCCTAGTATCACAGGCGCAAACGAGGCAACCACACCATGGTCAACCACACTTTTCAAAAGCAGGTTTATGAGTCCCAAGGCTTTCCGTTTATTTTCCATCTCGGTTGCAGTTTCAATCACTCGGTACACATGGGTGAGGTACAGCCCGAGGAAAGGAGGAAGGGTGGGGTCCCTCTTTTCGGATTCCGCGAACGTCCAATCGTGGAGCAAGGCCGAGACAGCCTCGATGGCTTGGAGGGCGGCCACCAGGTCTGTGCGTGGATTATTGGGGTCGAGCGCGCAGGAAAAGAGGTGAAAGACACCCCCCTCCCCTCCTCGAAAGCGAGCAGGGACATCGGGAGCGGCGCACGCCACAAGGTAGAGGAGGCGGCGGAGGAGGATGGGGGGAAGGGATGGTGCTACAGAGGGTGGGAGGGAGGGGGAGAGGAGGAGGATTCGCATCATAGGGATGAAACATTGGGTGTACCAGGATGGGAGGTCGAGGAAATCTCGGAGGGAATAGGAAGCAACACCTAGCAAGAGGTAAACTGCATCCCAAAAACACACTTCTGGAGGAGGAAGGGGGGAGGAAGTCGAAGCTGAGGATGAGGACGAGGACGACGTGACGGACAGAGAGGCAGCGTGGAGCTGACGTGGGTAGTCTGAGAGGATGGCCGCCAAATGTGGACCGAGGACATCTCTTCTCGCGTCAAACATGGCCAAGAAAAGGTGCTCGGCCGCTGCTTGCAAGTCATCGTCCGGACGTCGCTGTTCCTCCTCCAACATGAACTCCTCCGGGGCCTCCCTCCACTCCTCCATCTCCGCGTGTCTCAACCTTAACAATGACGCAAGTAACAAATTGTACAAAGCCAGTAACCGCTCTTCGGTATAAAACTCGGTTATCTCTCTCGACATCTCCCTTTGACATGGGGGCCTCTCTCCGTCCGCGGCGAACGAAATCGAACGCGGCGACCCCCTTTTACTACTCGTGCCACAGTTCTGGCCATTGGAGGGACTGGTGGAGGAAGAGGGAGGGAAGGAAGGATTGTGAGAGGCATGCTCCGAATGTTGGTAGTCAGGACAAGTGAGGCAGTTCCCTAGAAAGGCACACGCGTTAAGGTAGAATTTTCTGCAGGGATCAGCGGGATCGGGGTCCCAAAGCATGGCTTCCATGACCGCTGCAGGGGCAGGTGAAGACAAGGTGGAGAAAGCGAAGGATGATGAGCAGAAGGAGGAGGAAGAGGTGGAGGAAGAGACGCCAGTGATACTGCAGATCTCGTCATAAAAGAAGTGGAGGAAGAGGGGAAGCGCCCCACCGCGCAGTACAAGGGGAGAGCGACTTTGCGTCTCGACAATTAATGCACTCAGATTCTTGGTGACTTTGGCCAGTTGATGGAGGACAGGGGGTAAAACAGAGAAGGAGGAGAGGGAAGCAGCAATGAGCTCCTTCTCGAAGGTCAGGAGGAGGCGCAGTGCTCCGTGGGCGTCGTGAAAGAAGGCGAGCAGGGCATCGGGGTCCAGGGCATCGGCGTGCTGTACTGAGAGGAAGTACAAGATCTTGGTGCACGTTTTGACAATCTGCGCCAAGCCTATCAGGTTCTCCGTACCTCCTTCCCTCTCGAGGGCACGTAGGAGGCTATCGAGTCGTGAACGCCAGAGGTGCTGGTATACAATTGGGAACAGGAGGCGAGCCATTCCTTGAAACGCCATCTTGTCTGCTAAAAGACCCTTACCTGCAAGTTCCTTGGTAACGCGATGTAATGCATGAATGACACGGATAGTTTGAAGGTCATCCTCTTGATGGTAGTCCTGCCCAGCGCTGTTGCTCGGGGGAGAGCTGGGTGGAAGGAAAGCAAGGAGCTGCGGGAAGAAGTCAGGCCATTTCCGTGGCCAGTCGGCACGAACCACTTTCGCAAGGACGTGCGCCGTATTTTTCGCGAGCAAGTCATGTGGTTCTGTCATGCGGGACAGCAAAAAAGCACGGAAGCGCGCCTTTTCTTCCTCGCTCACAGGTCGTGTTTGTCGCTGCTGCTGCTGTAGGTACATTGCATGCGGGCTATCACAGCTCGCTCCTGTCGCCATACCCCCACCCTCGCGCCGTCGCATGAGTTCTCCAATCCTTTCGCCCCCGAACTTTCCTAATCTTAGTCCATCCTCCCCGTCAGCGCTGCTGCCGGCGTTCCGCCAATGTCGTCGAACAACATTTTGCATGAGCAGTACTGCGAGCAAGCGCGCGTTGTTATCCACGTCGGCTTCAGAACCTTGAATGATAACCGCCAGGACATCCAAAAAATTGGGTACAGTCTCAAAGGCGCGCAGAACTTCTTCCGCTTGATGACGACCGGCAGGGTCGGTGGTGTCGAGGGCGGCAAGGAGAGTTGAATACAACGGCGAGACATGCTCAGGTCCAAGGGTGGCGGGAAGGGAGGGTTGGGAGACCATGACCACCGGACAGGCAGGGCGCTGAATTTTTGCTGGATACAGATGCCGTGGCTCTGGCCTCCCTGTTTGTTGGGATGGTGGGGCAGGCGAACGTGAGAAAGAGAGGGGCGAGATGTGGGAAAGTCAAGATGACGAGATGGTTCAACGGGAATGGCGTATTGCTTCAAGCAGTGCCTTTTTCTGCAAAGGAAGACGCCTACCACCCTGTCACAGCAGGATAACAAATCCTTCGATCAAAAGACGACAGCCGACCGAAATCTTGCACTGTCTCCATGGTAAATGGCACTCAAGCCCGTTTCTTGACCACTCTTTCGCAACAAGCAACCTCCTCACCCCCCCAAGCCGCTACGCTCCCTCGTTCTATTCTGAGTACACTCTTATTTTGTTTGCACGCTCAGGAACCCTGGTGTCGTCCATACAAGAAAGATGCGACTGGAATCAAATCTTATGAAAAAAGGACGTCCCCTAATGATAATCTAGGTGCATGTGTCCACCAAAGCACGAAAGACAATATCTACTACCACCACCTGCCATATAGGCGGTGAACATGGGAGCGAAGTGAAGCGGACAACAATGTTCTGCGAGCATAGGGACAGTAGTGAAGCGCAGGAAGAGGGATGACGTACATGTGGAGAGTATATGAGGAGGAAATGAGGGGCATGGGGAGGAACAAAGGAATTAGACAGATGTAAGACACGACCCATAAAAGTTGACGTCAAAATTAGTGGCAAAAGGGAAGTCAACTAAGCAAGGCACAACTAAAACTCTCAGGCTTTCCCTTAAAGCAAGCTCAACGAGTCTCTCACACCTCTTTAATTCTCCCGTTGATTCTTGTACATTCCTGTGTCCCAACAAATTTAAACGTCCTTTATCATCACTGAATCATTGGCCCGCTCTGCTAACCAACCCTTAACATATGCCCTGATCTCCACCAAGCCGGCCTTGGCCCCCATAATAACCTTATCTTCTTCCAATGGAGGCCGCGTTGCTGCGTAGTCGTCTAAAATCTCCGCCCCTCGTACTTCATCTCTCCGCTTGCTAGCTTCCACCGCCCTCACCACCCGCTCTTCAATTACGACCAAGTCCTGAAGCAGATTTGAGATCGAAGGCATGTTTAGTGGGTCTTCCTCTGCCCCCTCGTCTTCACGCGAGGGAGCAACATCCGCATTTCGTGCTCCTTCCCCACCATATTCGGCCCGGAGAACTGACCGCTGGTGCCACCACATGTCGTAGTCTTCAACATCATTTCTTCCCCCTCTCTCCTCTCCCTCCTTTCCCCCCCGTCTTTCCTTCACTAGATGATCAAACAGGCCCCGCAAGGCATACCTTTTGATCCACTCCGTGTACGTTGCCAACCCTTCCTCTGCCCCCTTCCAAGTCACCATGTTGGCACCCGCACCTTCCAATTCATTCGCGGTGAAAAATGCTCCCCCATTTCCTTCCTCCCTCCCCCTCTCCCTCCCCACTGCACGCCGCAACCGCGCGCGGGCCTCGATCATCGCATCAACAATATCCGGTCGAAACACCGGCTCTCGCACGAGGCGCTTATGCCTCTGCGACTTGCTCCTCTGCATAAACTTGGCTTCATTCCTAAGCACTGTATAAGGGCTTGCACGCAAGACCCAAGCCGGTCGCAGGATATTGGAGAGGAGAAAGCTGCTGCTACTGCTGCTTCCATGCATTATGTTCCCCAGTACTGTCGCCAGATATCGCGCATCCCGGCACGCACTTACAAGCGAGAAGGGGAAATGCAAGCGCTGCTGCTCCAACGTCGTGTCGGCGGCCACCAGGGTGTAGGGGGAAGCGGAAAGGTTGACGGGTAGTTTCACCGACGACCCCAATCCGAAAAAGACGCCTTCGCCCAACAGACACTCCTGATCGGCCGCGCGGCCTGTGTGGTTGCTCCCGATCTTAGCGCCGTACGCGACGTTTCCCCGACCTTTGGGCCAGAGCGCCGCGATAAGGAGGGACTGGTGGTGGAACCCCACAAAGGGACCTAGCAGGCTGTGGTGGCACTCCCCAGTGGCGACTCCACTGTCCGGACAAGCAATGACATGGCAGCACTTCCCCTCAGTCTCGACACTGCTGTGTTCCATCAGGAGAGAGTCGCGGACTATGGCGTGCCCGCTTACCTTGACTCCTGGCTGCAGAATGCTCCTTTGGACGATGGAACCGCCCGTGACATAAGTTCGCCCAATACGACCTGTCAATATAGCGGTGGAGTCCACCTCGCTGTTCTCCACAACGGCGCGTGGGCCAACAAATGATGCACTAATGCGGGGACAGCTGCGGACACTCGCGTTCCGGGCAATTATAGCGCAGAAGGATGTGTTGGTTCTACGGAGCGCATTGAGATTCAACAGATGCCGGATGCCGGGCAGGTAGTCCTCTTGTACCCATGCCATGTGCGCTTGATGATCGATGGTAGAAGTAGTGCCCGAGGAGAACGATGAAGACGAAGGAGATGGAGATGGAGTACACGTCGGGAAGGCCTGGGCCAGGACCTCTTGCATTGACGAGTTATGGTGGATGACGACAGGGCGCCCTCGGATCTCGGAACCTACGCGGACCGTGTGGCCGCACGAATACGGCGACGAAATGTGATCATATGAGCCGTTGCTTCCTTCTATCGTGCCATTTCCCACGACCTCTGCTCCCTCTTGAATCACGACATTGGAAAGGCACTTATTCCCTATGATTTTTATACCCGGGCCAGTAACTATGCAATCTATGAGAGTAGAGTCAAACAAGCCACATGGCTCCTTCTCCATTTCATCATAACTGTGGATGTTGCCGTGTAAAAAGATGTCGCCATAAAACGAGCAGCGGACAATGCGCGGATGACTGTTTTCCTTGTCTTGGGGAAGGAGTGTGTTCTCAGTTCTCACAAACACCCTGCACCACTCTTTCGATACGCAGCCATGAGCCTCTAGGTACTCTATCTCATCCCGCGAAATCGCACGGTACGATTGGTCGCTAATCTCTAAAATAAGAAATAAGAAAATTAAAAAAGGGGGAGGGAGTTAGAATGATGAGTTTTATGGCTATGATGAGTTTGATGGCTTGTTGCTATAGAAATAAGCGTTCAGAGACAGGGAGCGGGTAGGGGGGAGGAGGAGCCGGGGGACAAGCAAGCGCAAACGAAACGTGACTTCTACTATTACGTACCTGCACAGCTTTTAAGGGTTTGCAAAAAATCATCATCCTCCGGCGCGAGCCCTCCGGTTGAGTTCGCCATTTTGGCTCTGAAGCTGGAGTACGCGGTGTGTGGGTGCCGGTGCTGCGGGGGAGGAGCGCGAGGCGGGAAGCAAGACGAAGAGGCACGTGTGGCTTGACGACTTGAAGATAATGCGGCGAGTTCCCGGGTGTAGACACACTGGAAGCCTGTGAGTTACGTAGGTTGCAGGAATGCTATTGTGAGTGTTTGTGGTAGTGTGAGTGGATCGGCTGGCAAGCAAGACGGGCTCGCGGCCTTCATCTGGCTCATTTTTATTCCTCCTCCGAGTCATCATCACGTCATCCCCTCCGAGCCCATGCTAAGCAATGCCGCCAAACTCGTGTTAATTCAATCACATGGACCGCCCTTCACCCTCCAAGCCCACGCTCGTCACTCATGCGATGACGTCTCCACTATTTTCACACACGCTATAGGCATCTTGTTTGCGCAGCCGTCCAGCTTACCTCACCCAGAAAGTCATCTCGCTAAGAGCACCCAGAGCGGCAGCGGCTCCTTTTCCCCTTCCCACGCCGTGCTTCTATCACCACTACGAGCAGCAGCACCACCACAACGATAAGATTCACAGCCGGGAGCGCGATAAATGCGCCCTTATGGATTATGAAAGCAGTCGAACCAGTCGACAACCGAGTCAGCACCAGCGGCATCATCTGCACCCACAAGAGGACTCCTTGGAACTAGGAGGCCGTTTACCCACCATCAATCCAGGCGTGACCAAGCCGTTTACGACCCGTTCTTCCTCTGCCACAGCACCACATTCATCTTCTACAACAGTTTCGCCGGCGACAGCGCCAGCACCTGCAGCAACGAGAGACACGTGCATTCGGCGCTTCGTCAACATGCTTCTCGAAGGCACTACAATGCAATTTAGTCTCCTTTGTCTCGATGCCCTCGTCATTGCTGCCCTCTTGCCCGAGCTCCCTGCGCTTGCTGCCTCGATGACTGATGCCCCTAAAAACGTCCCGTTGGTCGTGGCGTTAATAGTCGGCGGCCTCTTTCTAGGGCGGGCTGGAGGGGGGCTTTGGTGCCATTACCGTTCCCAACCCTCCAGCAACAACACTCATCACGACGGTCATTACCATCAGAAGCCTTTTTCTCTTAAGACTGTCCTTGTTGCTGCTTTGGTCTATAGCGTGGTCTGGTTCGTCCAAGGCTTTGTGAATCGCCTCTCCGTCTTTATCATCGGACAATTCGTCATCGGCTTCCTGATAGGCAAACACTCCATCTTTAAAAATAGGGCGCACCCCGGTACCACCCTCTCCTCCCCCTCCTCATCCTTCCCCGTCCTCCTCGGGGCCATGATCGGTGTCCTGATCGGCGGGTTTTTCGACGCCCAGCACACCCTCAACCCGTGTCCGGCAGACGAGGGGATAGCTTGCACCCGATGGGCCGATGGGGCGCCCATGGCCCCGGTAGGTGTAGCAGTTTTCGCTCTTGCAGTAGGGATAGGAATTTTGTCGTCAGTGGCAGCCCAGTGGCAGCGCGCGGCCGCCGCGGCGGCGGTGGCGCAGAGGGAGAGGAGGGAGGAAGGGAGGGAGGGGGGGGGGGAGTATCGACTTTTGAGTGGAGGAGGGAGTGGGGCCATCGCGGCGACGGCGAGTCGGCGCATGAGCGAGGAGGAGGTGATGGCAGTTTTGCAGGAGGCGGAGGAGGGAGGTAGGGGGGGCGGGTATGTGCAAACGCCCCATCATCATGTGCATTTGTTGCGGATTCCCGAGCGGTATGTGAAGGGCTGCAATGGAGACATGGAGGAAGCGGCGAGGCGGTGGAAGGACACATTGGCCTGGAGGGAGGAGCAGGGAATCGATCGTATACTGCTGGAGCCACAGAGAAATTTTGCATTGATTAAGGAGTGTTATCCGCATTTCCTGCACCGGAGGGATAGGGGGGGACGGCCGGTGTATTATGAGCTGCTAGGGTAGGGAGGGAGGGAGGGAGACGGGTTGTCACTCCGAAAGGTACCGCCTGACCTTCGTATTTTGCTTCATTTCTATTGAACACGAACAGGCAGATTAACTTGAAGAAGCTGAAGGCGCAGGGCGTGACTTTGGACGAGGTGGTTCGATACTACATCTTCCTCACTGAGTAAGCAGGGGGGGCAGGCGGGACGAAGGGACGGAGGGACAGACGGGCGGAGGGTTAGGTTGATGTTTATACGAAGCTCATTTATCCTACCGCTTCATTGCACTCGACTATTTTATGGATCTGTTATTCACTGAATCTTCATGCCCGTCTCCTACCCCCATTCAGGTATATTTGGAACAAACTCCAGCCCGAGGATGATGAGCGTGGGGCGATGATCTCTGTCCTAGACGTGGAGAATGTGGGCATAATGGATTTACGGGGGGATGCGCTGGAGTTCCTTAAGGCGGCGAGTAAAGTGGTGCAGCTTCATTACGTGGAAAGGTCGCATAAGATGTTTATATTGAATGCGCCTTCGTGGTTTAATGTGCTGTGGAAGGTAGGGAAGGAGGAAGGGAGGGAGGGAAGGAGGGAAGGGGGTAGAGGAGGAAATATATGTAAATCAGATTTGTCGACGATGTCCAGTATGCGTATTTACCCTCCCTCCCTCCCTCCCTGTGCAGGTCATCGCCCCTCTCCTCCATGAGAACACCCGCCAAAAAATCAATATCTTGGGGAAGGACCACAAGGCCGTCCTGGATGTCATTGACGCCAGCTGCTTACCAGTGAGGTACGGAGGGACGGATGACATGGCCCTGGGGGAGGCGCCGGAGGAGGTAGACTTCAGGGCGTATCTGGATGACGTGCTGAGGGGGAAGGTGGGGTGGGAAGGAGGGGATGAAGAGGAGGGAGGGAAGACGACGACGGCGGTAGTTGCTGCTGGTTGTGGTAGTGGTGGTAATAATGGTGGAGGAGGTGGAGGGGGAGGAGAAGGAGGAGGAGGATTGCCAACAGCAGCAGCGGCACCAACAGCAGCAGCAGCACCACCCGCAGCAGCACCAGCACCACAACCGGCATCTTCCTTGTGGGGCGCTCGCTTAGTAGGGGTGGGTCAGCGCGTGGCGGGAGGGATGGTGGGAGGCTTCAAGGCGCTCAGGCCCGCTTTTTTGACACCCTTGTCAGACGCCCAGAAAGCAAATCTGGGAAGGGAGAATAGGTTTGTGTATGACGAGGGGAGGAGACAATGGATTCTGATTGAGGAGGAACCGGAGGAGGAGGAGGTGGACGAGGAGGAAGAGGTGGAGGCTGAGGAGGAGGAACGGTTGGTTCGTGCCATCCAGGCGGCGCACGAGGTGGGGGGGAGGAGCAGTAGTATTAGAGGACGTTTAGCGGCCGTTTTGAGGGGAGGGGGAGGGAAAGAGGGAGCAAGGAACAATGCGGACGCAGTGGCGGCCGCAACAGCAGCGCAGGCGCGGAATGTGGAGGAGTTGGAGGCAGGGAGGAAGGAGGAGGAGGAGGAGGAGGAGGAGGAGGAGGAGGAGGAGGGGGGGGAGGAGGAGGAAGAGGGGGAGAATAAAGCGTCTGCTGCAGCAGCAATAGTGGAGGGGGAGGAAGTGGAATCAATAGTGGAAGATCGAGAAGAGCTGGCCAGGACAAGGAGCGGTTCGATTCTGCTGCTGCTCCTGGTGGCTTGGCGGGCGCTCGCTCTCTCCCTCCTCCTTGTCCTCCCCCTGTGGTTGGCAGATCAGCATGGTAGTGCCCCTTATGAGATCGCCTTATTGCTTTTCTGCGGAGGAATTGTAGCTACTGCCCTGTGGGCCCTGATCGAGAGGACGCATCTCCTCCCTCCCTTCCCCACCTGCCTTGCCACACTCGCCTCCCTTGCCGTGGCATGTCTGTTGCTCGGGCCTCTCAGCAGCAGCAGCAGCAGGCATCCAGAGGCATACAGGGAGGCGGCGGGACGGGGATTGAGTGTCGTAATAGCAGCATTTGCCGTCCTGATGATGGGGGGCTCCGTCTCGTGGGCAGTACTTTTGTCTATGGCTTTGTTTGGTAAGGAGGAGAAGGGGGCCAGGGATGATCTTCTTCCCTCTCTCCTCCTTGCCGATGTGCTGGGCGCGGTGCTTGGGCCGGTGATCTACTCGGCGTCGATATCGTACGGAGGGGAGGGGGGAGGGGAGGCTACGTGGGTGAGTGTGGTTGGATGGGTGGGGGTGGGGAGTGTGCTGCTTGTTGGAGGATTGGGAAAGTCTCTGCCTCGGCCGATGATGACGACGGAGGGGGGTAGATAGGGAGGAAAGGAGGGCGAACAGGATGTAAGAAGGAGGACGAGGGTGGGGAAGACGGTAGAGGTATTGTGGAAGACGTGGATACAAGCTTGAAGGTGTTGAGGGAAGAGGGGGGGCAGGGAGTTAGAATATGTGTACATTGTGTAGGGGCACAAAAATGATCGAAGACACATTAAGGCTGTTCAATAAACATTACGTAAGGGCCAGGCCAAAAGTGGAGGAACCCCCGGAAGAAAAGATGCGCGAAAAATATAAAAACAGTCGGGAAGGCAACAGTAAAAAGAGGAGCAGGAGCAGGAGCAGGAGGGAGGAAGGGGGAAGGGCGAGGCAGCAGGAGGAGGAGCATTAGGAGCATGGGAGGGAGGGAAGGAGGGCGAGGGGGCAACGCACACGACACATGGTCCAACTGCATCACGTACACAGAGATGAGAAAAGCTGAACTACAAGTGACTGACAAAGTATCATTACCATTACCTTAAGATCATTCATTCTTTGTCGAGTTCCCCTTTTCCCTGTTTCGGACGATACAAGTCCCACCGCCCTCTCCCCACCTTCCAACCGAGACCCAGGAGCATGTCGCCCTCGATTCTGCCCAACGAAGTTATAAGAAAACAGACATACAACCAGGAGGAGTGAAATCACGTCACCGTGCTTCAGCCGCGAAGCCCCTTCTCCTCCTTTCTCCTCCTCCTCCATCTCTTCCTCCTCCTTCTCCTCCTCCTCTACATCTTCCTCGGCCTCCTTCCCCTCCTTGCCACCATCGCCTCGTATCGTCGTCATCGGCGTCGGTGTTTTCATTGTAGACACAGCATCATTACCATCAATAGTAGACTATCACACGTGAAGGTATCTTCCATACCCTTACATTATACTCATACACTCACATACACATATGCACCTTAAATTCCTTTCTCAGAAATCCCAACCCTTTTTTAAATGAATAAATAAATAAAATTAATCCAAATCCTCCGTTTCAGATCCAAGCTCCTAATTTGCTTCCTCTCTTCCTGACCCTCCTCACTTCGGTTCCTCCAAAAGAGACATAGGAAGAGTGAAACCCCCGCATCTTTCCTTCCGACTTTCCTTCCCACTCCAGGCTTATGTCATCGCCTGAGTAGGAGGGATAATCGCAGCTGTGGCCGTGGCTGTTGGTGCTACTGCCGGAACAGTTTCTGCCACCGCCGCGGCAAGCGTTGAAGCAACTGCCTCCTCAACCGCGGGTGTTGCAGGAGCAGCAGCAGCAGCAGCAGCGGAAGCAGCAGGAGCAGGAGCAGCAGCAGTAGCGGGTGTATCGATGGATGCCTCGACAACGGGAGGGCTGGGAGAGGCAGATGGGGTGGCAGTGGCGCTGGAGTCGGTCCCTAGAACGGCAAGGATCTTCATGATCTGATTTGTTCCGGGAGGAGAGAGGAGGGAAGGGAGGTAGGCGTGGGTGATAATGATGGGCTTGGGAGTAATGATGCACGGAGATAGAAAAGGATGTGAGAAAGGACGGGAGGATCGATGTGGGTTACCTCGATTGAAACAAATTCATAGAGGAGGAATGGGAATCACCAAAAGGAGAGAGGATTGGAACAAAGAGAAAAAAGAAGGGGGAAAACAACTAGCCACGGACCTTTTCCGCGCCCTTCACATCTTTCAGCTGTCCCATGGCCTGATCACGGAGCGCCAGCACCATTTTTTTCAAAGGGCCATCATCTAGTGTGTCGACCATCGTGGAAAATTGGCCTAGTTGAGTGGTAAGGCCTGCGAGTTCGTCACTGCTGCCTTCGCCGGCGGCGAACTGGAGGGGAGGGAGGGAACGAGGAAGGGAAGTCGGGTTTTGAATGGCCCGAGAGAAAGGAAGAGACAGAAGAAGGTAAGGAAGTGGGGATACATGGTAAAACGAACCTTCTTGCCGGTGCTGACGAGGTCCTTGAGGGTTGTCACGAGGGGCCCCAAATTCTCAGGCACGTGGAGGGACTCCTTGACGGCAGTCGTTACCTTGTCACCCATGTCGTTGACCATCTCCTTGACCGCGTTGATAATGGTGTTAATCGTGTCGGACATTTGTTTGGCTTGGGTGGTGGTAAGGTGGAGAGTGTTGGCTGTTCATGTGGAATGGGGGGATGGAGGGAAAAATGGGGCGTGATGGGAGGGTTAATGCAAGGAAGAAAACGCAACAGTACAGGACACACTATGAGTAGGTCTTCCGCCAAGTACCTATAGTGAGTAACACAATAACATTGTGACTACTGTCGAAAATTGGCGCTTAAAAGTAAGCTGTCACGTCAGGGAAATGAGCATGGCGCGTAAGAGGCCCCAGGTGCTAATACCTCCCCGGGCACAACAGCAGCGCAAACAGCAGCACAGGGCGACACCACATGTAGGCACGTGGCACGTTCGCAGCATGTGGATGAAGCGAAGACCGGAGGTGTATGTTGCCGTGATCGTAGCCGTGTAATGGTGGTAGTGTCCGGTGCATGTGGGGAGGAGTGTATCCCTTCAGACAAGATGGGGCAGCGTGCAACCCCATAAAAGAGGGACAAGTCTCGTTGGCACAAGGCACCCCTGAGGATAGTTAAGCCAGTTGCTCTGCATACAGTCATATTGTCAGCAGTGATCATGCCCCCGCACTGTCTATGTCCGACAGTCGCAGTGGTGGGCAAATCATCAACAACCCTTCGGAAGCGCAGCATTAAAATTGTCCGTCACCACCGCTCTCTTCCGTAAATGCTTGATAATGGCCAAACTGACCTTCCAATGCTTCCACGCTATAGCCAATATCCTATGTAAGATGATCACGCAGAGACAATGCTTGAAGTGCAGGCCTGTAGGAGTATATATTGCGGACAGGAAGGGCAAGTACTATACAAACGAACAGACAACAGCCCCTGATGATCCGCTCGCCGACCTTTCGCCAGCTCGCTCAACCCACCCCGCGCCAGCACTTTCCAACACGTCACACCACCACCAAGCACATTTTACTCACAGAGCCAGCATCTACCCTACGTTCATCACGACAGCTTGCAATTAAATCGTCCACGACCGTGTATTCTGCCGCCAGAATGGCCAACGAAATCAGAGTTCCTGCGGAAGGCAGCCACAAGGCTTCTTCGCCACAACCAAAGCGTGGCACACCACAGAAGCGAGATCCTAGTAAATATGATAGCGCCACCAGCAACAACAACATAAGCCCGGCCACAATAGCGTCGTCTTCCCCTCCTTCTTCTTCTGCTAAGCGCCGCAAGACGGTTGATAGCTCCAGCAGCAGCAGAAGCAATGGCGGCAAAGGTACCGACCATCCTTCTCCCTTCGTCCTCACGCACACCAAGAGCGAGCGCGAAATGGCCATAGCCAACGATGACAGCGCTTACGTGGAAGACCCTATGATTACCGCATCAATGAAGGCTGCACAAGAGGAAGCCGAACAAGCCGTGGCCGCGGCCCGAGCACAGGAAGACGAGGCGTCCCTGCAAGGCGGTCTCGTGGTGCCTGTCCTGCTCCGATCCGCAGGGGTAACGGCCCAAGAGGCTCCGGCTACCGATGCCGAGGAGGGAGACAATGAGGATTCAGCCACTCCGGCAGATACCACTGGTACGGCTGACGCTTCTTCGTCCAATATCTCCTCTGCACCCTCAACCTTAGAAATGACGAACGACGCCACGACCCGAAGCGGGCTCCGTCGCACGGCCCAGCTGGAAACCTTGCTGCAAAAGGCCTCGCATTTCAACAACTTCATTTTGGGCAAACTGGAGCATGGGGGCAAGGCGGCAGCCAGCGCCACTTCTGCCGCGGACGAAAAGCAGAAGAAAAAGACAGCAGCAGCAGCAGCGAGCGCAAAGAAAGGCAAAAGGGGGAAAGGTTCGACGAAAGAAGAAGCTGATGCGACAGCACAAGTAGCGCAGAACCGAGAGGAGGCCCTGGAGGATGCAGCTCGGAAGATGGCGGAGGGCAAGGGGGAGGAGGGGGTGATGGAGCAGCCGGCGTCGTTGCAGAATGGGGTGCTGAAAGGGTATCAGTTGGAGGGCCTCTACTGGCTCAGCTCGTTGTGGATGAATGGGTTGAACGGCATCCTGGCGGACGAGATGGTGAGTGATGTGTGGCGCGTTTAGAATGAGGGGCGGGGCGGATTAGGGGGAGGAAGGGTGGGAGGGTGGGAGGAAAGGCAGGAGGAAAGGAGGGGATGGTGCATGTGTGTACAGACAGCTTTCTGGTCCTTGTAGGGTGCTTGTCGATTTTCTCTCTATGATCCACAGCTCCTGCGTTTCCTCCCTCCCTTCCTCACTCCTTTCTCCCTTCCCTATCCCCCTAAGGGCCTGGGCAAGACCATCCAAGTAATCGCGCTCTTCGCCCTCCTCCGCGAGAAGGGCGTCAATGGTCCCTTCCTCGTCGTGGCGCCTCTTGCCACCCTGCCCAACTGGGTCCTGGAGGTCCGAAAATGGCTGCCCTCGGCGAGTGTGTGCCTGTACCACGGCACGGCCGCGGAGAGAGAGGTGTTGAGGGAGGAGCAGATGCCGGTGGGAAGGGAGAGGGAGACGAGCAAGCTGTTTCCGATCGTGGTGACTTCGTACGAGATGGCCTCGATCGATAGGAAGCATCTCATGAGGTCGGTGGGTGGGGTCTGGGAAATGTTTCGCGCCTTTTTCATATCCCCTTGCCCTCGGCCTCACTCTTTGTCTCGCACTCCGTCTTTCTCTTCCCCTTTCTCTTTCTCTCTCTCTTTTCCTCTCGCATCCATGGCCCTCGGATTGCTGTGTGTGATGGACGCAGGAGCTCACCGCCCTCCCCCTCCCTCCCTCTCCCCCTCCCTCACTCCCTTCCTCCTTACGCAGGTACCAGTGGCGGTGGCTGGTGGTCGACGAAGGGCAACGGATCAAGAACCGTAACGGTCGCCTGTTCCACGAACTGAAGGAGATTCCCTCCGAATCTCGCCTCCTCCTCTCGGGGACCCCCATCCAGAACTCCCTCGGTACGTCCCTCCCTCCTCGTCCCTTCCTTCCGTCCCCATCACCTGGCCTCCCTTTTACTACCGGCACTCACGTCTTGCTCCACATTCCTGATGTAACTCCCTCCCTTCCTCCCCTCTCCCTCTAGAGGAGCTATGGACGCTCCTCAATTTCTGCCAGCCGGACATCTTCGACAATCTGGGCGTGTTTCGCTCCTGGTTCGGCTTCCAGAACATTGGCAAGGACACGACCGTGGACGACATCATCGACGAGGAGCACCGAGAAAGGGTGGTGAGCAAGCTCCACGAGGTCCTCCGTCCCTTCCTCCTCCGCCGGATGAAGCGGGATGTCAAGATCGACCTTCCGGAGAAGAAGGAGCTGGTGGTGTATGCACACATGTCGGAGATCCAGCACGACTATTACCGGCTGGGCCAGGCGGGGCAACTGCGCGAAGCCTTAATGCAGCAGGGGGTCCCGGACGCAGACAAGGTAGGTAGACACCTGTCGTTCTTCCCTCCCTCCCTGCCCCCCTCCCTTCCTCCCTTGGGCCTCTGACCGCATGTGGGGGGGGATCTTGAGAGTCAGCACATCAGACAGCCTACCTTTCACCCCCCTCTCTTTCTCCCTCCCTCCCTCAGATCCGGCAAACAAATCCACAGATGTTGCAGCGTAAGATATGTAATCACCCTTTCCTCGTCGCCGAGCCAATCACCAGAGACGGTACGCCGATAGGGGAGGCAAATCCCAAGATCCTGATCGAGGCATGCGGGAAACTTAAGCTG
Organism: Nannochloropsis oceanica; assembly: GCA_004519485.1. Classification (NCBI taxonomy): domain Eukaryota; class Eustigmatophyceae; order Eustigmatales; family Monodopsidaceae; genus Nannochloropsis; species Nannochloropsis oceanica. Next base: position 1,234,371 of record CP038130.1, read on the forward strand.
CTGGATAGGATGATGAGGAAGCTGTATGCCCAGGTGAGGAGGAAGGAGGGAGTGAGGGAGGAAGGAGGGAGGGTGGGAGGGAGGCGAACTCCACGATTCTAGTTCAGGCGTGAGGAGTGCTGATATTGATGGCTGCATTCCTGGAGTCTAATTTTCACGTTCGTTCCCTCCCTCCCTCCCTCCCTATCCCCCTACCTTCCCAGGGCCACCGCGTCCTCCTGTTCTCCCAGATGACGGAAATGCTGACCCTTTTGGAAGACTACCTGCACTACCGTCGATGGAAGTACTGCCGCATTGACGGCTCGGTCAAAATCGACGAACGGCAAGAGCAGATAGAGGCTTTCAACAAGGACCGGTCCATCTTCTGCTTCCTTCTCTCCACGCGTGCCGGTGGACTAGGGATCAACTTGGCTGGGGCGGACACGGTGAGTGTCTTCCCTCCCTCATTCCCCCCTTCCCTCCTCCCCTCTCCTTTTTTTTCAAACAAGAACGAGAAATGTAGATGATTCGTTTATCTTTCCTTGCTCCCTTCCTCTCTCCCTTTCTCCCTCCCCCCCTCCCCCCCTTCTTACCTACAGGTCATCATCTACGACTCGGACTGGAACCCGCATCGGTACGTAAAACACCTCAGGAGGGAAGAAGGAAGAAGAAGAAAAAGGACCAAAAAGACCGGGAGGGCATAACATGGGTGGGCACTCTCGCGCCCTTTTCTCCTCCCCTCCTCCTTTTTCTTCCCCTTCCCAATCCATCACTACTTACCCACCCACCTCGCCTCCCCTCCCCTTCCAACACCATCGCGACCTATCCACCTACCAACCGAACAGCGATGCCCAAGCCCAAGACCGCGCCCACCGAATCGGCCAAACGCGTGACGTGGCGGTGTACCGTTTATTGACCGTGGGGAGTGTGGAGATTGAGATGATGGAGGCGCAGATCAGTAAGAAGAAGCTCGAGCGACTGTCCATCACGGGCGGAGATTTTAGGAAGGCGGGGAGGAGGAGCAGGGGTGAGATGACGACGGAGAACCTCCGAAGATTGCTCGCAGATGATGTGAAGGATATTCAGAGGAGGCATGGAGGGGAGGAGGGGGCGGGGGAGGGGGGGGGGGGAGGGGGATATGAAGGAGGAGGAACTGGACCAGATTCTGGATAGGAAGAGGATGTTCGAGGAGGGGGGTCTGAGCGTAGAGGGACGGATGTATGACTTAGTGGTGATTGGAGGAAGTGATTTGTTGAGTGGGATCAGTCAGGGGGGAAGGGAGTGAGGGAGAGATGGGGGAAGGAGGTAAGACTAATGTTCCAATAGTAAGGAAAGCTGAGGATGAGGATGACAATAAACATGAAAAGGAAATAGAGATGACAAAAAGTACTTCTTTGAGTTCAGCCCCTTGGTCTTGCTTTCTCCTTGTGTGTTAATGCCGTCCAGTAAAACATGCTATCCACACATGTGAGTACTTTGTGTCAGTGTCTCTGTCTCTTCCTTTCTCTTTGTTATTTTTATTTTTATTGAATTTGATTGATTTGTTTCATTTTTATAAAGGGACAATGCATTTGATTGCCACACGAGACAGAAAGCTTTTTCCTTCCCACTCTGCTTCCTCTTCTCGTCAGCGCCTCCCTTGGTGACCGTGCGTCTCCCTCATTTTGGATGATCTGCAGTCAACGCCCTTCTAGCGCTGCTGTTTGTCGTCCATCACCTTCTTCCCAAAAAATTGAGTGATGCGAAGCATGCTCCCACTGCCGGGGCTCCTGCTCTTTGTACTACTGTTGCTGCTCGGGGTCGTCTTTGTCTTCAATCCTCCTCCTCCTCCTCCTCCTCCTCCTCCTCCTCCTCCGCCGCCGCCGCCGCCGCCGCCGCCGCCACCGCGGCCGCCTCCTCCTCCTCTCCCTTCCCCCCCCCCTCCTCCTCCTTCTATAGGCGAAGGCAGCGTGTTCGCACTTTTCCAGTAAACTCCCGGCAGAGGGACTGACGTTGCAGGCGCCGTTTCCCGCCTCTCCTCTATCCCTGCCTTCGCTTGCCTCTCTTCCCTTCCTCCGGATTCACCCGTTTGTTCGTTACCCACACTTAAACGCCCTCCATCCATTTTCCCCTCCCCATCGTCCTCTCTCTCCCTCCTCTTCTTCCCTCCCCCTCGTCCCCCCCCCCCTCGTTCCACCACTTCCTCCTTTGTTTTCTTCGCGCCAAAAAAACGAGTTATTTGCATCCCCGCCTCTGGTTTTCTCGGGGCCCTCTCCCCCTCTCCCATCTCATAAGCCACCATTCCCCCCATCAGCAAAGCATTTTCTGGTGCCTTTCCTTCGGCGTCATTCAAGAAAAAAACGTACACATCCCGCCCTCCCTCCCTCCCTCTCTCCCTCCCTCCCTCCCTCCATCTCTTCACTTTGTCCACATACAACGCTAGTTCCTCCCGTGAGTAATCCCAGGCATGCTCTTCCTTCAGTCCATGCAGCCTTAAGTAGACACACGAAGGAGAAGGCAGCTCCTCGATCTCCTTGCTTAGAGCTTTGGTTTGAGGGAGCGCATGGAGGACGAGGATCCACCCGTGGGAGTGAAGGAAGGTGTACGTCTCCGCGCAAAACCACGAGGGATGACGGAATTCGAAGGCGACCTTCCAGGGACAGGGGGAAACAAGAGATGTGTAGGGATGGAGGGCAGTGGCGAGGCGGTGGAGGGAGAGGAGGTCAAGGGTGAACGAAGGGGGGAATTGAAAGAGTATGGGGCCACGAAGGGAGGGAGGGAGGAGGGAGGCGCGATCGAAGAAAAGGGGAAGCTCGTGCGCGAGAGCGGCAGGATGCAGGGGGCGGGAGTGTTGCTCTTTTTTGAGTAGAGAGGAGGAGGAGAAGGAGGAAGGTGGAGAAGAGGATGAGGGGGAGACATCTGTCGGCGTGTTGCTGCTGGTATTGGCGCTCCTGCTCCTGGTGGCTTCCCCCCCGTGGGTGATGGTTTTCTTCATCTTGAGCGTGAATTTGAAGTTTGGGTTGACGGGCTGGACTTGGGCAATCCAGGTGGCGATTGTTGCTTCGCTCGGTACGCCTGATCGTATGGATTTACGTAAATAATAGAGTGTATTGTAAGGAGACGGCTGGTGCGGGCCCCTGCTTCAGTGTGTTTTCATTTGTCGCTCCTTCACATCGTGCCTGGCACGCCTTGCAGGACGAGGGAGATTTAAGTGAGGGACAAGAAAAGGATTGAGAAGGAGAATGAAACATCAGGCACCAAACCAGCGAACAGTGGCAGTGGTAGCACTAAAGTGGCAAGCACTCTTCTCTCCTTGTTATGTCCCTCCTCCTCTCTCTACCTCTCGACTCTCTTCTTTTCCCTATTCCCCCAGTAGCAACTATAGACTCTCATGAATAGTCAACCCTCTCCCTTCAATGCTTTAAGTCTCGCGTACCATAAAAGGTGGTGTTTATCTCGCACGCGTTGAACGTCTGGGCGTAAAACTGCAACTCCTTGGCATGGGATAGTCCTATTTGTTTTGTTGCGGAAAAAAGGGGGAATGATGCGACGTCGTCTCCATACAATCACAAATTATCGGATGTATCACAGGGCACGTGAAAGAAGGAGCAGGGAGAGGCTTGAGGGTATGCACATGTGCTCCCTCCCCGTAAGGCTCAGCACACAAAAAAGACTTACCGTGAGGGTAAAAGCTCTTCCGCCAGTGTGGGTACGAATAACCCGCCGTCCCAAGGAAGAGGCGGCCATGCGATGCAGGAGGGACGTTAGTGGTACCATTGTCCTGCTCCCCCTTCATTGACGCGACGTGGCTGAGGTGGGGAAGGGGAAGGCGCGGGGGTGGCGGTTTGGGAGACGTGCGGAACAATTGGAGCAACGTCTTTGGCGAGAGAAGGAGGAGGGGCGCTTCGGTCAGAGACTTCCATGTAGATGCCACGGATAGGTGTCCAGCAATCGTTACAAATTGTTGCACTTGCCTATCCAGCGTTAAAAAGACGCCCGTAAATCAAGCGAGGTCCGCTCAATTCTGAGCCTGAAAATGCGATCGCCAGTGCGGCGCGAAGCTTGGCTTCTTTCCTCCTTTTCTCTCTGTTTTCTGTTCGTTAGCATCCTTCTCGCTTCTTCCACCTCTCACACCCTGACTCATTGACGTCCGAAATTAGCGGCAAGAGAAATATACCGTCTGCACGTGCGTCACTTTCCGCGCTCACCTTTCCCACACCCTATCTCCCCCTTCCTCACCCTCCCTCCCCCGACACTACAACCATCCCACACCACATCCCACAGACACTCCCACACACAACACCCTCATGTCCTACGGCGGCTACGAATACGGCGCACCCACAGACGCTTACGGTGGCGGGGGCGGGGGAGGCTTCATGCCCGGCCATGGCGACTTTCAGGGCGGGGCGATGGGCTTTGGGTCTCCCGACGCGGGCGCGGGCGGTGGCGGCAAGGTGAGTAAGGAGCAAAAGACACTGCTGCCTTTGACGGTCCACCAGCTCTTGAACGCGGGGCAGGACGAGCCGGACGCGCCGACATTCACGGTGGATGGATGTGATTTGCACCAGGTGAAGATCGTGGGGCAAGTGCTGGAGATTGTCGAGACAGCGACGATGCGGGCCTACAAGGTGGATGACGGGACTGGAGTGTTGAGCTGCCGTGTGTTTGTCGAGCAAGACGAGACGGAATATGCACAGGAACGACGGAGCTACTGTCAGAAAGGCTCTTACATTCGTGTGGTGGGCCAGCTGAGGGAGTACCAGGGACAGAGGCATTTGAGTGTGCATGACATGCGGGTAGTGAAGGACGGGAACGAGATTACGCACCACTTGCTTGAAGTCATTTGGGTGCACTGTCAGAACACTAAGGGGAGGATGCAGAAGCCTGGGGCGGTAGGGGTGATGGGAATGGGCTTGGGGAACATGGCGGGAGGAATGATGGGTGGGTATGGACAGAAGATGATGGGAGGGGGAGTAGGGGGAGGAATGAGCAACCTGAACCAAGCGGTGTTGGACGCGTTCATGGAGCATAATGATGGGGATGTGGGCGCGGATCTGGCGACTGTGATTCGGTCATTATCTACGCGGAACATCACCCCGCAGCAGGTGCAGCAGGCGGTTGATTTCCTGGCGCAGGAGGGGCAGCTGTACACGACGACGGATGAGAACCACTACAAGGCCACTTAGAGGGAGGGGAGGGGGGAGGGCGGAAGGGGCTGCAGTGGTAGTGGTGGGAGCTTGGTTGGGCGGGAAAAGGTGGGTGAGTGCGAAGAGCAAGCAGGAAGGCGAAGGCAGGATCCGAGAAGGGGGAGAAGGAAGATGTTTACCTGTGTCCATGTACGTGTGTGGAGACAGAGGATGGAGGGGGGGAAATGATGTGAAGGGGAGAGGCAACAAAAAGAAATCATGAACAGTGGTAGCAACCCCAATGACAACAGAAGCAGCAACGGCGAAATTCCTGCCAAAAGAAAGATATGAAAACCCAAAACGAGAGAAACGGGGGTAACGGTTGCTTGCTGACGTAGATCTAAATAACGTGCTTTTTCTTTGGACTCCCTCAGGCGTGCTTGCTAACGCATCAATGGCACGGCTGCTCCACATTTATGAATATAGTCATTTTTGGGAGTGCTGCAGCTATTGTATCCATACCCACTTTACATCCGTCCTTCTTTCTCTCCCTCCCCCTCCGCCTCCCCTCTCCCTCTTCGCGCATTCCGTTTCTCTCCTTTTCTGCAGAGGATTGCCTCTTTGTTCATACAGCTCTGTCGTCCTTCGATTTACTTTCTTCCCTCTTCCCTTTCAACCTGCTCCCTCCTTCCCTCCTACTTCTTCCAATCCCCCAAAAACGCCACGCACACCGTTGTGTCATCTACCACCTGCTCTTCCCTCAACCATCGAGCGGTCGCCTCTTTGATCAACCCCTCCACTGCATCCTGTGGGTCTCTGGCCCTCCCCACCATGGTCACCACCTCCCCATCACTACAAAACTCCCACAACCCGTCCGTGGCCAAGATTAAAAACACTTCCTTTTTCGGATCCAGGGTGTATTCAAACACCTCCGGCTCGCTGCTCACTCCCACTGAGTGAGCTACTGCATCCCCCAGTGACCTTGACATTGCCAAGCCAGGCGCGTCGATGTGGCCTAACCACACCCTCTGAGGCCCGTCCACTCCGTCGTCGTAACGGACGGCAAACACCCTTCCGCCTGCTGCCAAAATCCGCGCCTTTTCCGATGGAATGTCTGGCTTGTGGTCGATCGAGAGCGCGGTGGCTTTTAATAGGGGAGGAGCGGTGGCAGCTTTTGAGGAAGAGAGGGAGAGGGACCGGCGGGAGAGGAAGGAGGAGATCTTGGTGGGGGTTGGTTTGGAGATGGAGGACGAGGAAGAGTTGTTACCCTCCCTTGCAACTGCGGCTGTTGATGTTGCTGCCGTTGGAGTGGATGGCTCTTCCTTGACTCCGACCGTGACGCGGGAGTCGCCGCAGTTAAATACCAGCATGCGATCCCCCCTTAGCAACACCGCCGACATAGTGGTCCCCGAAAAATCTGTATCAACCTTCGTGTCCCGCAGCAATGCCTTCTCCAGTGCTGTCAGAACCTCGACGAATGCCCGGCGTGGGTCATGCTCGAAGCAATCGTGCGCGAACAAATTGCGGGCCAGTTCTCTTTGGAAAAACCCTGAGACGAGCTCCCCAAACTCGCCGTGGCCATCCAAGACACAAAAGAAGAGGGTAGAGGTATGCGGCTCCTCCGCCATAATCAAGGCGTCCTGATTCTTTTTTCGGCTGTGGTATGGGGCAAAGCCCTTTTGGCTCTTGCCCGCGTAGGCACTCACCAGACACGGCAGCACGCTACCTTTGTCTCCCCCTACGTTCAGCGTTTCGTCCAAGTGAATGTCTTGAATCCCATCGACAAGTACATTCTCGCTTACTACACTCAGCTTCCGCCGAGCTTTGCGCAGGCCTGTGTGCGTGGTCTGCACCGAGGTGGTGCCCGCTGCGGAGGGAGAATCCGGAATGTCATGCCACTGGTCGTCGAGCTGTTGTTCGTGTTCGTCCCCCCTCCGTTGAGCTACCGCTTTCTCCTGCTCCTGACGCTCCTGTATCGTCGACGTCGGGGAAGTCATGCCGCTGTCATCCTCCTCGTCAACACTGGTCGCGGTGCGGGTCATCATGCTCCGAGTTACACGGACCGGGAGGGCGATTATGGGGTCTGTCATCTGATATGGGCGGGGAGCTAACTCTGTCACAGGGACGATCTGCAGCGAATCGAAGCGTTCCAGCGACTGGATTGCAGGATGCGGCGCCCTATATAACGAGTTTTAAGGCGAGGATTGAGTGCATGGGTGTGATGTGTGGTCTAGAAAATAGAGAGCATGTGATTTCTAAGTTTGGTACCTCGTGACGAAGGAGCTCTGGTGGTCGCTCTGGTCGGCTCTGGTTCAAATTTGGCGATAATGGCGGTTCAAGCGGCCCGTTTGTTTTTGTCTTGCTTCATATATATGTGTCGTGCTGAAGGCCATCTCTGCTAAGAGGGTTCTTTATTGGTGGCCTGCTTTTGCTCCTTTGGCAGGAGCACACACTTACAAAAATCGTGACCCCTCCTAAATGGTTTGAGGGGCCAGCCAAGTGCCTCCCTCTGCCCCTCCCTTTGTATGTCCCCCTGGAGGGTAAGTAATGAAAATGAAAGGCCTGAAAGCAACAAAGAGCTTCAATAATTTGTTCACGCACACATTTCTTCATCGCCCCCCTGGTGCTCTTCTCACCAGGCCCCTCTCCCGACTTCCACCGTCTACTTCCACACAAATAGACCGCCACGCACACTCTCTCAAAAGGGTTACTCTTTTCTCTCTTTTCACCGCACAATCCTCTTAGTTTTTTTTGCTGCGCCGCTGTTACCGAGCCTCTGCCAATACCCATTTATAGATTCCTGCAACATTACCACTTACACAAAATCCACCTTGCTTTTCACACCCATCCGATCACCATACTAGCTAATTAAATGTCCCCAAAATCTTGTGATCCTGCAAACTGGTGTACATCTCCCTAAATGTTTCCCTCGGCTCCACAAACCCTTCCGGCATCAACTCCCGCCGCGCCTTGCTGCTATCAAACAAGATGCGATACCCCACGTTATGGATGATATCGTCCTTCGACAACTTCTTGCCGACCATTCCCGTGTAAAACCCGAGCCACAACGCTGCTTTGGGGACGGAGATGCGCAACAATGGTCGCCAAATTTTATCACGCACGCAATCCAGAATCTCACGAAGGCTGAATGTGGCGCTCGTTAAGAGGTAGCGGCCGACGGCAGGCGTATGTTGGCAGGCGCGGACGTGGGCTTTGGCCACGTCGCGGACGTCGACCACAGCCCAGGGGAGCTTGACTGGGGGCAGCTCGCCGGTCACTAGCTGGGGGTGGGATGGGGGGGAAAAGAGGGAGGAAAAGCGTAGGCAAAAAAGAAATGAGAAGAAAGGCACGCTCATGTAAAAAACAAAACCCCGCCATAAACGTAGATGTGATAAACGACGAAAAGTGAAGGTGATACCCTCCGCTTATCCACCCCCAAAATTCATATCGATCCCTACCTGCTTGAAAAACTGAATGGAAAACGCCTCCTCGTGGTGCCTGGATAGCAACGGCCCGAAAATCAATCCTGGATTTAGGACGACCATGTCCCACGTGGTGGGCTTCACATGCTCGACTACCGCCCAGGCGGCTTTCTCAGCAAGCAGCTTGCTGAGGGCGTACCCTTGGTTGTTCTCCAAGGAAGACTTGACGTTCCAGTCTTTCTCTGCAGGGAGGGGGATGGGGGGAAGAGAGAAAGTGTTTTTAAGGGGGTGATCTCATTTCGAGTAGGGACTGAGGCATGGATGTCATAACATGTCTTTCAGGAGCAGCATCACCGTGATATTCCAGACGGGGAGCACAAAATACGGACGGAATAGAGATGAAAATGCATGGAGACAAACCAAATATGAATAACTTACCGGTGTACACATAGCCCTTGGGGTGTTCATCTCCAAGACCGAAGACGGCGCGAAAGGAACCAGTCAGGACAACGCGCTTGACAGTGGTAGACTTTTGGACAGAATCCAGCACGTTCTCGGTGCCTTGTACGGCGGGGCGGATCAGCGTCTCCTGAGGGTCATCCACCACCTCCAGAGCGACAGGCGATGCGCTATGGATCACATACGTCGCCCCTTCCACCACTGCATCGAACGAACCGGGGACGAGAAGATCGGCGGCGTGGAGAGTCAGGCGCTCGGCGGCACCGGGAAGGGCCTTCAAGACCTCGACCTTCTCTTGCTTGCTGGGATCACGCAATGTGCCGCGGACCGTGTAACCTGCCTCGAGAAAAGTCTTGACCAAGTGCTCTCCCAGATAACCTGCCGCGCCTGTGACAGTGACAATCACACCGCTGGTCTGAGCATTTGTAGGAATGAATGTCGAAGTAGTGATGTTGCTGCTGGTACTTCTGGTTTCGCTGGTACTGGGAGGAGGCGCGACCATGGCTTTGTGCGGCTTGTGGGACTATAGACGGAGGTTGATGGTAAGCAATCAAGTTGAATGTCTCTGATTACCTATGAGAACGAAAAGAGGAGCCGAGGACAAAGTGCTAGATGGTAAAATGATGTGGGAAAGTGCTCCCGGTGGAACTCAACAGTACTTTGGAACAGCTGTTGGCAACTGTTGAAGCCGTTTGGATTTCAGAATCAAATTTATAATCCCTTCGTTGGCCAAGGTCTCAGTGTGGGTTATGAAGCACGCGCAGGCTTGACATGAGAAAATAAAAGCAACCAGCTCTCAAGTTCCTGTGGTAAAGACTCGTAAGCGTAAGGGGAGGGGGCCCATCGGGAGGGAGGAGGTTTCATAAGAATCCATTCAATCAATCAACAATCAGAAGGAAGAACGAGTCGTAGTTTTTGCACAATTAACAACAGCAAGGATTCCGTGTGCACGAGTCTACATGAGGTATTTATGTCATTTCATTGAGCCAATTCACTTATTCTGTCTCCTTCCTTTAAAAATCACCCTATCGCCCATCTATCAATGTCCTGTCTTTATTTCACAAGCTTTTATCTACATGCGACTCTACCCTAAAACGACAATCCCTCGGCTACCGCCGCGATTCCCCCGCCTGATCCATGTCGGCTGGTCTTGTGCAAGGCGAAGGCCACCGCCACACCCAGGATGGACGCGGCTGCTCGAAATTTGGCGCGGAGTCGTTGGACTTGCTCGGCTATGTCAATGTCGGGGGAGTTCTAAGCGAAGAAAACGGAGAAATAATTACCAGAAAAGATGAGTAAGTGAACGTCGAGAACAGATAACAACTTCACGGTCTCGTAGTGCAGTAAAGGGGGCAGAAGATAATTCAGGCTGTATACAAATGTAAGAATATCCCTTGTCCGTCCTACCAACCAACAACGAAATTAAACGATCATTGAGAAACCTACATGTCGAGGAAAGTCGTTGACGAGCTGAACGATATTTTCCATAGTCCTGATTACCCTGTGTATGCGAGGGAAACGAGAGGAGGATAGCAATGTCAGTTGAGTGAGTGCGCCCCGTATCTTTTGGCCATCATGGCTTGCCTACCCCTTCCCCTGTGGACTCTATTTCTTGAGAAAATTTAATCGAATGTCGTGTATGCATGATTCGCAAATCACCCTTACCTCTCCTCGATTTGCATGTCCATCACCAGGCCCATTCCTCCGTTTTCCTTTCTTGCCTCCCCTTCAGACTCCTCCTCCTCCTCCTCCTCCTCCTCCTCCTCCTCTTCCTCCTCCTCCTCTTCCTTCTTCTCACTCTTTCTTCGGCGCAGCACTGCCAGCCACGTCTGACAGCATGCTTTGTAGTATCCTATTTCGCAGCCAATCTCAAAACCCTTAGCCTTGCTTTGTGTGATGACGGATACGTGGCAGACATGAATGGAGTGGTATGACAATCCTGCAATCGCCCCCGACAAGTCAAATAGGACGATTGGAAGCACAAATGATCTTCTCCTCGGCGTTGTTTGCAATAAGGAATAAAGATGTAGGGGTCCCATTAGCGTCGCTTTTCTTCCAGTCATCGTCTCATTCGCCTCTCCTGGGGAGCATCCGCGAGCCCCTTCCAACAAATGCACGACTCTACTCCTCCCTTTATTTTCTGTCACTGACGTCTTCCCGGGCATATTTCCCCCCAAGTAACCATTTTTCTCTACTTCCTTCCTACTACCACTCTTCGTCCCTCTCTTTTTCAAATTATCACACGTACCCGACTGCTCTCCCTTCCCTATGTCCCCGTTGTCGGCCCGCCTCCTTCCCTTCCTCGAAACCTTCTTGGTGCCAGGTCTCGTCGAGGTAAACCACCGCGTCCAGGTCCAAATCATTGGTAACCTTGTTAAGTTCTGCTTCGTCATCCGCCATATTTCCAGGCTTGTTATGCGGATTTCTACGGCGTGGGGGGAGGGAGCGCGGTGCTGGGAAGCGTGAGGAAGGATGGTTGAGGGGGATTGAGGCAAACACCACGGCTTGTTTTGTGGAGGAGATAGAAGGGATTATAGATGAGTGAATTGTATGGATGTATTCGGAGATTGGGCTGCTTTTGTTGCGGATGCTTTCACATAATATTATTATCTTCTTTCTACTGAGTGTAAAATCGCGAAAGCCCTCAGGTATATCTTCTCCTTTGCATGGCCCACACTCATTCATTCCTGCTTAGAGCCCCATGCAGGTGCCAAACATAAACACCAAGCGCACTTACATTCGCTGACAACACTGAAACCAGTTTGCGGTCCAGGACAGCCCTCCCGCATCTCAAGATGCCCTTGACTTGTTCCTACCAACCCACTGAGGCTTAAAACCTCCCCGCCCGCCACCACTCACACCTCCTCCCTTACACCTCACGCCCACGCAAACACAGGCAACTTAAAGCCACCCAGCCATGGTGAAGATCACGGACGATGGTCTGGTATTAACGCTCGACTCGGACGATGACCAGGTATTTATGATTACGCGATTAGGGAAGGTGGGTGGAGTAGCGGGAATAGGAGGGTGGGTTGCCTTGGTCACCTGCCCCTCTCTTGCGCTTCAGCGGAGCCCCTGTACACGCACCATGCCTACGTGTCTATCCGTTCTTTCCGTACTGCGTGGACTGTGGCTCCCTCAATAACCATTACCTGGGTATCTCTCCTTGGCTCTTCATCCCGGTTACGTATCCCCCCCTCCGTCCCTTATTCCCACACAATTTCTTTCCACTCAACTCCAACCGTCTCCCTCCCTCCCTTTCAAATAGGTGGTCGATGAGGCAGATGAGGAAGAAGACGAGCAGGAGGACGACAAGAAGGATACTCTCGAGTCCACCGATGTTACGGATGTCAACGCGATAATCATAGACGGTGGCAACAAAAAGAAACGAAAGCAGCTCAAAAAGAAGATGAAGAAACAAGAGGCCGAAGCCAAGAGGAAGAAGGCGGCGGAAATGGACCCGACGTTTGCGTTTGAGGAGGCAGACGATGGGTATGGGAATAAGACCTCGTGGGATTTTAGGGAGACATTGGTGAAGCTCGGCCTGGACGTGGCGAGGGAGGGTGGGAAGGAGGAGGGGGGAGCCGAAGAGAAGAAGGCCAAGGCGAAGGCAGAGGAGGTGGACAAAGAGGAGGATGAAGAGGGTGATGAGGAAAATGGGATGGAAGTTGATGACGGCTTGGATGCGGATGCTGTCAAGGACCTCAACACGGAGGAGGCGCTGGTGAAGGCCGCCCGGCGAAAGCAGCGTTTGGAGGAGAAGGAGGAGAAAACGGCCCATAAAAAGCAACAGCAACTAGAGAAGAAGAAGAAAGAGGCGGCAAATTTCGGGGAGGCTGCAGGGCTGCAACCCCCCAACGACACGGACAACGACCCTAAGGCCTTGGAATTCTTCCAAGAGCTCAGCGACGACTTACGCATCAAATCCTCTGCTCCGGGGCGGGCCGTTCTTTTCAACCAACTGAACCTCTCCCGGCCCCTCCTCCGCGCGATCGAAGTCCTGGGGTACATCACACCCACCCCAGTCCAGACGGCGGTCATTCCCGTCGTGTTGGCGGGGAAAGATGTGTGTGCTTCAGCTGTTACCGGCTCGGGTAAAACGGCGGCGTTTGGCCTACCGATATTAGAGAGGTTGTTGTTTCGCCCTAAGCGGCTGGCAGCAACGCGTGTGTTGATCATATCGCCGACGCGGGAGTTGGCAGTGCAGACGCACGTGATGCTGACGAAATTGAGTCAATTCACGGATATGGTGTGTTGCCTTGTGGTGGGGGGGGCGAAGAATATGAGGGCACAAGAGGCTGAGTTGAGAGCAAGGCCCGACATAGTGGTGTGTACCCCTGGGAGGATGCTCGATCACTTAATGAACACCCAGAGTGTGGCGTTTGATGACCTAGAGATTCTGGTGATGGACGAAGTGGATCAGCTGGTGGACTTGGGCTTCGCGGCGGAGGTGGAGCAGCTAGTTAAGGAATGCCCGAGGCAGAGGCAGACACTCTTGTTCTCCGCAACGATGACGGCCAAAGTCGATGCATTGGCGCAGCTGGCACTGAACAAGCCTGTGCGTGTCCGTGTGGACACGTCGTTTGAGGTGGCTCCGAGGCTTGATCAGGAGTTCGTGCGGGTGAGGGGGGGAGGGAGCGACGAACATAGGCACGCAATTCTGTTGGCGTTGGTGACGCGGACGTTCAAACAACGGACCTTGGTCTTCTGTAACACCAAGGTGGATGCCCATAGGGTACGCCTGATCTTTGAGCTGTCGGGTGTGAAGGCAGTGGAGCTGCACGGGAACTTGAGGCAGTGCGAGCGGTTGGAGAGTTTGTCGAAGTTCAAAGAAGGAGAGGCGGAAGTGCTGGTGGCGACGGATTTGGCGGCAAGGGGGTTGGACATCACAGGGATTCAGACGGTGATTAATGCCGAGATGCCCAGGACGAGAGCGACGTATGTCCATCGGGTGGGGAGGACGGCCAGGGCGGGGTGCGGAGGGAGGGCGGTGAGCTTGGTGCCGGATTCGTTGCGGTTGTTTATGAAACAGATCGTGCAGGACGTGGAGGACAAGTCGACGGTAAAGTCTCGGGTGGTCCCTCCCCCAGTCCTTGCCCACTACGAGGCCAAGGTTTCAGGTTTCCAGGCCGCGATTGAGGCAAGGCTGAAGGAGGAGGAGGCAGAGAGGCAAGCACGGTGGGCGCAGATGGAGGTGGAGCGGGCGCAGAATTGCGTGGAGCACAGGGAGGAAATAATGCAGAGGCCAGCGAGGCAGTGGTTTCAGAGCGAGGCGCAGAAAGAAGCTGTGCGGGTCATGGCGGCCGAGGCAGGCAAGGCGGCAGCACAAGGGAATGGAGGGGGGAAATTGAGTGCGTATGCGACGTACAATCCGTCTGTTGCCTCGATGGAGTTGACGAAGAAGGAAAAAAGAGCATTGGAAGAAGAGGCAAAGAACAAAAAGCCTCATCGACTGAACAGAGCGAAGCGTCGTAGGATGGAGATGATGAAGGAAGAAGACGAGGAGCGGAAGGAGATGGCGGAGAAAGAGCAGCAGGAGCGGGAGGCAGAAGTCGGGGTGGAGGACGACGAGGGGTCGTCGGATAAGAAGAAGAAGAAGAAGAAGAAGGATAAGCCCGCGACGATGATTTCGCAGAAAAGTGTGGCTAGGGAGGCGAAGCGCGCGGCTCAACCGGGTCGGGTGCGGGGAGAGGTCAAGGCGGCAGGCGCGGTCAGGGTGAAACCGGCGCGTGCGAATGGGAGTGCGGGGACATACCAGCTCTCGTCGGGTTTTGACAAAGACATCGATACCATGTACCAGAAGAAGGGCAAGGCAGGTGAGGAAGGGGAGGGAGGGAAGAAGGGGGGCAAAGGTGACGTGGGTGGGAGAGAGAGTGCGTACAAGTTCCGTGGGTTATCGGCGGCGGTGGCGGGCGGGGCGGGTAATGGACTGCGCAAGGGTGGCAAACCCAGCCATCACGCCTTCAAGAGTAAGAGTAAGCATCGCCGCAGGTAGATTTCAAGTAGAGGGTAAGAGTGTGATTTTGTCGAGCGAAGAAGGGAAGCAAGAAAGAAAAAGTACTGCAGAGACAACGAAAAAACGCAAGTATCACGCGATGGCAGTATTTTTTTACTTTGTTTGAGGGCGGGATATTAATAGAACCAGTTTTTTAATTCCGTAGAGGCAGGCAGGATGGTATGAAATACAATTCATTTTTCATAGCCTCTTGGGCTTCTTGTGCTTGCTATCCATGCGTAATGCATGCATTTCCTAGTGACGCGAACGACGCCTTCAAGAGAATGAAGGACGGGAGAGGGGAAATCGAGGCAATTACAATCCTTTCGTTTCTGACCACAAATCCTCTAACGTGCGCACATACCTATGCCAAAAATCACGCTTGCAGGCTTGCAAGAAGTTGTGTAGTCACGGCCCACAAGCCTTCATTTGCGTTTGCTTTTCCCGCTTTTCTTCTATTTTCGCTGCAACAGGTTGCGCCCAGAGAGCAGTCTTCGTCTTCGTCACGTCGCGTTTCCCGGCGACTCGAACAGACGACTCGTAGCCTTTCCGCGATGAACGAAGCAGTTCACTGGGTGCTTACGCGGGCAATTATAATTCTCGTCTGACCAAGGCGCACGTAAGCAGGCTGTAGCTATTTCCCTTTCATTTTTCCTAGTTCCGGTCGAGAATCGAACTTGATCGAACCGAACTCTCCCTCCTTCGCCTCCTCTTGTTTGAAAATCGCTCCGAGCAAACATGTCACCGGGCTGGTGCACGGCGAGTCTTGTGTGCCCCCCCGCTATTCGCCTGCGTTCGTGTGTGTTGTGCAGTGCGTGAAGTTGCCTCCATCTACATATATAAATGTGGTCTAAGCTTCTCCTTGCGCACATAAAAGATGAAGCCGCAAAGATGAAGGCTGTAGACACCTCCCCCTTTCTTTCTTCCTTCCTACACAACACCTCAGCAGACGAAGCGCCCCCTTCACCGCCAGACACTGAGGTTTGCGCACGAATCGCAAAAAATCACTCGCATGATAAAGAGGATGTCCATCTGTTTGCTGGCAGTGGCACAGGAAAGAGCGCAAAAGGGGTCTGGCCGGCCGAGGCAGGAAGGCAGGGAGTGATGCCCCGGTCCTCGTTTCTCTTCTTCCTTGTTTTATGTGTGCGATGGCTTTTCGATGCCCCACAATTCTTCGTGCTCCTGCGTCATGCTCATTATGTCCTACCAATACACAGGAACACTTGCTTTCTTGGCGTAAGCGCAGCTTTCCTCGTCCAACTCTCCCTAAACGACCAGCAGTAGCAACATCATTCGCCGCTGCCGCTTGCCGCCGTCTTGTCAACGAGCATTCCCCTGCAGGAGCGACCCAAAAGACTGCAGCGTTTAACTGCTTGCCCCCCTTCTCCACCTAGTCAGGCCACCTAGTCAGGTGATTTTTTCTCCCCATAGACGGCTTCCCACGACGGTTGCCGTATCGACTCATAAAGACGGTGCCCACTAGCCACCCCAGCGCCCCCAGCGCTCCCAGCCTTAGCCTGGGCAAGATGGACGACAAGCCATCAGTAGCTACAGCCTCCGGCTTATCTCCGCCTAGCAACCGTGGAGGTGCTGCCAGCGAGGATAGCAATACGTCCTCTCCCTCCACTGCCCGTCAGGTAATTTACTTTATCGATGCACCCACAGCTGAGACGTAGCTGGGGGTGACGGTGAAGGCTTCTTTGTTCGTTGGCCTTCCTCTTGGCTATTGTGTGAAGTGTCGTATACCACTGACTGTAAGACACTCAAATCACTCATGCATCTCTTGCTCCTCCCCTCCTCCTGTCCCTCCTCACATCCCCCTTCCCCAACACCGCACAGAATGGAGGTGGAGGCAGCCACCCATCCTCCTCCAGCACCTCCACCTCGTCCGGCAGCTCCAGCAATCACCCAAGCTCTCCAGGTGGCACGCCGGTGGACAAGGCCCCTCTCGTCTACCGAAGTTCTTCGGGCGAGGCAGCTTCTAGTGCCACTGGCGCCCCCGGCGGCCCTCGAAGGAAACGACCAGAGACCGCCATGAAGAAATTCTATAACACTGTGAAGAAGTTCACGTATGCCTTCGTGGTGGCGGCTTTGGCCATTTTTTCTTACATGTACGATGGAGAAAGAAGAGGATGGGAGGGATTCTTTGGATGTTGGAGGGAGGGAAGAAGGGAGGGGACCGAGGGAATAGTGTTAGAGGTGGCTTTGCCTTGTAGTTTGCAAAGGCGGCGCTCTCTCGCTGCCTCCTTTCCTCCCTCGCCCTCGGATGGCGCGACAACGAATTTCATTTCCTTACATTCATCCTCCTCTCCCTTCCCTCCCTCCCTCCCTCCCACCTTCCCTCCCTTCCTTCCTGTAGGCCTTTCGCCTTCCAAGTAATCCTGGGCTCCTTCGGCCTCTTCATCGTCGGGCTTATTTACCTCCCCCCCCCGGTCAAACACCGGTGGGAGGTAAAGTTTATGGTGGCACAAGGCTGGACTCTCCGGCAGTGGTTTAGCTACCTGTCTCGACATAACTTTGCGATCGACCCCATCTACTGGCACCGGGCGCTCTTCATCACAGTTATTAGGTTCGCACTACCCTGCCTCCCTCCCTCTTTCCCTCCTTCCCTCTTTCCCTCCTTCCCTCTTTCCCTCCTGCCCTTCCTGGCATGCGTAGAAGTGGGAGAGAGCTACAGTCAATCTGCGTAGGTCCGCCATGAGCTCACGTCCTCTCCTCCCTCCCTCCCTCCCTCCCTCCCTCCCTCCCTCCCTTTAAACAGCACCTTCACCTCCTTCGTCTGGGAGCCTAAGGAAGAAAAAGAGTACCCGGAAGCCACCATCCGAGCCACCACCATCCAGCAACCCCCCATTTTCATCCTCGGGCACTTCCGTAGCGGCACCACGCGGCTGCACGAGCTCATGTCCAAGGACGAACGCCTCGTGGCCCCTACGGTCTACCAGTGCTTCGCACCCCGGGTGTTTCTCCACCGGGAGGAGGCGATCAGCGAACAATTCGGGAAACTACAGATCCGGCGGCCCATGGACAGCGTCAAGGTCCGGATGGAGAGCCCTCAGGAGGACGAATTCGGTTTGGTTAATCTCTGTGGCCTGTCGCCGTACATGGGCGCCATTTTCGCCCGGGCTGAGAGGGCGAGGAACCGTTACATTCAATTTTTGAGTTTCAAAGAGGCAACGGCTGAGGAAGTGGGGCAGTGGAAGGACGCAGTGGTGTATTTCTACAAGAAGGTTCTGTTCAAGAAGCAGGAGAAGCGGCTCATTCTCAAGGTAAGCAGACGGCGTTGAGGAAGGGATGAAGGGAAGGAGGGAGGGAGGGCGTTGAAGCTATATCACGCCTTTCCGTATAAATCCGCATCGCATAGTGATTTGTTTCCCCTCCCTCTTTCCCCCCCTCCCTCCTCCTCTCCTCCCCTCCCTCTCCCCAGTCCCCCGCCCACACGGCCCGCCTCAAGCTGCTGCACGAGCTCTTCCCCGAGGCCAAGTTCATCCACATCTCCCGCAACCCTTTCGAGGTCTACCAGTCCACCAGCAAGCTTTTCATGGACCTTCTGATCCAGGTACGCCCTCCCTCCCTCCCTCCCTCCCTCCCTCCCTCCCTCCCTCCCTCCCTCCTTCCCCAGGACGAAGGCTCCAGTACGGTTATTACTGCAGACCACTGAACTCATCCCTTCCTCCTTCCCTCCCTCCCTCCCTCCCCTCCTTCCCTCCCTCCCTCCCTCCCTCCAGTGGAACCTCCAGTACGTGGATTACCAAGGCGACGTTCGGGCCCACCCCGACGACGACGAGCTGCACCGCTCCGTCCTGACGCTTTTTGGTGGGATGTACGATTCTTTCTTTCAAGGTGAGGAAGGAGGGAAAGAGGGAGGGAGGGAGAGAGGGAGGGAGGGAAGACGCATGGCCTGTCACGATATCAACGAGCAGCTCCGCAGCATCTTCGTGCTCTGTGAAGGGGTGTTCGCTCTATATCCTTCCCTCCCTCCCTTCCTTGAGAAGTCCCGACATTCAACCCTCCTTCTCCCTCCCTCCCTCCCTGCCTCCCTCCCTCCCTCCCTAGACCTGGATGAGCTCAAGCTGGGCAAGGACATGTTGACGTATGTTAAGTACGAGGACTTAATCCGGTCCCCCGTGGGAGTGCTGGAGAAGATCTACAAGGTAGGGAGGGAGGGAGGGAAGGAGGGAGGACCTGGGCTTGGCGGTGGAGAAGGTGGATGGGGTAGGGAGGGGGGGAGGCAGGGAGGGAGGGAGGGACTAGAAGAGTGATCATCGTAAGCATATGCCAACAGGGAGACGCCACTCACTCGTTCCTTGCTCCCCCCTCCCTCCCTCCCTCCCTCCCTCCCTCCCTCCCAGGACCTTGACATTGGAGAGTTCGACAAGGTGCATCCCCGGCTGGTGGAGGCCACGGCCAACGATGCGGCCTTCAGAAAAAACGCCCACCCGGTACGTGTATAGTCGGGAGGGTGGGAGGGAGGGAGGGAGGGAGGGAGGTGAGAAGGGGGTGCCAGCCAGCCACCTCCTACCTGTGTGGGACAGTCTGATTTTTTAGGGTGTTTCTCGTCCTATTGCTTCATCTGTGATTCCACTCACGTCGGCTGCTTTTGTTTATTCGAAATCATTGACCTCTCCCTCCCTCCCTCCTCTCTCCCTCCCTCCCACTATTTGCCATTTCCCTCTCTTTCAGAATATTTCCGCGGACGTCAAGAAAGATGTGCGCGAGCGGCTCTCTCGCTACTTCACTGAATTCGGGTACGAGAAAGAGTATGGCCAAACCCTCTAGAGGGTACGACAAACAACATGGCCAGTTTGTAGAGAAAGAGAGAGGGATGAAGGAAGGTGGGTACGATAAACAACATGGCTATTCCCCGCAGAGAAGGAGAGTGGGAGAAGAAGATAGTGTGACGGTCAGACGTGGGAGTGAAAGGAAGAAGGGAAGAAAGGAAAGAAGGAGGCCACAAGAGAGAAAGAGAGAGCAACGAAATATTGAAAAGTTGATTGTTTGAATTGTTCATTCATTTATGTATTCGTGCATGTGGGGGAATGCGTGTGATTGTGTGGGTGAGGATAAGCACGCAAGCAAGCTCTAGAAATAGTGGTAAGAGGGACGACGAGGGGCGAAAGAGAGATAGAAATAGAAGCTGCCGGGTATCTTTGTAGCTGGCACCAACAAAAAGACAGACAAGGGAGAGAAAGACGGGAGGGAAAGAGGAATGACGATGGTGACGACGACGTGGATTTCTCGGGGTAAAGAGGACAAGGTAAACCACCCACACGGTGCTGCACGGGGGAGGCGGGAGGGATGAGGCAGGAGGGAGGGAAAAGCGTTGCACTGGTGGGACTGCAATCGTGTGGAGGACTCACAAGGGGGGGCGAAACCGAGTTAAAGTCACGGCTACGGCCATTCAATTATCCTGTGTCTCAACGTTGTCTGCGCGGCCTTGGGAGAGTTGGAAGATCGGCGAAAAGAACGGTAAAAGAAAGGGCAGTGAAGGAAAGAGAGTCTTGATGCAGAGCGAGCGATGGCGGATACAGGAATAGGACGTTCGGCGAGAACGATGAAGAAAAAAGGAAGGACTTGAAGAGCGAGATGGAATGAACAAAAAAACAGCACAGAAAGAGGGGTCAGTGGAATGAGGAGAAGAAGGAAGGAGGGAAGGTACGCAGCTCCAGACAGGAGGAAGAAAAGGGGAGGATTGGGAGGAGGCCCGAGGAAGCAACGACAATTAAACAATGTGTTTCTCCATTAGATCTTATAGTGTGACATTATAGGTCTACTAATATACGCAGCGGGGCTAGTTTCAAGGTTTCTCCTCTCCACCCTCTCCTCTTGTTCCGTCATGCAGCACTTTTTTCGTATCTATTACTCCTTCCTTGCCTGTCCTCACCTCCGCCGCCGCGCTAGAGAGAAAAAAAGGGGTTCGTAGCGAGAAAAAGCCGATAAGCAGTAGAATACAAGGAATAGAAGCGACCTCCGAGACATAGTGGCCACGCTCCCTTATGCCAGTGCTCGTTCGCATGCCGTACAAAACTCGTTTTTATTTCTATTTGCCTATCTTCACGCTTTTCTTTTCTTAATTCTTCTCTCCACCTCCTTCTTTCCTTCTCCTTGCCCCCTCCCCCTCCTTCCTCCTATTACCATCCGCCTTTGCAAGTCCGGCCTTGCTCGTCCATGCAGACACGTCCTCTGTTACCACATTTCCTCGTCCCCCCGGCCGACTCACTTGTGGAGGCAATAGCATCCCATTACTCCCCGTCTTTCCTTTCGCCGCGGCCGACACTTTTGCCGCAGATCTGTTCCCTTCTTTTGATGGTCCTGCGGCCGCAAGGCGTTTCTGCGAAGGTGGTTGTGTGCCAAGACTGGAGGAAGGAACTTGGAGGGACGGGCGGGTGGCACTTATTTCTTGAGCTGTCCGCTTTGTTCGCACGGCGCCGCCGCCGCCCATGAATGCAGGGCCATCGATGGACGCAAAAAGATCGTTCGCCGAGGGTAACAAACTCTTCTTCTTAACCGGAAGAGAAGGTGGTGGCTGGGTTTGGAGTATTGAAGGGGGATGTTTAGGTTTTATGGTAGCTAAGGCGAGGGGGATGACTGCTACTTCTTACACACCTGGAGCTTCGCTTCCTCTACTTTTTGCTGCTCCTCTTCGTCCTCCGATGACGAGCCGTAGTCCGCAAGTCCTGCCAATGCCATTGTAAGAGCCTCTGTGAATTGAGAGTGGGCATGGTGTGTGTGAGTAATGCCTTGAATCGCTGCTTCATCGCCCCAACGGCATGGCGGCACGCAACTTGAACGCAAGTAAGGAACTTCTACATCCACAGCTAACCAAGGACGATTCCGCAAGCACCCGGCACATGACCTCCTCATTAAATGTACCACGATGTCGGCTATTTGTCGGTGGGCTGGAAAAGGCTCCAGGGTGGGACAATCAATACCAGGCTCCATCTGTGAATAGGGCTCCACATGGGCTCCAGAACAAAAGCGAAAAAGTACGGTCTGCCGTGCACGGACACTCACAACCCCCGCACTTTCCTACATCTTACAATACAGCAGAGACAAGCCAGAGCGGCCTACAGCGAAAGCAGGCGCCCTTACCGCGCTTCATCCGCTGCCCGGGTGCGCGCACACCATTTGATCCCGCCTTCCTCCCCTACCCTCGTGTCCTCCCTCCCTCTACCAAGACGAGACCACTGCCTCTCCTTAACGCTCGACCTTGATCGCGACCCCTAAATCATGGCCCGTCAACTTCTGCTTAATACCCTTACCTCCGTCTTTGGCGACCTGGTGGAGGGCTTGACCGAAGAAAACCTCAAGGTCGGGGTCTGGAGTGGGGAAATTCTCCTGAAGAACCTCCGTCTGAATAGCAAGGCCGTCCAAAAGCTCAACCTGCCAATCGACGTGCAACACGGCTACATCGGATCTTTTCGGGTGTCCATTCCCTGGTCTCGTCTCACGTCCGAATCTGTGTCGGTCGAGATTGAGGACGTGGTGTTGATTGCTAAGCCTGCCGACCCCATGAAATGGGACCCGGAAG
This sequence comes from Nannochloropsis oceanica, assembly GCA_004519485.1. Classification (NCBI taxonomy): domain Eukaryota; class Eustigmatophyceae; order Eustigmatales; family Monodopsidaceae; genus Nannochloropsis; species Nannochloropsis oceanica. The sequence goes on from CP038130.1 coordinate 1,256,859, forward strand.
AGCTCCGACGGTGTAATCTCAACGCCAAGCGCATCTTGCTCGAGAAGGCGACCGAGGCTGCCCGTGCCTGGAACAGTAATCGTCGCAAATCCCAAGCAGACGAGGCAGCCTTGAGTGCTAGTGGCAGTGGGAAGGACTCAGCCGGGTACTTTGCCAAGCTCGCCACGCGGATTGCGGACAATTTGTTCGTGTTCCTCAAGAATGTGCACGTGCGCTTCGAAGACCCCTTTTCTGATCCAACGAACTGTGTATCAGCTGGCATAATCGTACAGGAATTTCAGGTGCAGTCGACCAACAATCAGTGGGAGGCGAGCTTCGTCTCGCGGGAGGAGGAGAAGAAGCGGGCAGCGGCCAAAGGCCAGGTGCCGGCCATTTACAAGAAGATCCTAATGAGGGGCTTTACGGTCTATTGGAACCCACGTTCGATTCTGCAATTAGGCGGTCTGCCGTTGGATGCCCTGTTGAAGGAGATGAGCAAGTACTCTGACAATACCGAAGGGCAGGGGGGAGGACGAGGTGGTGGGGGAGGGGAGCCTCTAACCTACATCATCCGCCCCGTGACCATGACCGTGAGGCTGACCCACAACGAAGACGGCGATCCGCGTCTTCCCCTATTCGCAGCTGATGTCGAGCTGCCCTCCCTCGCCTTGGCAGTGCGAACAGAGCAGTACACTCAAGCCATGTCCGTCAAAAATACCTTCGATAAGGTCCAACGAATGGGTCTCCTCCTCCCCTTCCGCCCCCACAAATCCGTCAAGGACGATCCACGCGCCTGGTGGCATTACGCGTATTTCTGTGTCAAGAAAGCGACGGCAACGCGGGGGGTAGGGGAGGTGGTGGCCATGGTCCGCAAACGCCGTCGGTACATCGCATTATTTGAAAAGAAGCTCAAGCACGAAGACGCCGAGCGCGCAGCAGCAGCAGCAGCAGAAGCAGAAGCAGCAGCAGCAGCAGAGGCGAAAGCGGCTAGCAAGGGTGGGAAGCCCCAAAAACCTGCTGGTGCTACTGGAGGAAGGGGGGCGATGGGAGAAGGAGCAGTAGCTGCAGCGTCTGCCTTGACGGAGGAGGAGGCGGAGGAGTTCGATCTGTTGGAGGAGACGATGCCGTTGGACACGTTGATTGTGTGGCGGACATTGGTGCATGAGGCGAGGAAGAAGGAGGCGAGGCAACAGCAGTTGTTGATGCCTGGAAGAGAGTTGAAGCGACGGAAAAGTAGGACTGGCACTGCCGGCAAAGGAGCGAAGGAAGGGGGGACGCTTAAGCCTCCTGCTTCGGGAGCTACAGCAGCAGCAGAAGAAGCAGCAACGGCAGCGCCAGTAGCGGGAGTCGGAGGATGGATTTCGAGTTGGTGGTCGGGGGGGAAGAAGCAGGAGCAGGAGCAACCGCAGGGAAGGGACTCGTCAGATTCCGACGCGGATTTTCAGGACACGCTGGAGGAGGAGCTGCAGGGCGGGGAGGACGAATGGCAGGATGTAGTGGAGGAGGCGGGGCAGTTGGAGGGAGCGAAGGAGGAGGAGGAAGAGGTCCAAGAAGGCGACATTTCCCTCGACGAACTGTGTGCCCAAGCAGATTCCAGCCTCCCCGACACCCCTCCCGTTAAAGCTGACACGGAGTTGTTCTCCTTCCGTCTCCGAACCACCAGCATCATCACCCTTTTCGCCAAGCGCTCTGCCCCGCTGCTCGAGCTCACGTCTTCCCTCGATCTGGAAGCCCGTCAAAAGGGAGACACATTTTCAGCCGCCGTCCGCCTCCCCACTTTCGCCCTCCAAGACCTCTATACCGACCAAGCCCTCTTTTCCCACATCGCGAAGGCTGGCGACCACACCGGAGGGCGGGGGGAAGGCCTTGACGCGAATCCCTCTGGAGAAAGCAGGCATATTTTCGACCTATCGTTTATCACCTCCCCTAAATCCACGTCGGTTCGAATTCGAACGCGGCCGCTGGACTTGGTCTACAACCGCGGATGGCTGGCGCAAGTGCTCCTCATCCTCCGTCCTTCTCCCGACCTGGCCGAGGCTCTCGCCCAGCAAGCAGTCGAGAATATCGCCAAGGCAACAGCGGTCGTCACTTCTGACGTGCTAGGGAAGGTGGGTTTGGTCGCGGATATTGAGATTGCGGCGCCGCGGATTTTCGTTCCGTTGGCGGAAACGGTCGATAAGGGCTTCCTTTTACTGGACACGGGCCACTTGGCGTTCAAGGGAGGGACCAAAGCCGGAGATCCTTCGTCGAGTGAATGGGAGCTGAGGTTGAGTAGGATTCAGAGCCGGCTCTGGAGGAGGAAGGGGGAGTGGTTGCGGGTGAGGGAGGGGGGAAAGGAGGGGGGGATGGAGGGAGCGGGGCAGTTGGTTGAGCCGTTTGAGATCTGCTTGACGATGGCGATTAGGGGAGAGGGAGGGTGGGAAAGGGAGGTACCGGATATGGCAGTGACGACCACGTTGCGGCCTTGCATTCGGGGGATTTTCTCGCCGTCGCGGTTGAAAACTTTGTTGGCCATTGTGACAAACCTGGGCCTGCCGGTGGTGGAGGAGGATGACGAGGAAGGGGGGGAGGGAGGGAGGGGTGGGGGGCCGGCGATGCTTCTGGGCGAGTCAGCCATGCAGACGCATCGGATGATGGCGGGGGAAGGAGGAGAGAGAGGAAGAGGGGGAGGAGCAGGAGGAGCAGGAGGATCTGGAGGAGGGGTGAAAAAGCTAACGATGATGAGTGGGAGCCCATCGCGCGCGAGGACAGGCACGGCTGTGGCTCCTCTTCCTCCTGCTGTCCCCGGGCGACCAGCAGCCACTGCAGGGGCAGAAGACGCAACCGTGCTGGTGGATCCTCTTCATAAGAATATGACGGTTCAAGTCGATATCCCTTCACTGGTGCTGGAGCTGCGAGCCGACAACGAGGGAGGGAGAGAGGGAAGGAAGGGGGACGACGCCAATCGTTTGTTCATGGTGGCGATGGAGAGGTTCAAGCTGGACTATATGGCGCGGGCTTACGACACGGCATTAGAGGTAGCCCTGGGAGCAATGTCGATTGAAAAACTGGCTTTGAAGGAGGAAGGGGGAACGCGGCGCTTCCTCGCTCATTCCTCCTCCTCCACTGCCTCCACCCTTCCCTCCCTCGTACCCCTGGCCGACAAGGGCCAGGATGCGCTGGTGCATTTCCACATGTCTACGTACGAGGACCGGGGAAAGGCCCCCGCCTACCCCGGGTATGATCGTGTCCTCGATCTCACGTTCGCCACGCTCGACCTCAAGTGTGACCCGCACTCGATTCGCCTCCTCGCTCCTTTCTACGGTGCGTTGATGCGCTTTGACGAAGAGCTGGCCCCCGCTCTCTCCCCCCCGCCCGCCCTCCCTGTCAAACGCACCTTGTCGGTAGCCAGCGATGCCACCTCTCAGGTGTCCAGGCGCGCCCAAGAACTGACTTCACGTGCGGCGGCGATCGCAGCAGCCGCCGCCGCCGCCGCAGTGCAGCAGAATGAGGAAGGGAAGACGATGCGGGTCACCGCCGCATTGGAGAGGGTGAGTCTCGAGCTCTTGACGGGTGAGCGTCGGCCGGTCATTATGGCCGAGCTGGGTGGGCTAACGTCGGAGGTGGATATGGGAGGAGGAGGAGGAGGAGGAGGAGGAGGAGAGGGGGAGGGAGGGGGCATGGTGGTGAAGGTTGCATTGCAGACTTTTGAAGTGACGGATACACAACCCGAGTCGAGGCAGAACGCGATCAGGAAGTTAATTTGTCCAAAACATGGCGTGGCTGAAGTCGCGGACGAGGACGAGGACGAGGATGAGGAGGATGAGGGGGAGGGAGGGAGGGGGGGGGGGGGGGGGGGGGGTCGCGAATGGGGTGAGGAGGAAGCCGCTGTTGGTGGCGGAGGTGAAGGAGGATAAGGTGACGAATGTCTATGACATTGATGTCGGCCTCGAGGATTTCACATTGAACATCCTGGTGGAGGCCCTTATGGCTTCCGTTGACGTGACGCTCGAATCAGTCAATGCGCTGATGGACGTCCTCGCCGCGGGGACCCCCCCTCCCCTCCCGCCCTCTTCCTCGGTGCCGATGGATGGAGCCGCCCCTGAATCTCCTCTTGGTGCCCTCCCTGTCTCCTTCTCACTCCCTTCTTTGTTCCCTTCTTCTTCCTTTCATTCCCCTCTTCGCGTGCGGGGCGTCGGACCGGTGATGGAGGCGATTGGGGAGGGAGCGGGGGAGGACGAGGAAGAGGGGGAGGATGGGTTAGATCACACTCGTCTCTCTGCCTCGGCCTTGCAATCGCTTACGCTCGAGGAGGAAAGGAGGGAAGGAGGGGGGGCGGCGCCGATGGGGCTGCGGGTGATGGTGCGTTTAGTGAACCCAGGATTAATTTTAATTGAAAATGCGAGGAATTTTGACTCTCGGGCTGTATCCCTTCGGGGTACTTTCCATGTGCTATATGCGGTGAAGTACGAGGGAGGGGTCGGGGGAGGAGGGGGGGGAGGGGAGGGGAGCACGGAGACGATCCATGTGGATGCGCAGGGGCTCGAGGCCTTTGTTGACGTAGTTCGGGGGGGAGGTAGGGGAGGGTGGGGAGGGATTGAGGGAGGCAGGAAGGGGAAAGGACCGGTGCAGATCGTGACGCCGTTTGCGGTGGGCATCCATATTAAGAAGCAGTCTGAGCAGGCAAAGCTTTTGATTAGCGAGATGATCGGCAATGTGGATAGGGTGCTGATGCGCGTCGCTTACCACGACGTTCGTCTCGTGCAAGGGATTCTGACTGGGTTAGGGGAGGCGTTTGCGCGCTACGCAGAAGCAACCACCCTATCAACTTCTGCGGCTGCGGCTGCGGCCGCGGCCGCTGCTGAGGAAGGGGGAGCAGGAGGTGGGGTGAGGAGGGAGGGAGGGGGAGAGGAAATTCTTGGGCCAGTGGTGGACGCAGACACGGGAGGGGATGAGTACGAGCCTGTAGCGGACCTGGAGGAGGGAGGGAAGGAGGGAGGAGAGGATGGAGGGGGAAGTAGCGTGGCGGTACAGAGACGGGCCCAGGTACAGGCGAGTGTGAATCTGGATGTGTTGGAGGGCGAGGAGGAAGAGGCGGAGGAGGAAGGGATGACGTTGGGGCTGACGGCGGCCGATGAGGAATTGATGGATACGAAGAGCACATCGGTGACGAAAACCACTCTGGATGTAGCGGGCATCGAAATCTTGTTTATCAACGATTATGATGGGAGGGAGCAACGGGTGATGGAGATCAGTGTGGAGAAGCTGCATTTGGCCCTTGAGCAATGCGCAGATGCTTACAAGGGAGAGGGAGGGGTGTTGTTGCAAGCACGGTTCTTCAACCCCGAGGTGATGTTTTGGGAGCCGGTGCTGGAGCCGTGGGAGGCACGGGTGAAGGTCTGGACGGAGGCAAGTGGGATAGTGTTGAGTGTAGGTACGTCCCGCTTGCTCTATGTGGATGTGACGGAGGCGTTTATTCGGACACTGAGTCGGACGCACAGCCTGCTGTTGAGTGTCTCCTCCTCCTCTTCCTCCTCCTCCTCCTCCTCCTCCTCTTCTGATGGTGGCAGTAGCGGCAATCCATCGGTCTCGACGATGACCGGTGCCCCTTCCACCACCTTGCTCCTTCCTTCCTCTTCCATCGCCGCCTCCTCCCCCTCTCTCAGTACTATCGGTGCGGCTCAGTATCTTTTCACAAACAAAACGGGTCTCGAGCTCGTCGTGGAAGCCCCCTCCTCCTTCTCCACTTCCCCCTCCCCTGCCTCAACCAGCAGTAGTAACGGCATTCTCGTCCCTCCCAACGTGACTGTGGCCCTGGACCTAAAAGAAGGTGGGCTCGGCCGCGCCTTTTCCCGCGGCGTCTCCGAAGTGGCCAACAACAGCAACGGTAGCACCAGCAGCAGCATTCGTAGCAGTCCCATGGTCAACGTTTCATTTACTGACGCCCTCGGGAAGGATCGTAGGCCCCTTCAGAAACTCAAAACGGACGTGCCCGGCGTCTTCATCTATCCGCTCAAGCCTACAGTAGAACCAAAGAAAGCATACGCACAACCGGTGGTGGAAGAAACGTGGGAAAACGAACGCTCTGACTGCTTGACGTGTCGCTGGCGCTCGCCCTTCTTGCCCGCGGACCGTGGTCGGTGGTCGGACGAACAAGGGAAGAGGGAGAGGAGCAGGGAGAGCATCGCATTGCCGGGGCCGGAGTGGATGTGGCTGGATGACTGGCATGTGGACATGGGCCTGGGGGAGGTAGGGACGGAAATTGATATGGAGGGATGGACGTATGGCATCGAGTTTGCCGGGTTCACGCTCAATAGGATCAAGCGGACACACCGGGATATGGACGGGGTGAGAAGGAGGAGGTGGATCCGGACAAGAGTGCCCCTCCCACCTGCCCTGGACGATCCCGCGCGGCCGTTGAGCGTGGCGTGGCGTGTCAATCTCTTGCCAGATGGGCGGACAGAGCTGTCGGTGGAGACGACCGTGCAGCTGGTCAATGAAACTGATGTGGCTCTCGAAGTACTGGCTGTCACGGATCCTGCCCTCCCTCCCCACCCTGTGGATCCCATCCCTCCTCAGAGCACTCTCTGCCTTCCCCTCCTTCTCGCCTATGCCAGCACCGTTCGTATCCGCCCCATGTCCCTGGAAGTCAATATTGATGGCGAGGGGGGGGATCGATCGCCCTATCAGTGGTCCGAGCCATTCCTTGTGGACCGCGGGACAGGTGCTGTTGAAGAAGTAGTTGTCTGCCCTCCCTCCTCATCCTCCCCCAAACCTTCCCCAGTGTGTGTAGTGGTCGACGCCATCGTCACAAGCGCCGGGTTCAAGTCCATCTTCCTTCGCCCTCCCTTCCTGTTCGAAAATCTCCTCCCTTGTCATGTGTGGGTGTCCGTTTCACCCCACGACAAAGAGCTCCACACCCGCCTCATCGCCCCAGGGGCGAAAGCCGGCGTGCTCAGTAAGGAGCCCCAAATTTCCCAATCTGTCCGCATCCGCCTGGCGCCCAACGGCGGTCGAAGGCAAGGGCATAAAAGCAGCAACTGCAGCAGCAGCTTGACTTGTGGTGGGTATGAATGGTCGCAAGAATGCGAGTTAGGGGGCATTCCAGGTAAATTCCAGAACCTGAAGCCTTTCGTCCTGCCCAATCACCTGACGGGAGAGGAGGTGGGGGTGACAGGATGGGTGGTGCGAGTGCCAGGATCGCAAGTGCGGCTGCAGATGGCTATGTTTGTCAGGTGTTGGATCGTGGATAGGACGGGTTTAAATCTCGGGTTTTGCGAGGACCCCAAAAAGATTCAGTCCCAGGGAGGGAAGGGGCTGGGGAGGGCGCGCAGTCGGCTGTCGCTGCCGGCGTCGTTTAGTGGACGGGGAGTAGGCAAAGGGAGAGAAGGGGAAAGAGGAGGAAGGTGGGGGGCAGGGAGGGGAGGAGGAGTGATGAGTTTTGTGCCACCATTGGTCCAGATCGTGGAAGTGCAGGTGGAGGGCGCGAAGGAGGGAGGGAGGGTGGGAGGAGGGGATTACGAGGTAAGGGTGGTGGATAATGGCAGTGAGATATACACGGACCGGCCTTGTGTGTTTGTGAATCTGCCGGCAAGGTTGAGGAGGAAAACGGCCTTGCTGACCCCCAATGGAGATCGAGGGAGGGAAGGGGGGAGGGTGGTATCATTCAAGGTGACGGAGGAGGCCGAGGTCTACTTGTTGTACGACATGAGTGGAGGAGGAAGGAGGGAGGGACCGCCCGGATGGGTAGAGGAGGAGGGGTGGAGAAAAGTGGAGGAGCTGCCGATGATTGTTGTCAATACGCAGCGGCATGAAGAAGGAGTGCTCAAATTCCAGCCGTATCGGAAGTATGTGGGGAAAATGGAGCATGTGGTATTGGGTGGGAATGCGGATGAAAGAAAGGAGGGAATGCGGAAGGGGAGGGGGAGTCGGAATAATAATTATGTGGTAGTGGTGGTGCAGCAGCCGGCTGGAGGGGAGTGTGGGGTAGGAGGGGGAGGAGGGAGGGGGGGAAGGAGGGGGTTTGCCGAGGCAGCGTCCACTGTGTTGGTTCCGTCGGCATCCGAGATGGAAGAGGAAATGGACGAGGAGGAGGAGGAGGAAGGGGAAATGGGCATGTTGTTATACGACCCGCGAAAGGTCAAGAAAGTGAGTGTGTGCGTGGGGGAGGATGTGGGGACGTGGTCCAAGCCTTTGGATGTGGAAGGGGTTGTGGACCGAGGCGTTTTCGATGTATCGGGGGAGGACATGTCGTATGAGCTCTCCCTCTTCATCAGTGTCTGTCCGGGTGTGTTTGGGCAGACGAAGCTCGTGACTGTGGGCCCGCGATTCGTGATTGTCAATTGCATGGATGAGGACGTATGGTTGCGGCAAGCAGGGGTGGAGGATTGTCCCCCCCTCCTGCTCAAGGCACGAGGAAGGACGCCGTTTTACTATGCCTCGAAGCAGGTGCAGAAGCGGAGGGAGATGCAGATCATGATACCCGGCAAGACAGGATGGTCGTATGGAGGAGTGGGGCTGGAGAATGTGGGCGGAACGGCGGTGTTGCTGCCTGAAGAGGGAGACCCGAGGAGGAGGGCGCCGACAGTGGTGCACGTGGAAGTGAAATTGGGGGAGGGGGAGGAGGAGTGTGCGGTGGTTGCTGCGCTCTGGAAGCCCCGGCCGGTCGACCCTCCTTTGTATGCGGTCCACAATTACACGCCTTTTGAGGTGCATTTGGTGCAGCTGGATGTGCGGAGGACGAAGCCACGATGGGTGCTTCCCCCGGGGCAGACCACCAGGTATGGGTGGGAATATCCCTGTCTCCGCCACGTCCTGTTCCTCCGTCTCTTCAACCCGAAGCTGCCGGAGAAAAAGTTTTGTTGCGAGATGTACCTGGACAAGGTTCTCGATGGCGAGGTGATGGACATGGGCAAAGGCCACGGGAAGATTTATTTGAAGGTGCTCGCGGACAACGGGAGCAAGGTGCTGAAGATTGTGACGAGTAAAAGTATGTTGCGTCCGCCAAAGCTGCCGTCCCAGCGGGAGTTTACGTTCCGGATGGCTCTGCCAGGGGTGGGATTGAGTCTTGTGGGGGGAGATGAGGAGGAGGGACGGAGGGAGATCGGCTTCGTGCTTGTAAAGGAGTTGTTTGTCGAATACTTGCAGAGCACGAGGGAGAGGGAAGTTGAGGTGAAGGTCAAGAGTGTGCAACTAGACAATCATGTCAGAAATGCGATTTTCCCCGTCATTTTGTGCCCGAGGACGACGTGTAAGGATGGCGAGAACTTCATACACTTTTCGTTGTTGGCTGAGACAACAACACGGTGCGCTGCTGCAACCTCGTCCTCCACTGCTGCTACGAATACGACGACCACCCACCACACAATCCGCTATTTGGCTCTGCGGGTGCTGGCAATGGACTTGCAACTCGACCTGCGCTCCCTCCTTCGGTACCTTCACTTCGCTCAGGTTAGTTGGGGGGGGGGAGGGAAAAGGAGAGAGGGAGGGTAAGGCGCGATGATCATTTACCATAATTTTCTCATGCACCTTACAGTATTTCATATTCTCTTTTTTAACGCTACCTTCATGCCCTCCCTCCCTCCTCCTCCATCACAGCAACTTGTTTTCCTGGACTATGACCGAGCCAGCGCTGAACTCCACCCGTATCGCTTTGTCAACAACCTTCGTTCCTTCTTCTCGTACGCCGAACCTTTGCCATGGGTAGATGTGTCCCAGACGTGCCAGAGTGTGACAAACACACGAGTGTATTATGAGCGAATAGACCTGCATCCGCTGTCGGTGGCTTTATCGTTTGCTCAGACGGTGGCGGACGAGAAAGGTGTGGGCGTTGGGCGGAATGTCATGGAGGTGGTGAAGAATCTGGCCTCGATCAGCAGGGCCCCCTTGCAGCTGAAGAGCTTCCAGGTGGAGCATGCCATGGAGACGCCCGTGAGTTTTACTCACATAGTCGTAGCGCATTATAAGAGGCAGGCCTTCGCGCAGATCTTGACGATTGCAGGTAGTTTGTCCACATTGGGCAGTCCTGTGGATTTGGTGACGAGCGTGGGAACGGGCGTGAAGGACTTTTTTTACGAGCCCATTAATGGCCTCGTGCATTCGCCCAAGGTATGTCTATTGTCTTTTGTATGTACTGCTCTCGTTGCGGGTTTGGTACATGACATCCGGAGGTAGCACGCACCTCTCAACCCTCCTTTCCCTTCTTCCTCCCTCCTTTCCTCACTCGGCCATTCCAGGAATTCGCCAAGGGCCTTAAGAGAGGCACTACCTCTCTCCTCAAAGGTGTCGTGTCCGGTGCTCTTAATAGCGTGGCAGGGGTTGGTGACTCGCTCAATCGAAATGTGGCGTTGCTGGCGGCTGATCGCGAGTACACAGCCGCACGGGAGCAGAGGCGTCAGGCTGCTACGGCGGGAGGGACGGGTCTGGTGGATGGACTGATAGGAGGAGGGGAGAGTGTGGTTAGGGGCTTCACCGACGGGATCTCGGGTGTGTTCTTGGCGCCGGTAAAGGAGGCGAGGACGGGGGGGGTAGGTGGGTTTTTGAAGGGTGTGGGCAAGGGGGTAGTGGGCTTGGCCGTCAAGCCTCTGGTAGGGGTGTCCGATGCTGTAGTGAGTGTGATCCAGGGCGCGAGCCAGGCGGCACAGGACTTGGAGGCGCATGTACCGGTCAGGCCTCGCAGGGCGTTGCCCCGTCTGTCGGTGACGGGCCGGAAGGTCCTCACCGATTACTCGGCAGGGGCGGCGCGGGTGCAGGAGGATATGGAGGTGGGTGATTCTTACGTATGCCATGTATCGCTGGAGAACGAAGGAAAGGACGTGATCTTTACGGATAAGTACCTGTCGGTCGTCAATCTCGCCAAGGGGGGGTCGGTTTGGAAGCATCCCTGGAGGGACTTTGCTTGGTGTGAGGTGACAAAGGAGTCGAGGGAGGGAGGGAGGGCGGGGGGAAGCGGGAGGGACCGGGGAATTTGGTTGCACATGTATCGGAACGATAATGAGAGCAAAGGAACGCTCTTGCAGGTGGCGGGGGAAGAGGTGTGGGAAATTTATGGGGAGCTGTGGCGGCATCGGAGTAAGATGGGGAATGGCTCGATGATGAAGAGCGTGGAGGCCTTACAGCAGGAGGAGGGGGTTGTGGAGAGTGGGGGGGGAAGAAGGGACGTGGGGGGTGGGCTGGTTGATGGATACCGGTTCGGCGACAAGAATGATCAGGATTTGAGGTGTCGGAAGTTGAGGAGTTGGGAGATTGTGGCGCGGGCAAAGGACAGGCTGACTAAAGCGTGGACAACGTGGCCGGAATTGGACGACGCGGTGTGGAAGGTTATAAACGATTGGACGAAGAACCATTGGGGGCCATGGAATTATAGGAAATGCATGGCGTTGGTTTTGATCAACAAGAGTACGGGTGGGGTCCAGTTGGAGGGGATGCAATTCAGGGATGGATCGGAGGTACATGTGATCGAGAGTCACTTGTTTGATACGGATTCGCGTGTGCTGGCGCCGGGTGGGGCGGTATTGATTTTCGCATGGTCCCATATTCCGACTGTGGTGAAGCAGGCGCATATCGCCCTACGAATGGAGACGACGGCGTTCAAAGGGGAATTTACTGATAAGTCAGCCTCGTTGCAGGCGCGGCCGGGGGGTGACGTGTCATTTGTGGAGAAAACCCGAAAGTCGACGTATGTCAAGTATGTGGTCGTGGTACGAGAGCAGCGATGAGCGAGTTGGATGAGGGTGGGAATGGGAAAAAAAGAAGAGCGGAGGGAGGAGTCGATCAAGGAATTGAGAGAATATTGCGATGGGGGTAAGAATTAATAATGCTGTCGTGCAGGGGATAAGGGAGAAAGAGGTATTGTACATGCCACGGGGTTTCAAAACGATGGGTTGAGAGTTTGACGACATACGTTTTATGTGAAAAGACAGGGAAAAGATAGCATTATTATGTAAGAAGAATTAAGAAGCCAAAGGACGGGGGGAAAAGATATAGAATATACAATAGTTTTTGGATTAAAACCTCCCCGCTCCTCAAGCATTAATTTGTGTCCCTTATGGAATCTCTCCAGACACACATGGAATCTCTCCAGACACCTACATCGCAAAACTGACAACATCTTGTTCTAACAAACCACAGACAACAGGGCCGTCCTGGCAGTCGTCGTGCATGGGCCACGACCTGATTCAGCGACACGTCTCGCAACCTCAACTCATGAGTCCCCATTCCCTCCCTCTCAACCCAAGCTCCCGTCTTTACAGCGCAGCATTTCTTCCGAGACGTCTCTCACCTTCTCAACTACTTTCTCCTCTCTTTAGCAGCGTGCATCCGATCGCCCCGTCTGTGTGACTCTGGACGACTCGCTGCTTCCGCTGTAAGATTCACTAGCCTCCCCTATGCCCGCAGCAGCCGCCGCAACACCCTCTACACCAATCTTGACATTATCCAAAAGAAGACCAGCTCCAACAACACTACAAGAATTCTAAGGTATGTCTCATTATCGACAAGTGTGCGAAGTACAGGCGGGTCAACGTAGGAGTGGTGTCGAGGGGCCTGGTAAACTCGCCCACAGTCGCGGCTTCCTGTCTTTTATCTGACTCTCGCCTTGTTGTCATACACAGACCCCGAAAAGCCAAGAGAAACCTAGCCTACTAAGTCTGCCACAGCTGCCACGCCAAGCACCACATCGGTCACCATGGATAACGTCACGGAAAAGCTGCCGACCGCCCTCAGCCTCAAAAAAAACGAATACGATATCAATAAAGAAGTAGGCCCGTCCTCTGCCTCCTCTCCTCCTATAACCAATCTAAAGGAGCTTGTGCACGAGAGCGACGATGTTGACCGCTTTCTCCCCGCGGATCTTGAAGATCATGCTGTTGACGATGAACATCCCACCTGCATGCCTTCGGAGATGGATGACGAGGATGTTCGTGTGGCAATGGTAAGTAAACCCTTTTTGTCATGTGTCATTCCAGATGTCGCGCTTTTTTTTCTCCAGTACCTTCGTGGACAGTATCACTTCCCGCAAAATCACAAGTGAATCTGTAAATGATAAACATGATAAACAGGCATATAATCTTAGCGCTCGAATCTCGGTACCCGACATCAATTTACAAAAAAACTACAGATTGGGAACGTGGACGCCGGCAAGTCTACCCTCATCGGTGTGCTCACCAACGCCATGCTTGACGACGGCCGCGGCTCCGCCCGTTCCCTCATCCTCAAGCACCGTCATGAGCAAGAGAATGGCCGCACATCCGCCGTCACCATCGAACTCCTGGGCTACCGTAACTCAGGCGAACAAGTCCTCCCTTCCGGCCGCACCCAAACTAACCGCTGGCAAGAAATCGTGCGATCCTCAGGACGGACCGTCACCCTCATTGACCTCTGCGGCCACGAACGCTATTTGAAAACAACCATCTTTGGACTCACAGGCTTGCTGCCCGACTTTGCGTTGCTGCTGGTAGGGAGCAACATGGGTGTCACCGTCATGACCCGGGAGCACATCTCCATTGCCTGCGCCCTCTCCATCCCCCTCGCCGTGGTGCTCACCAAAGTCGACATTGCTCCGGAACCTGTCCTGAAGCAAACCCGTCAAACCCTTGCCCGATACCTCCGCAAGAACAACAAGCTCCCGTACCCTATCAAGGACCTTTCGCAGGTAGAGGCGGCGGCTGACTCCCTCGCCTCGGATCGCGTCACTCCCGTCTTTGCCATCTCCAGCGTCACCGGCCAAGGGTTGGATCTTCTCCGAGCCTTTGTGTCGCGCTTGCGTCGCACCTCCCCACTCTACCAAGGCCTTTCCTCCGCCCCTTCACTCTCGTCCTGCCCTGATGCGCCCTCCATTCATATCCCTATCGACGGGGTCTACGAAGTGAAAGGCGTGGGGTTGGTAGTGGGAGGAACGATCTTGCGGGGACATGTGCGACCGAACCAAAGCCTTCTCCTGGGCCCTGATCGAGGTGGGGCGTTCGTTCCTCTGTCTGTGCGCAGCATTGAATGTCGACGACAGCCGGTCAAGGAAGCGAAGCAAGGGATGAGCATCACGTTTGCCGTGCGGTCTCTCAATAAACGAGTAACCTTGAGAAGGTCTTACTTCAGAAAGGGAATGGTACTGGTCGGAGCGGAGGACAGACCGAGGCCAGTGAGGGATTTTCAGGCGTCCGTGGTAATTTTGCACCATGCCACGACGATGGCGAAGGGGTATGAACCTGTGCTACACATGGGAACCGTCAGACAAGCGGCGGAAATGACGGAGATATTAGGCGGGGAAGATGCGCTGCGGACGGGAAGTCGGGCGGAGGTGTTGTTTCATTTCAGGTATTTTGCCGAGTTCTTGGTCGTCGGATCCACGTTTTTGTTTCGAGAAGGCCGGGCGAAGGGCATCGGCAAAGTCTCCAAGTTGCTTTATCCGTCAGCCCAACCACCACCACCAGCAGCAGCAGCAACAACAACAGCAATAGCGGCAGCGGGCACCGGGATAGGGTCGTCTGCCTCTTCGACGTCGACCTCGTCCTCATCGCCAGCAGGAGTGTCAGCTGCAGGAGCAGCAGGAGCAGCAGGAGGAACAGTGGGTGTGACAGGGGCGGCGAGGGCAGGAGAGGTAGAGATGGCGGCCGGTGTAGCAGTGCATGCGTGAGGAGGGAAAGGGAACATGTGAAGGGGGGGGGTGTCTATTCGAGTGAGTGCTTAGTGTGAACGTATCAGACAAATGTGCTCTTGTTGCTCTAAGTGGTGTCGTTGAAAGCATTTAAACTACTTGTGTGGAAAGGAAAAGCAAAATGCAAAAAAGAGAGAAGTATAAATACATATGCACGAGACGACCCTTTAAAAGATAAGACAAAAAGAGAAAGAGGAGTGTAAGAAGGAAGCTTTCGAATGATTAGAAAGACGGGCCAATTGCGAGTGCTGAGCATTATTCAATTTTCTCACAAGCATGCTTTTGGAAAGTGACCGTGGAGGGTGAGAAGAAGAGAAGAACGAAAGGAAAGAGGGAGGAGGGAGATTGCTATATATATATAGACAAATCAAAGGAAAAGGATGCTACACCACTAACAAGAAGAAGAATTCGACAAATAATAAAGACTGAAATTGGTGCCACGCTCCACTATTAATTTCTTTCTCAAAAGTTCTTCGCTCCACTAAGGCCCCACTTGCAATTTTGACCGATATCGAAAATCTTCGTCACCGTCCTCACTAATCTAAACCTACCTATTGATAAACTAATTCGTGGCCCTGCGGGTTAAAAGTAAAGCCAATGTTCTCCCCATCCTTCGATCTAGTCCAAATGCATACTCTGTTCAGGCCGCCAATTGGCATGAGCGGAAGCTGTGGCAAAGGCATCCACTTGCTCCTCCGCCTCTCCGGTGTTGATATCCTTCATATTCAAGAAATTATAGTTGTTTTCGTTGTTGCTGCTGCTGCTCGTGATTCCCATCACCGCCGCTGCTGTCGTCTCACGGAGGACGGACGTGTTCGCGAGTCCGCGTGTATCGAAAGCAATAGTGGTGTTAGGGTACGAGGGATACAGCTGCTGCTGTTGTTGCTGCTGCTGCTGCTGCTGCTGCTGCTGATGGTGGTTATGGTTGTAATGGTACAGCTGCTGCTGCTGCTGCTGCTCTTCTTCTCTCTGATACCACATGGACTCAGAGGCAGGCGGTGGAGGGGAAAAAGTCGAAGGAAACAGGCTCTTTTCCTGTTGTTGCTGCTGTTGATGAAGATGTATCTGACTCTTGTCGTCGTCATCATCGTCGTAACGGCGCGGTCCAGGAGATGTAGGAGGGATGCGGTGGAAGGAGAGGGAGGTGGTGGTGGAAGCAGCGGTGGAGGGGGGCCGACGGACGGGAGGAGGGGCGAGAAGCATGCTTAAAGGGTCATTGGCTGTCGTTGCTGCAGGAGAGATGCAGAAGTCAGGGAAAGCAGGAGGGGGAGGAAAGAGTGACGAGGATGACGGGAATGAAGGGGCAGGAGGCCACATGGAGTGAGGGAGATGGGAGGCTCGGCTCGTCTGGCCGATGGACTGGTGGCCAAAAGGGTTGCTTGTTGTAGTTACGGTCGCTTCCCCTTGTCCTGTTGCAGCTTGAAACTCTGCAGAATTGAATGGATTCGTGATGGAAGAGGAAGGGGGAGGAGGAGGGGGAGAGGGGGCATCTTGGTGTGTGGTTGTGGGTCCTGAAGGAATAAGACCATCTTCTGGGGTATCTGTTCCTGTCGCTGATGGTACTGTAGCTCCTGCTATCGCTGGAGAGGGGTCAAAGAAGGAATTGGTGGTGGTGAAAGTTCGCCAAGGGCTGGGCGTGTCTCGCACTTCTTTGGTGGAGAGAAATGAAGGAGGAGGAGCAGAAGGAAGAGGAGGGGGAGGGACTGAAGGAGGAGGGGGGGGAGGAGGAGGAGGAGGGAGAACCGAAGAAGTGGGGGGGGGGGGAGGGGGAGGAGGAGGTGTTGGTGGTGCCGAGTGTAAAAATGTAGGCGGGGCGGTAGAAACTGGGTGATGAAGTGGAGGAGGGAAGGTAGGGGTAGGGGAAGCCCGGTGTTGATGTTGGTATTGGTAGGAGGAAGTAGGTGGAGGGGAAGGAGGAAAGAAAGCGGGTGCTGTGCGGGATAGCGACGCCGATGATGATGCACATGCAGAGGAGGCAGGCCCACTCCCAGCTATCGAGCACTGTGCTGATTCCCAACGATGCTCCATCTGCTGATGTTCCTCCTGCTGCTGCGCCTGCTGCTCCTCCTCCTGCTGCTGCACCACCTGTATGCTCATTGACCCTCCCGCGCGAGAAAAGGCCTTAGTAGGTCCGTGGCTTCTCCTGCAAGTGTCATCGTCGGAATTGCCACAGGTGCGATTTCCCGTGGTGATGGTCAAACTATTCATCCCCCTAGCCGCCGAGCATGGACGGCTGCTGAAGCATGAGGGCGACCCCCTTCGAGAAGCGGGGCTCGTCCCCTTCCCTTTACCCAGGCCCGTGCTTCGACCAGGGGAGGGGGCACGGTCAGCAATGCCACCAAGAATAGACGTAGCGTAAGTGGAAGAGAAGGAGGTAGATGCCCAGGAACGTGCATGCCTTTTTGGCTGCCGATGGTGCTGCTGTTGGTGCTGCTGCTGGTGCCACGAATCACGGCCATGCTCAGCCCCAAATCCCGTTGTCATTCCGCCACGGCCCGCTGCTCCCTTTGTGGCCCCTCCCTCCCCTCCTCGTCCCTCCCCAAAACGCTCCGCCCAAACCGGTGTGCTCCTCTGACTGAGGGGCTGCGGCTGCGATGGAGCCAAATGCCGGTTCATGTTCCTAATAAAAAACTCCGAACCTCCTCCACCTCCTCCTCCCCTTCCTTCTCCCATTCCTCCCTCCATCCCTCCCCCTTCTACTCCTCCTACAGATATGTACGACGGTGCCGGGGAAATATTGCCCAAGGAACTCATACGCGAATGAGGTCGAGAAGACAAAGAGGAAGAAAAGGCATCGTGGTGATGGTGGTACTGATGATGGTGTTGGTAGAAGGTGGCAACAGCAGCACCTGCTGCAGCAGCACTAGCAGTGGTTGTAGAAGAAGATATCACAGGCACAGAAGGTATCGCGTACAGACGGGAAGGAGCCCGGCTTCTACTGCTGGCGTTGGCGGCCCCGGTAGATGTGGTGGTAATGCCTGCTGCCTTACTCGTAAGGCATGAGGAAGGCGAAGGGGGAGGAGCACCTGTGTACATATGGGCGCTGCTGCCGCTCCCAGGCCTGCTACTCCTAGCAGCAGTAGCAGTAGTAGTAGCAGCAGCAGAAGATGAGGGGATTAATGGTAAGGCCCGATAGCGCAGGGGAGCGGAAGGACGGTGGGTGGGGTGATATACGGAGGGGGGAAGCGAATAAACACTCAGGTTGGTATTGAATTGAGCGAAGCTACTGCTGCTGACCGGCACGTTGCTTCCCTCTCTCGTTCCTGTAAGAAGGACGAGGCGCGAGCCGACGAATGCGAGACCTTTGGGGCGAGATAAGGGGGGGAGAGTGATGGTAAAAAGGACATGGATTCCGACCGTGGAGGAGGAGGATGAGGAAGGGAGGGAGAAAGAAGAGGAGGAACCACCCAGTCGAAGGAGGGTGATGGTGTCAGAAGTGTGAGAGCCAATCGCAGCCAAGGCGTGTGTGGAGGGCTCGCCTGGTAAGCCACTGCCGACGGGGCGCACGGCGAGGAGATCGGGCATGGCCACATGGGGAACAGTGGTGGTCTCGATGTCGATGAGACGGGTGGAGATATCTCCGATATGGCTTCTCCTCATGCTACTCGGGTTACCGCTACTGATGGGACTATTACTATCATTTTTGTTGTAGCTATGATTGTTGTTGGTATAGGGAAAATGGATGAGGTGGAGAGCCGAGCCAATGGAGCTTGTGCGCATGGATAACCTAGGGCCAGCGATGGGACTAGGACTTGATCGTCGGGAGGATAAGCAAGGGCTGCTGCTGCTGCTACTGCTACTGCGCCCATTCCATGCAGGGTTGGCAGGAGAAGCAGCACGAGGGTCAATCAGGCTGAGGTCTGTATCGCTGGTGGCGGCGAAGCTGTGGGGGCCGGCAGGACGGATGGCACGGACGCGTTTTCGCAAGGGGGTATCAGCAAAGCGCAGGTTGCTGAGGTCGAGGTCTTCGAGGGAGAGATTCGGATTATGAGGGAAACCGTAGATTCGGAGTACCCCTTCCATACACATGGCGAGGTGCCGGCCCCACTGCGACCAGGCGACTGACTCCAAGGCACCAGGCAAAGCGGGGGAAAAAGACGAGACTTTGAATCCAGCAAGCTTAGAGTCCGTGTTCTGGTGGTGGGCCATCTCGCCGTCTGCCCGAGGCAGCTGTACCAAGCTTACTTGTGTGATGTCATGTACGCATAAGAGGGGTCGCACGGCCGTTGGATGCCAGAGCAAGCCGGTGGGTTTGCGGCCGAGCTTAACCTGTCCAAGCTTAGTCGCCAGCAATTCCACGACAACTTCTACTGATGGTGCTGGTGGCTGTGGTGTGCGGGCCTGTCCTCCTTCCTCATCAGTGCCGACTTGGGAGGACAAGAAAGGGCTGGAGGAGAGCTGCATGTGATAGACCGCCACAAAGGTAGGCCATGCGATGGCTAGCAGATTGTTGGGTAATGTCACATCCGGACACCAGCTTACGTGCAAGGCGTTTTGACGGTCGCGTCCGGCAGCACTGGCGTTGTTGAGACAGCTGTCACCACTCCGAGTATCATATACCATGGATGGAGGCCGAAGGACGCAGCCGGTGTGCACACTTGGCTTGTCAGGCGCGTAGTTGTAAAGATGAACTTCAGGTCCGTCCGCCAGGGCGAGAATTTGCAACTGCTGGCTAAAGGCTTGCGCTAGATAGTTGTGGCCGAACGAACGAAGGATGCTGCCCTTCCGTAGAGGACCTGAGATGCTGGCGTGAAGCTGCTCCGTGGTTGGGGTCGATGAGCGCGCGACGGGCGAGGCATTTATCCTCCTTGCACCAACGAGGGGGGTGGGTAGGGTCGCCATGGTGGTGACTTGCTGGACGAATTTTTTGCCCCGCGGACCCGACCACTGTAAAATCTGGACCTAGATCCGATTGGATAGCTCTCTGTCAAGTGTAGATGTATGTTCGACCTGGATTATTTGTAAGTGCGGCTGTGCTTGATGATGGAGGGTAGTGGGCCCATAGTCATATAACGGACGCATCGCCCATCATCTAGATTGATAACATGCAGCGAGCGGCGGGGAGGTTTACAGTATATATAATATCCTTCCTCCATGGGAAGGCACAACCCGTTAAACGGCTGGTGCTGCTTGCCAATCTCATGATTAAATACCTAAATACCGCAAAAAAGCAACATTGAAGCATTCTTCGTCTCGCGGCGCCACTCTTAGGCGATACCGAAGTTCAGTTAACCTCACGTCCATGGTGTGACGTGCCCAGGCTACAGAAGGGGCTTGGCCGCGACGCGATGAAATTGAGTAGGCAGTACACTGAAATTCAGATACGCGGTGATGATGGTGGGGGAGGACCACCAGCAGCAGCAGCAGAAGCAAGGAGAAGCATACTCGTCCCCTGTGCAGCACGAGTGAGAAAAAGTACCAAAGCGACGCTTTAAACAACGCTACCTGGCATTATCCAAAAAGGGAAGGCTTCCTGAAGTTTGATAGTCTTTTTTCACATGTCTTCATTTATTTGTCATTATTGTGGCATCTATTTTCACAAGTCGTCTGTGGCCGCAGTATTGTCGAGAGTCATCCTCACACAAACACGCACCACACTTGCACCCTCTTTACACTATTTCAGCCATTTCCTCAACTGGTTTCTCTTTTATCCATGCGCTTGCAGCATACTTTTCTATTCGTGTACTCATCCCTTTGTCTTTCATTCATTACTTTGATATTTTCTTCTCCATCCCTGATTCTCCTAATGCGTGATGACGCGCACACCTCCCAGCTTGTCCAGTTTATACTTGAACGTCTCGTCCGGTGCCGCAATGAACATCTGTTTTTTATGAAAGGAGAGGCGTAAGTGAGTATTACATACATGTCATTGCCCTGTGAGTATAACAGACCTTGTTTTGCATCTCCTAGTCTCCTCCCCCCCTCCTTCCCTTCCCTAGAAACTTACCATGTTCACCGGCACCTTTAGCTCCTGGTGCAAGAATTCAATCAAGGGCGGCCCAAAATGCCCCTCAATTATCAATAGCGAGCACTTCACCTTCGGGTACATGGTATCAAAACTTTCCACATGCTTGGCGAGCAATGGTGGAGGAGACTTTTCTTTGTCGTGCACGTGAATCACCATCAAATGCCTCGATTGCTCGTTCGCCGTCACGTAAAGCAACGCCTTGTTCAACACGTATACATCATCAGCCTTGCAGAAAAAAACCGACGGGACCGCCTGTGCCAGGGCCAGCTCTCGCTGTAGCGCCTGGGTGCTCACTCCTGGACAGACACCCCTCAGCATTAACACAGCAAACCTCAACAGTTTCGTCCACTGGAACATGCCTAAGACCAACGCCCCCACTGCGGCAACATAGGCGAGGAAGACGAGGAGGACCTGTGGGTCGCCCATCAAATTCCCAAGCAGCCCTATGAAGATCATGATGAAGGCAACAACGACACTCACCCAGGAAACGGTTACCTCTCGCGGTAACGACGGTCGTTTAAACTTCAGCAACATGGTGCCGAAGGTGAAGAGGAGGAGGACGGCCAGAAACGCCAGCGAATACACACCCGAGAGGTCCGTGACGTCGCCATCCAAAATAAGG
Organism: Nannochloropsis oceanica; assembly: GCA_004519485.1. Classification (NCBI taxonomy): domain Eukaryota; class Eustigmatophyceae; order Eustigmatales; family Monodopsidaceae; genus Nannochloropsis; species Nannochloropsis oceanica. The sequence continues at coordinate 1,278,057 of CP038130.1, forward strand.
ACGAGCGCGGCCGACAGACAAAGGTAACCTAATATGATATTATGCGTGGTCCGCCTCCACTTATTCCGGTGGAGCAAAAACTGCGGCAAACATCGGTCGGCAGCCATGCGCGAGATCAGCCCACATACCCCCACGTACGCTGTCAACAAAGACCCGGACAAAACCAAAAACGCGTCTAAGCTCACCCACACCTCTAACCACTTCCCCCCTCCCCCCTCTCCCACTCCTAACCCATTTCCACCATCCCCCCCCCCCCCTGCCTACCACCCATGTCCCTACGTGCTTGGCCATCTTCGCCAAGACCACCGACTCATCCTCCACAATCCTCGCAAGCGGCAGCACCCCGAGAGCCAAAAACGAGATCATCGGGTTAAATACAATGGCACCCACCCACATATTCCTCAATGTCTTCAAGAACACCCCCGGCGCTTGGGACTGAACAAACTGCGACGAACTCTCGAAACCAGACACACCCAGGATCGCGCTACTGTACCCGAAAAATAATGCCGTGGCGAAGGATCCCGAACGGATGATCCCACCAAGTTGGACGTCAGGAAAGGGTGTATTCAGGTTCTCGCGGAGTGTAGAGGGGTCACAGATGACGTAGACGGCGCTACAGACACAGAGGAGGGTAAGCGTGAAAATGTGCACGACGAGAATAATCTGCGCCACACCCGCGCTTTCCTTAATCCCCATCAGAACAAGCATCGCAAATAGGAACAAGAGCCCCAGGATAGCTAGCAAGGGATGCGGGACCCTAACGACTTTGTCCAAGTAATCAATGGCACTGGTTGCAGACACCACGCCCGTGGCGATGTACGAGACGAGGGCAAGAGTAGCGGCAAAGGAAGCGATGCCCTTGCTGGTGCTATTGAGGAGAACATTAAACGAGCCGCCGTTCATTGGCAGGGCAGTGATCGCCTCAGCATAGAGGTATCTAGGAGATGGAAGGGCGCGGGAGGGGAAAGGATGGAAGGGCGCGGGAGGGGAAAGGGAGAGGGAGGTGAGGTCAAAGCATATTAAAGGTAAAACGGACCTCCCTTCCCCCCAGGCTTTTTCTTATCATATATCATATCATGCGCCCCATGTACCTTACCTGATCAAATACAACACACACGACACCATCAATAACGCCACAGGCGCCATCTTCCCAGCAGACACCGTCACTAGCCCCACCACATACAAGCAACTGGCCATGATGTCATTCCCACAAATCGCCGTCGCCTCCCATTGATTCAGTTTAGGGGGTTGTCGATGGTCCATGTCTGCCTCAATTTTTGCCAGCTCCTCGTCCGTCACAGTCATTTGCAGATTATAGCGACCCCATCCAGGAAAGGCCCAGGTCTCGATGTTGCTCTTAGAGGAGAGGCGGTCCCGCCAGCCGACAGGAGCGAAGGTGGGAGGCCGGTGCAATTCATGCGAGTGCTGCTGATGAGAGGAGGCGGAAACGAGCAGTTCGTGGGGGTTGGAGAGGCCCCACGATTCAATGGATTCGGTGCGGGACAGCAAGGGCACGGCCTCTGTAGGCGATGTGGCACCAGGTTGGAGTGGCGCCTTTCGTTGCTTAGACATTACGAGTTTATGGTGGTGGTTTGATGCAGGGCCAAGATAAGGAGAGATCGAAGGACGTCGGCTGGGTTATCGAGTTGCCAGGACGGTCTCTGGAGCGGCAGGCAGGGGTGGGAAGGCACGGTCAAGGTGGCGACGCAGCGGAAAGCACCGCCGGAAAGGTATGTTCGTGGTGCCTGCATGTACATTGTGGGTTGAAGTGGATATTGAGAACGGACAGGACCGGCACAAGAAGTTAAACTCCCAAGGCTGTGGATAGCAGAGCAAGTGCACACTCAAACAACCAGGAGAATGAATCGATTGGTGTTTGAGAGATGATGGGGGAGAGAAAAAGTAGGGCATGATATTGTCCAGGCCCGAAGAGGAAAAGAAAAATTGGGAGACCATCGCACACACACGTGTGACCTGATGATTGTCCAGCTTTTCTTGGGTTCCAAGGATCATCATTTTTACGGTATGGCATATCACTATCATTACCACCTTACAGGATGCATCCATGCGGGCCGGCGGCGGTCGTCCAAATTTACCGCCCCTTCATTCCTCTATCCGGTATTTTCCTCCTCCTTTCGTTTCGTATCATTTCAATATATAAAGTGATGCTCTGGCTGTTGAGGCATGGGAGGCAGGCTGGTGAACTTCAGTGGGCGTGCTGCCTCACTGTTGATTACGACTCACGATGCTTTCATTAGCGAACTGGCCCGACGACGTGGAGACAGACTTGCAATCCTGGTTGGTTAAAGATGGTATTCTTGATAATGACGCACCACGCTTTCATTGATGACCTGATCCAAGGAAGAGGAGTGATTTTTATAAGCCTGGGCAGATGTGTCGGTGAGGCTCATAGTTGATTACGACTCACGACGCTTTCGTGACCTGGCCCGAGGAGCGGAAGGCAAGGAATTTGTATTGCATTGGGAGACAGGCTTCCGAGCCCGGGTGAGGTACTTTTTGATAAAGGCCCTTATGATAAACCCTTAAGAACTATGCCCCTCTTTTTTGTGGGAGTAAGTACCCATCTGGTAGGTAGCACTCCACTAGACGGGGTATGATGCGTGGTGTGCATTGTTAATTGTGCGTGAATGTGTGTTCGTAAAAACACTTGCATAGAATGAGCTAATATTTGTCATCAACATATGCCTATTATTGTTATCGGGTAAGATGGCCGGCTACAGAACACACTGCTATGGGCTTTCATTGGTCGCAAGATTATTCTCCAATAAGAGACGATGTGGACTTTCATTTAGCCGTAGTTGTGATTTTATTGATTCTTTCGTGAGATCGATGCAAACAATGGTTAGGCTTAAATTGTATCAAAGTGTGCAAAAATATGTTGACTAGTGTTTTGGGCATTCCGAGACAAGGCACGCGTCACGCTACAAGGGTGTTGGCTTCAGGCTACTCCAGGTTATTTGTTGCATGTTGAGCAACAGCTGCTGCACTACCAGCACAGTGGTTTATAAGGTGCTGTAGAATGCCTTCCCCTCCTCCCAAGAGCTAAGACAACCGTGCATGGCGCCGCCTTCCTTGCATAGCATTTGGCTCGCTGCTTCCTTCACTGCTGCCGCATCCACCCCCACATCCCCCACCAGCACCCAACCACCACCACACACCCCGAAGCCACACTCCCACAGAAGGCCCCCCACGCTAGCCTGGAAGCGAAAGACAGCATCATAGCACCACCAGTGTGACAGTGGGCGCCGAGACAAGCGTGCGCGGCGCCACCTCCCTTGCATAGCATGTCCTTCCCTGGCCATACCCGCCTCATACCATCCTCTCCCTGTCCTATCAGCACCGCGGCGACACCCTATTTTCGCCCTTGTGCCGCGGACAACACCGCACCCTTCGAGAGAACGGTCATTAGACCAAAGGGGGCACCTTGCCTACTCACTGCACATCTGTTCACCATCAGGATGAGTAATTGGCGCCTACTATTCGTAGCCCCATCCAACCCACTTTTTATCTCAGCACGCCTTTCTCGGGGCGACGAGCTTTTATGCGGACATCGTCTTCATTTGTGTGCCTTAGTCTGTTGAGATGAGTCATGATCCTTTGAATACGACAATCGAGTTTCTTTACCAGATTTTCACCGTTCTAAATAACCCTCCCTTTTTTACCTCCAAAAATACAGAAATGTCCTCGTCAACTGAGACTGCTAAAACCGAGCGACCGGATTGGGCCAAGCGGAAGAGATCGCAGGGAAGACTGAAGATGAAATGTTCAAAGTGTTGTCTTCCCGAACGACTGGCGCCTGGTTAGTAACCGACAGTTAATGTAGTGCTCATCGAAAGCCTGGAGCGACAGATTCGCAACACGTCTGAAATCATCGTAAGAGCATCACTCCTGGTAAATGAGGTGTTGCATTGCAACTTCCAACACAACTACAATCGTCCAGTCGAAAATCAAGTCGCCTTTTCGAATCTGGGCCAAACGTTCGTAACCGCCTGCTTCACTGAAGGCTTGAAGTTGCACACCAATTATCTAACGCGGCTTACCGCAAAGTCGTCAAGGATATTTTCCAGGATAAATTTCAATCCGTACGTCCACTTGAGCAGTGGTGATTACAAGGTTATCACTATGGGGGCACAGTTCTACTCGACGAATTTTGCAGCGTCGACATGGACCTCATTTGTTGGCCGACAACGGGATTTTGTGCAATTCTGGCTTCAAGATCATGGATTGGCGTTACAGGAAGTGTCGGCTTACTGTGCTCAATGACTCATGAACGGCTGGAAAGAAACCTGCGGTCTCCTGGAAACGGCGGCACAACGACAATCAGGCGAGGAGGGGGGAGAGGAAGAGAGGAGGAAGGATGAGGGAGGGGGGTGGGGAAGAGGGCAGAGGGGAAGAGAAGGAAGGGGAAGAGTAAGAGGATCGCCAAGGGCAACATCGACAGCAAGAGTAATAGCAACGGCAATAGCACCAGCAACAGCAGTAGCAATAGCAACAGCAGCAGCAGCAGCAGCAGCTGCTGCAGCAGCAGCAACAGCAACAGCAACAGCAACAATGGCACGAACACGAGCACGAGCACGAGCACGAGCACCAGCAGCAGCAGCATGGGGGAGGATGGAGAGGGGGCATGCGGCGCTGGCCCTCTGATGGCAATCCCGGAAAATGTCCGATCCTTCATCAACGAGGAACGACGGCTTCTAAAACTGGAGGGCTCTGCCTGCCTGGATGTCAAGAATAAGACCTCAGTGGAAGGGCTCTTTCTCCCGTATCTGTACCACATCTTGCACGGGTATCATCAAAGGCATCTGGAGGTACAATGAAAGACAAAAGACAATACCGAAATGCATGAGAGAGAGGAGGTGTAGGAGTAGGAGCAGGAGGGAGAGGAGGTGTGGGAGTAAGAGCACGAGTGGGAAGGAGGGGAGGGAGGGGAGGACGGATGAGAGGTAGAGGATTGGCGGGAGGGGAAGCAGCAGTAGCAGCAGCATCAGTAGCCGAGGAGGAGAAGGAGGATGAAGAGGAGAAGGAGAAGGAGGAAAAGAGGGGTGGTGGGATTTTACTTGCCGGCGGACTTTGTTGGTATGAAGCCTGTAAACACGTCGTATCTCGAGATGGCAATGCGGCACGCAACATCCTGCGGTTTTTTAGGAGTATTTCAGTGGAGAAAGTCGTCTCCACGAGCTCCGGTATGGTCAATCGCGGCAGGTGATGCGGACGTTGTATAAGTTGCCTTCCCTCTGACCTCCTCTTTTTTTTTCCTTCTCCTAGCCCTGTATGGGCCATCCGAGGACTTCACTGGTGAAATCCCTGTCAAAGCCATTTAAAACTCGGCAAAAATAAGGGAGGAATATGCAATGATCTATCGTTGGAAGGCTTTCCGTCGTGCTTAATCCTAAGAGGAGGCACGCTTGTGTAAATACAGGTGTTTGCATTTGTCTGCGGATTGGTTGCACGCGATAATTTTGGGATAGTAGGAAACTACAGAGAAGCTCGAACAACCATACATGACGCCAATTTGCCCGACTCGGACGCCAGTCGGTGCGGGGCTCTACGTTTTGTGTCTTTATGTGTATGTGTCTATTCAAGTGGCCAACTGGGCTGCGCGTAGGCAAAGGAAACCAGGAATAACTAATTAGTTTTATGCCGTGTTTTATCTGAACGTAAGGACGGCTAGCTTGCTTTCCTTCTCACGACCACCACTTCACGGCGACATAGCAACTCGTCACGATACTTCGTACATCCTAGGCCCATCCCACAACAAGCCTATGGTCACGCTACGGTCGGGGATCCAGGCAACGGACGCTGAGGAAGTTGCGGCACTGGTACATGCCACTGATGCCCTTGTCCCCTGCCTAGAAGTCAAACCCTCTTTCATCCCCGGGGCGGGAGACGGCCTGTTTACTGCAGTTGACCTTCCGGCGCTGAAACCCTTGGTGCTGTATTATGGAGAGCTTCGAAAAGAGAAGGCGCAAGGTCGGTACTGCATTCAAGTAGGTCCTTCTTTGACCTTGGATGCGGAGGCCTTGCTGTCGTTTTCAAGCGGCTACGAGGGAGGCGCCACGGCTTTGGCATCGGGTGCGGGAAGAGGGGATGAGACCAAGACGCAGAACTTGGGTCGATACGTCAATGATGCTCGCGGGCAAGCACGTCTGGAGAACAATATGCGCTACGGCAGGTTATTGCGATTTGACCATTACGATGAGAAGGCGAACAGCGTCTTGAAAGGAAAGGGGAATGACGCAGCCCAGTGTCAAAGGAGAATACGGAGCAAGCGACCACCGTGTGTCGTCATGTACAGCACACGGAATATCAAGGCGGGGGAAGAGCTGCTTGCTTCGTATGGTAAGTGGTACTGGCAACGGTGGGGAGATATGCGTGAGCCTCCGGATGGAGTAATGGAAAATAGAGAAGAGTGAAAGAATGTATGTACTGCAATGCATTGAAGTGCGTTCGGCTGTCCGTCTTTTGCACGCCCGAGCAAGGATGCCATATTTCATGAATCGTTTTAATTATTTTCCTAATACGTTTTTGCTGATACATGTGTGTCTCACACATGGTAGTTTGCTGGTGTGTGCTTTATATTCTCTCTTTGAAATTCAGTATTCATTTCAAAAAAAGTCACTATCGTCGTCGTCCTCCTCCTCCTCCTCCTCGTCATCGCTCCCGTACTCCGAGTCGTCGTCATATTCTTCATCTTCCTCTTCTTCAATCAATCCCGCCTCTTCCTTCTCCTCCTCCCCCTCTTCATCCTCCTCCTCGTCCTCCTCCTCCTCCCCCTCCTCCTCCTCGGCCATAGACAACGATGACGACACCTTCCTCTCTATTTTCCAGTTCCCTCCCATCTCCATATCCGACCCTTTACCCTCATCCTCCTTCCCATACGTCGGCACTTCTTCCTTCTTTCCCCCCTTCTTCAATACCTCTTCCTCCTCCAACTGCACCGTAAACACGCCGACCACTGGCCGATGGTCACTGTGCCGTGCCCCTCCTACAGACTCGTATTTCTCACACTTCACCTTCCCCTCACACGGCTTGAACAAAACCCGATCAGTCCAAGCAGGGGCGCGTTTCTTGGGAGATGTATCATACAAATCCCTACCCTTGTTGAACTTAAATGTCGGGAGGAAGCAGACTTCCTTCTCCACCAGGCCCTGAAAAACTCTCTTTTTTTCGAGTCTTTCAATCATCAACTGGTCGTATTCTAGGAGGCGAGAAACGGCTTCTTGGACCGTTATTTTTGAATTTTTAACCCGGCGGAGGGGTACTTCAATGTCTTCTCGTTGGAGCTCGAGACGGTAATTGAGGTCGCCCAAAAAAAAGAGGCGGTCAACCTTGTCAAGGAGGGCGGAAGGAGCGGGAGGGTGGTGGTGTTGGTACTGAATAGGGGAGGAGGGAAGGGGGGAGGACGAGAAGGGCAGGGTCTTCTTCTTCTTCTTGTTGGACTCAAGGTGGTACCAAAGGAGGTTCTGAAGCTCGGTCATGACGCGGTCGACGTCTGCGTTGCGGTCTTCGACTCGATGGGCATGGGCCGCGAGATGGGCATTGATAAAGAGGAAGGAAGTGTGGGGACCCACGCGGAACAGGGCGGCTTGTCCTCCTTTGTTGTGAATGATGTTCCCCACACCACACGGAACTTCGCACACATGTAGGGGGGAGAGGTGGGGAAGCAGAGCTTTTTTGGCCAGCACTGCCAACTGCATCCCTCCTAACTTGGTGAGCGAGAGGAGGGTGTGGGTCCGTCCCAGGGAATGAAGGATGAGCCGTCGCCATTCCCGGGAGCGGGAACCTTCGTGTCGCCTCGGCTTCAAATTTTCGATTTCTTGCACGCCGAGAATACAGAGGTCGGAGGTATTAAGTTGGGCAGCGCTAGCGACGAGAGAGACGTCTGATAATGGGGGGGACCTTTCGGCCATGTTCCAAGTGACGATACTGATGTTTAAAGTGGTGGGTGGCTGGGAAGGGGCAGAGTGAAAAAGAGGAGGGAGAAATAAGAGGGGGCTGATTAAAGCGAGGAGGAAGGAAGATTTTTTTGTGTGCGCACCGGTGGCAGGTTTTTGCGGTCCTCCATTCGTCGGCCCTGGCCACGGCGTCCTGCTGTGTGCATTTGTGTTGTATGATAGAGGACAGGTAATAGTTTGTACGCGGGATCAATCCTTCCTTCTAGAACTAAGCCTTCACTCGCATGACAAGAAAAATGAATGCGAAATGAATGTGGTCTCGCCCTCTACTAACCCATCCACGGCCACTTACTGCGGCCCACTACAGGCACCGTTCGGACCGACGACGCCCCCCATGGGGTACTCCCGCTCGCGCAGACGCTGGGAGTAGTCAAACCTAGCACAAAGACGAGGACAATGACCAGTAGCTTGTGGAAAGGAAGGGCCAAGGCCGTGCGACGACGAGGAGTAAGGATAAGGACGGACGTCCGCATGATGATAGTGGGGAGGCTAAGCTTAAAGGTGGGAAAGTGCAGGGAAACGGACGCAGACTGTAGGAGCAGGATTGTCAGGGATACAACATTGGCCCGTTCACGTCGTCGCCCTGGCCCTGTGTGCAGTGAATGGGTGGGTTGGGCGTAATTGGGTCGCGGCAAGTAGAGTGGAGGGCGGCTGGGGCAGGTGGACTCGTCGCTGATGACCAATGATGGCGTCAGGCTGACAGGATAAATGCACGTGCCTCTTTGTGTGCATGCCTCACGCTGGCCACCAAAGGGCTTTCCGGTGGCACTCTTATGGCCTTCTCATGCTCGGAAGTGCCATTCTCACTGATCTGTTTCTTTCCTTTCCCTATTAGTACCATTACAGCACAAAGCACCGAAGCTTCTCTGAGTGCTACCAGGATGGACTCGAGACTACCAAGAAGACCAAGATGCCCGAAACTGTGGCCTTGGGAAGGTGCTTCTTCTCATTCATCTAAAAGAATAGCCGCTATCGCTTGTCTCGCCTTCCATGTCGTGACTGCGGCTTGCAACTCCATAGCCTCCATTCGTCCCTTTCTCCTCCCCACCCGAAAAGGTAAGTCTTTCTACTTTCCTTTCCCTATGCACTTCCGCGCAACCTTTTCGCTCATGTTCATGCATATAATCTCTTCTAAACTCGAAAACTAGTGGAATTCTGTCCTGCCCCCTCTTCTTCCCTCCCGTGCATCTCGCCAAGCCACCGCCTGCTATGGTGTCAGACCTCCTCCTCCTTCCCCTCCACCGGCAGCAGAAGCGTCTCCAACAACATCAACAACGCAGTGAGGATGGCAATGGAGGGAGATTCGTCACCGTTTCAATTTAGCCTCTTTGCATTTGGAAGGGGCGACGGAGGGACAGTCAAAACGTCACCCGCCAGCGGCACAAAAAAGAATAGGCAGCAGCAGCCACCCCAGAAAAAAGAGGAAGACAAGGGATGGTTCGTCTTTTCTTTCCCTTTCTCCAGCATAAGTCCAGCGGAACAGCAAGAGATTTCTAAGAAGGGGAAGAAGAGGAAGAAGAGGAAAGCGGAGGATGAGAAGAAAGGTTGGTTCTCCCTTCTTTCTCTCCCTTGGAGTGGTGGCTTCGCCTCGTTCAATAGCGAATGGAAAGACCAACTCGCCCTCGCGAAGAAAATCAAGAAGCTGGAGAAGGAGGTCGCTGACGACTACATACGGGGATCGAGAGCCAAGGCTGCCCAGTACAGGTATGAGGCTTTGCGGACGCTGGAAGAGGTGCAGGGCGGTAGGGAGGGAGGGCAGGGCGCGTTGGAGTTCGACCCTATCATAGCGGGGAAGACCATGAAGAGCCAACGGTTGGAAGTGAAGGATGCGAAGCTCCTCCTCCACCAGCAGCAACAACAGCAGCAGCAGGAGCTTCAACAGCCAGGGCAAAGAGAGGAAAGCATGCCCCTGAAGCCCGAGGATCTAGACAGGATGCTACAGCAACTGGAGAGCGTGGTGAAAGACGAACAACAATGGGCCAGGCTCGCTTCTGCCTGTGTCGGGGCCCTCCTCGGACTGCTCCTCATCCCTTCCCATAATTTTTTTGGTGTGACGTTTCTGGCACTCTTCGTGACTTTCCTCACCACGACGCCGGGGCTGGTAGGGGACGCGGCGAGGATGAGTGGTTATGGCCTCCTGTCGCTCGCCAATGCCCTTGGTCAATTCGAGAAGAAATTTGCCGTGTTACGAAGGGTACGTGAGGCCATGTGGGACATGGCCGAGGCCTCGATCCCGTTTAAACTTGAATTTAAAGATGAAAATTCGTTGAAACACTGGCGGAATGCTTACAAAGGAGAGGGTTTTCTCCATCCAGACATAAGGCCGGCGCCGCCGATGAGGGACGCTCAGTATGTGGAGTACCTCAGGGAGGTGAAGAAGTGGGTGGAGGTGGAAGAGAGAGAGGTGCTGAGGGCCCTCAGGAAGAAGGAGGATGAGCGGGCGAGTGGGTTGAGGGAGAGGGAGGAGAGGAGGGAGAGGATGCAGAAGGTGTTGGTTGGCTTGTGGGAGGGGAGTGCGACGGCGGCGACGATGGTGGGGGGGATGGTGATGAGTAAGAGGGAGGGAGGGATGGGAGAGATAGAGAAGGAGTTTAAAGGGGAAGGAGGGATGGACGACGACGTAGCGTTTTTGAAGAGATTTGTGGAGAGGGAACGGGGGTAGAAAGGATGACGACGAAGGAGGAAGGAGGGAGGGGGGGGGTTCTGTGACATACATTTATATAGCCGTTAGTAAATTTTCGTTGTGCAGAGAGACGGTGAAAGGCAGTCTAGAAGAGAGACAAACCAAAGAGGAAGAGAAGAGAAGAGTGTACTTTTCCATCTGATTCCTTTTTCCGATTTTTGCTTCCCTCCTCTCCTCCCTCCTCCCTCCTTCTTCCCGTCCTCCCTCTTTTCCTATCGCTATCCCTATCTCTGCTCCCTCTTCTCCTCCGTCTCAATCTCCACCATCATCGCCTTGTCAACATCCTGATTCTGGACCTCCGCCAAAAATTTCAAAATTTGCCGAGGACCCACCTCCACGAAGGCCCGCTGCCCCAGCCGGTAATAAAACTCATTCCTCACCCTCCCTCCTGTCCCCACCTCCTGCTGCTCTCTCTCCCGGATCAGGTACTGCTCCTTTTTCATCCTTTCCAGCGCAACCCCGACATCGCCCACTCCCTCCAGCTCCCCTGCAAGAATCATCTCCTGTCCTTCCCCCTCCCATAATCCTCCTCCTCCTCCCCCCCCGACCTTCGCATGCATCTTCAACCCGTCCTGTGCTTCCATCAACTGCTTGAACAAGGCCCGCTCGGTTATCTTGGACGAAGAGCAATAGACCAAGCTCATGACCAGCATGCAGAAACCCCGATACCCCACGTCCTTCCCGTACGCGTTTATCGATTGACTCAACGAAGGCGACCGGAATTTCGTGATGAGGTAGAATGTGTCCTGGTCCAAAGCCCGCGGAAAGCGATAGGCAGGAGGAGCAACGAGGGTATAGCCAAAGGTGGACTCAAGCTGCTCGGCGGCGGCCTTGAGCACGGGTCGCACGAGGGACTTGCCATACTTCTTCACCACCTCGTCGTGGAGCTTCACCCGATGCACTGGCTCCCGCCGCGCCGCCTTGAAGAGAATGTAGCGCATCGCCTCTGACACTGCCTGCTTCTGCTGATCATGGCTCAGGCCTTGGAAGCTCTTCTCGTCTATCGGGCGCATTTCGTCCTGGCTCGCCTGGGTCTCGCGTTGGTTCACCACCGGGCCGTCATCAGCCTGGGAAAAGGAAAATGTCGTGTCCACCTGCTTCTGGTAAAAATAAACTGCGTGCTGGGAAGCCTTCGCTGTGTAGCTCTTCTTACGGGCAAAAGATGCCTTGCGCCGGCGCCGTGGGGCGCCGTGCCCCTCCTCCTCTCCCTCCTCGTCTTCCTCCTCCTCGTCTTCCTCCTCCTCGTCTTCCTCGTCGTCATCATCATACGTGGTCGAGGCTCTCGCAGAGGACCGCCCACGTTTGCTACGGGGAGCTTGAGTTTCCTTTTCCTCCTCTTCTTCCTCCCCCACTTCTCCATCCTCCGCTTCATCGGAAGGCGCTTCGCTTTTGGGGGCTGCTATTGAGGCTTGTTGAGTCGGCATCTCCTTCTCTGCCTCCTCCTCCTCTTCCTCCTTGACCGCACGGGACGCACGACGCTTGGAAGCAGCGGGCTTGCGTGCGGGCATCTTGGTGCGGTACGAGTCTTAATGCCTGTGTTTGGGGAGGAGAGGGTAAGATGCTTAGAGCGCTTATAGTGCAATAATAAAGAACGCGGGAACGCAACCGCCGACGAAGAATTTATTTACTTCGACACTTTGGCGACCTCCCCACCCTTGCTATAGTGGATTTGTTGCCAGCCCGAGCTCAAGCGACGTAATTGTATTGCGGTGTCCATACGAGGTAAAATAATAAATCACGAGCTGAATATCGTGGTTTGTTTTTCATTTGTATCCTTGTCTTGTCGCGCACTCTCTCTCTACGCTCCCATCCCTTCTGAGCTTTCTGAGTTCTGATGCTACTGTTCATAACAGACATATCGGGTCCAAGATCCTATGCCATTCGGAACCTTCTTATGTACATATGCTTCTATTGACTCTGTGTGTCTAACTTTCTTGATCTCCAGCCCCAGGGCCGGACTTTCCGGCCCGGCCACCTGCATCTCTCCCCCTTGTCCACGCACAAACACTCTTCCCTCCGTCTGCCCTTCCCTCCTCATTTGTTCACTCTTTCCCTCCCTCTTTTTCCCTTTACCTTCTCCACCTTAGATGGTGCCCCACTCACAGACCTGGATGGTGGAGTAAGCCCGTCCACCAGGTGCCGGTTCCCGGGAAACGCGCCAGTAGTACTCCGGCATCGAAACTCCCGCCTGTACGGTTGTCAGATTCGAGGGAAGAAAAAGGAGGGGGATATGTAGAAAGGGATCTTATGTAAATGACTTTTTGGGAAAGTGATTCTTGGTGTGGAAGAAGGAAACAGCAGAAAAGCAGTGTCTACACTCCTCCCTCCCTCCCTCCCTCCCTGCCATACCTGCGTGCTCAGCTCCTGCTTCACCATATCCACAAAGTCCTCATCGTGCGTAATCACAATCAATTGAAAATTCTGCTGCCTGCCCCTCTCGGCAATCAACCTCGCGATTGCTCCTGCCAGCCCTCCCTTATTCTCATGGTCCAAATTCGTCGTCGGCTCATCCAAAGTCATCACCCCGCAATTGATGCAAAACGCCTCGGCCAAGGCCAGGCGAATCACAATGCTCGCCAGCACCCTCTGTCCCGCTGAACACCGCCCCCGCATGTCCAACAACGTTTGTCCCTTTTTCATCACCACTCGATAATTGTAGGAGCGTGTCGCTTTTCCCCCCCCATCCTCCCCCGACACGATTGCAATTTCCTCGATGTCGTTGCCTTGATACGTGCGTGTCCACAGCTCCCGGATGATCTTGTTGATCTCTTCTATCTTCATCTTGTGGTATTGCATCAAAGCGCGGTCCAGGGCCTGGAGGAATGGGTAGGACAGCAGACAGGGAGGGATGGTGAGGAGGGGAGAGGAGTAGGGAAGGGAGGAGGAAAAGTGCAAATTGATGGAGGAATGGGAAGAGAAGGGGGGAGGGGGAGGGAGGGAGGGAGGGAGGGAGGGAGGGAGGGAGGGAGGGGGGGAGGGGGAGAGGTAGGGAGAGAGGGAGGGATGGACATACTTTATGATACTTCTGCAAGTCTTCCACCGCGAGATTGGTCGTTTCAGCCGTGATCTTAGTGTCTCTGTACCTTTGCTCGATATTCTGGAATTTGCTTGAGCCTAGCTTCGCCTGCTGTTCCTGCTGGACCGCCGCCAGTGTATCAATCCTGGCTTCGTGTCTCACTTTCGTCTCCCTCGCCTCGCGCCACTGCTGCTGTATCTTCTCCACCTTCCTTGCCAGCTCCCCCTTCTCCTCAAAGCCTTCCAACTGCCCCTGCAACTCCACCATCTCCTCCTCCGCCTTCTTCACCTCTGCCTGCATGCGTCGATACGTCAAATTATCCTCGATCTGCCTCCTCGTCTGGTCCTTATCCTCCAGCCTCTTTGCGACCACCTGCACTTGAGGCCCCATTTCCTCCAGCTGCCCCTCCATCCCTTGAATGTCGTGCTCTAGCTGCTGCTGCTGCTGCTCCACCCCAGCCAGCAGCCCTCCCAGTCCTATGCCCTCCATCTCCCTCACCTTGCGCTGCAACGCCTCGAAATCCTGGTACCGCTGGGTGCACTCAATTCGCTGCCTCTGCCTGTCCGCATCCTCTGCATCCAACCTCGACTTGAGCGCATCGAAGTCGGCCTGCACGCCCTTCAGTTCCTGCCTCAGGGGTATTTCTTCCTCCGTTGCCTGCTGCACCTCCGCCTCTACCTGCCCCTGTCTCATCTTGAGTGCTGCCTTCTCTTTCTCCAGCTCCTGACTCCGGCTCATTGTCTTCAACTTGGCTTCCAACGACGTCTCGGCGGCCCTCACGAGGTCCGCCTGGTTAATCAACCGTTTGCTCGCCTTGCTCTGCTCCGCCTGAATTTCCTGCAAGCGGCGATTTGCCTCCGCTTGCGTCGCCCGTAAGGTTTTGAGGCTCGTTTCCACCTCCTCTAACCCACGAGAGTCCCCATCCACCGAATACGCCTGTAATCGCTTCTGTCTAAAATCTAATTCCTCCTTCTTTTTGTACAATTCCGCGCAGGCATTGCTAATCCCTACCACCTGAACCTTGCTCTCATCCAGCTTCTTCTTCGCCGCCTCCATATCTCGCAACCCCTCCTCTAACCCGTGCACCGTCGTCGCCAACGCAGCTACCTGCTCCTCCGCGCCCTTCAGCCTCCCTTCCACCTCCCCCAATGCCTCCCTCAGTGAAGCCATGGCCTTCATGTCCGAGGTGCAGGCCTGCAGGTCTCGTAGATATTGCTCGTGCATGGGCAGAGTCTCCTCCCGTAGACGGTTGGCTTTGTCCTCCCACCTGGCCATAAACCCTCCCATATTATCCTCGAGGGCTTTCACGGCTCTGGCGCTCAACGAGCTCGTACAGCACTCACACACCCTCGACTCACTACTACTCTTCACAACTTTTGCGGCAAAATTGAGCTTGCTCTGTAAATCATGCAAATTTGCCACGTCCATCTTCACCACTTGCTCCACCTCCTTCACGGCCTCATCGATCTCTCGGTCATCGAATTTGTACGAGTACTTCTCCGGATTCTTGCGAATCTTCTCCTCGAATTCCCCCTGCAGCTGTTCCAGGATCCGCCTTGCCTTCTCCACCAAGCTCTGCTTCTCCATCTCGCCTATTTTGGCGACGTACCGCTCTTGTTCTTGCTTGTCCCTTGATTGGTTGGTTGCCAGCTCGGTGAGACGTTGACGGGCAAGGGTGAGTTCACGGGCTTGAGATCTGGCGGCTGCGTCGTGTTGGGGGAAAAGTATCGCATTCAAGTGCGTCACGGCCTGCTGAATGTCATCGAGCTCGGGGGTCAGGTCTTGAGGGACAAGGGGCCGGTAGAGGCTGCTGTTGAAGCGGGCGAGCTCTGCCTTTAGCTCTTCCATTTTGTTCGTGTAGTCTCGGAAGTTGACTTCGTATTCCGTCCGCTCAGTGCTGCTCTCTTTCATGGACTCCCAGACTTTCTGTTCGCTATCTAATTCGACGGCTACCTCCCTTAAGTCCTTCTGGAGGCATTTGATCGTTTTTTCGAATTCCATTTCTTTGCTTTTCTCGGTCATGGCCGTGTATTCCGCCTTGGCTTTCGCCACCTCTTGCCTCATAGCCTCCAAAACCGACGCCGGGACCGCTGCTTGCCCGTGTAAATCATTCGTGATTGCGGCGAACTTTGCCTCTATCTCCTTCATCTCCGCCTGCCTGGCCCTTTTGGCCGTCTCGTTCGCCAGCAAAGTGGCTTCCAACTCTGTCATCTCCCCCCTCTTTTTGTTCAACACCCGCGTCTTGTCCGTCCGAAACGCGTCCAACTCCGTAGTCAAATTCTCTTTCTTCCCCTGGAAATCAAACAAAAATCTCTTCATCTCCACCTCCGGCAACTCCACCGCCATATGAGAGTGTGAGTCCTTCACACCCGCCGGCGAGGCCGACGCCGACGCAGACCTTTCTCCCCCACCTCCACCACCACCCACCCTAATCACCTGTGACAGCGCCCCCGACAACGTTCTCGGCTGGGCCAAGGCATACTTATCACATAACGCCACAATGTCCTTGTTCCTATCTTCGACCAACTGGGTCAACTGCTTCATTTGAGCCTTGAGCTCTCCCCGTCTTCCAACCAGTTTCTGCACTTCTGCCCTATACCCATCAATGGCCTTCTTGTGCGTCATCTCCTTTTGTCGCAGCCGGGCCAACTCCCGCTGCACCTCCTCCTGGTCCTTAGCAAAGGAAGCCAAGCGCTTCTGGAGGGACTCGTCGCTCTGCCCCGTCATTTCTTGGGTGCCCAAACTTCTTTTCTTCTCCACAACACCGCGCTTTTTTTCGTCCACCAACATGGCCTTCTTTTCAATGACCTGAGCCACCTCGTTGAATTCTGCCAACTCCCTCGAGGCCTCCCGTGCGCGGTTCTGCAAGGTGCTGATACGTTCTTCCACCTTGTCTTGCTTGGCTTGAATCTCTTGGATTTCCGCGGTTTTCCTCTCGAGTTCTCGGCGTATGTCACTGGCCGTCTCCCTATTCTCGGCAAGGGCCGCCAGGTCCAACTTGAGGTTTTTGTGTTCTTCTGCCCGAACTTTCCGGCATTTTTCAATGGCTTCCAAGGCCTTTGTGTAACGGGTGGACTCGAAAATGTCGTCGAATTTCTTCTTGAGCGTAGCGCCGTCTTGTAAGGGCCAGCTGCTTTCTTCCTGGTGACAGAAAACAACGCTTTCGAGGATGGCGGTGGAGATACCCGTGGCTTGAGGAACGAAAGTGTTGAGATCTTGGCATTTGTGGCCGAGGGACTCCGATTTCTTGGTGACGGGGTTGATGGTCTTGATCACGCCTTCGAGCTGCTTGAAGGTGGGGTTCTTGCTCTTGCCTTTGTACTGAAGTTGGAGGGAACGGACAACAACCATCCTTTTCCCATCTCGGGCCTTGAAGCGCAGCTTGATCGAGGCCTTCACCTCCGTATCGTCGGTGAGCTTTGGGTCGTGGATCCAGCTCTGTCCGGCCGTGGATGCCCCCCCGGGAGGAAGCTTGCCCGTGCAGGCATACTTGAGACACTCGATAATGGTAGTCTTCCCCGAACCATTCTGCCCCACAATCATCGTCAGTGGGCTATAGAATTCGATGGTCTGCTCGTCATCCGGAGAAAAAGAACGGATGCCCCGGAGGGCCATTTTTTCCAGGCCCGCCATTGTGCTGGTTGAGGGAGTGGGTTGATGACGTGTTTCAAGGCGTTGAAGAGATGGACCTGTGAAGAAGTCGATGTCCCTGTATGTGGGGTGATCAGACAAGGGGATTCGTGGGCATTTGCAAATATATGGGAGCGATGAGTGGCAACACCCAACACTGTGCACCATGCCATGTTGCGTGTGTGTATGGTGGTCTACCGCTGCTGCGAGGAAGAAGCCCCAGTCGAAGGGGAAACATCAACCACGTCGCCTGTCCGCCTGAAACACAACAAAGCGGCAGCTTACCAAACAACGCGCAGAGGGTACTGGACGTGAGGGGTCATGCGTTATGCATGGACATGGCTGACTTGCTATCGTGCCAACTCGCCTCGCTTCCTACAACAATCGACGGGCGCGCCTTACTTTATAGCGTATTGCGTCAACACAAGAACGTGCGACTTTTTGCCATCCTCTTGAAGCCGCTATGTGCCTGTGTGTTATGTGCTGGAAAATGTGTTGTGCACGGAGACGGCCTGGAAAAACGACGAAGACTCGCCGCGGGCGTTAGCGAGATGTTGCTGCTCAAAATCCAAGCCACACACGCCCACGCACACAATGCTGTCCTCACAGTCACAGTCAAACATCTTACGTTCTCATACTTTTGCTTTTTCTTTGCCGGGCGAGCAGGCTCAAAAGCCAAGGACAAGATAGATTAAATCATTTTTCGATCACATAGCCTCGCCCTTACCTCCTGCCCCCTCCTTCCATAGCTCAAGCCAAAGCCCACTATCTAAGCCAAACATCAAGAAGCCACGCCCACAATCGCACAACACACGCCATGACAAGTGCAACATCAATCGACGGTACGTGTGTCGCTACACTTGTCGTCTGCGCCTGGCTCAGTCTCCGCCCGCATTCCCGTACTCCCCCAGTCTTGCGGGTATAGGTGGTTGGTTGCAGTAATGCCCAGCCGCTTCCTCTCTCCTTGCCGTCACCCACCACCCAGCCTCCATTTCGCACTCAATTTAGACCATACTTGTCCTCCGCGTTCTTGGTATGATTCTGTCATTGTCTTCCTTACCTGCTCTAATAGACATTCCCACCCCATCCCATACCATTCCCCCATCCCCCCATCCCCCCATCCTCACCACCTCCACTGCTCCCTTTACAGTCCGAAGCGACAAAAAAACCAAGAAGTCCAAGGGCCACCAATGCGACGAGGATGACAACGACGACACCATCGAGCCCGTCGAGGTGCAAGAGGAAACAGCGACAGCAGCAGCGGCGGAGGAAGAAGGAGATGATGCCGCAGCCTCCTCCGGTCGCAAGCGCAAGCGAAAACGTATCCGCAAATTGACGAAGAAGGGCAAGGAGGGCGAGAACGACGATAAGGACGAGGACGATGAGGATGGAGGTAGAGATGACGATGCGAGTCTGCCACTGCGGGCCTCCTCCTCTATCTCACCTACCGCTGCTGCTCCAGGCACAGTCTATGTGGAAGGGATCTCGTACCAAGCCACAGAAGATGACCTCATTCGCTTCTTCCAAGATAAAGGCTGTGGCAAAGTGAAGGAAGTGCGCATGCCTCGATGGCAGGACAGTGGGCGTCCGCGGGGATATGCACACATCGAATTTAAGAAGGGAGGGGAGGAGAGCGTGGGAAAAGCGTTGGCGTTGAACGGAGTGAGCATGATGGGGAGATATTTGACCGTGCAAATGGCGCAGGCACCAAAGGGAGGGGGAGCAGCAGCAGTAACACCTGGGAAAAAACCACCTGGTATGTTTTCGAATGTTGGGGGGGGGGGGGAAGGATGGGAGGGAGGGGAAGGGCGGGAGGGGGAAGGAAGGAGGGGAGAGTGTGTCCAGATGATGATAAAAATATAAAAAGTTTGAGATCTGCAATTTTTTTGAAGAACTTTATACGAGTAGTGAAATGATGGGCACACATTAGAAAGGGATGTACCTAAATTAAGAGACATTGAGGAGAGCGACCAAGTGAGTGGATGCTGGCGTTTGGGTTCACGGTTTACTCACCTCTCCGTCCCCCCCTCCCTCTCCGTCCTTGCCTCCCTTCCTACCTCTCATCACAGGCTGTGACACCGTCTTCGTTAAGAATCTGTAAGTCCTTGACATTCTTTTGGCCATTTTACTTTTCCGTTCTTCGCTCTCCCGCCGTCTTTCCCATCCGCCTCCCAAATTTCCCAAGACTCACCCTCTCTCTCTCCCTCCCTCTTTCATTGCCTTCCTCCCTCCTTCTTTCCCCCTCCTTCCAGGCCCTACAACATCACCGAAGACACCGTCAGGGACGCTTTCACCTTCTGTGGCAAGATCAGAACCATACGCCTGGCCATCTGGCAGCACACACAGCAACAGAAAGGCTTCTGCTACATCCAATTTGAGAAGGAGAACGCCGCCGAAATCGCGGTGAAGAAGCAGGGGGTCATTCAGGTGGGCGGGAGGAAGGTCTTTGTCGACTATGAGACGGGAGCCCCCAAGGCCAGTTACAAAGCCCCGAATGGAAGGCAGTGGAGTAAGGTGCAAGGGAAGGGAGAAACGGCGCGAGGAGGAGGAGGGCACCGGCCACCAAAATAAAGAAAGAAAAAAAGGGGGAGAGGAAAACCAATCTCAAACAACACTAGTTCGAGCGAACTGCGCGGCGAGTGCATGCTCCATCTAATTTCACTTTATCTCTGGTTGTGTATTCACTTTACGTATGAGTGAAATTTGAGTCTCGCATATCAAGCTTTGCCCGGGGTCCTGCCGTTGCAGGTGTATGGATCGTTCAAGCCGTAAAGGCAGTCACCCATCACTTCGCCACCCACACAACGAAGCAATTATCTATTCGTGCCTTGTGCGTGCACGTCATCTCGTCTCGCTCTCTCTACTCCATCCCTGACTTACGTTCGCTCTTCCTCTTTCTCTGCTCTGCCTCTTTTACGCCAAAATTTTTTCTGTCATGTTAACTTTCATTTTTCTTTCTCGTCATCCCTTCTCTCTACATTACCTTCCTCCCTCATATAGTCCTCTTTATTCTCTGCTGGGCGGCTCGCTTAGGGATTCATCTTTTCTGCTTTTTCATCTTAATTTTCTTCTTCTACTACTTCTGACTCAAGATCTAAACACTCTACTCCCACTGCTAATTTACCTACATTACCAACACATGTCCTTCGTGGGCCTTAAATTCAAAATTCTCTATCGAACAAGACCCTCAAAATGAGCTGAAAGCCCTTCGAAGCGTCTCCTGACGTATTGACAAAGCGAGGGACGGCGGGCAGGAAGGTGGGAGGGTGGGCAGGAGGGAAGGGGGGGGAGAGAAGGTGCATGGTTTTGGAGGCAGTGTTACACCCTCCTTGGCCCTGGCAAGTTTCACTCCACTCTCTCTATCGCTCTTTCTCTCTATTCATTCAAGCATGGCACTACTTTCTTGTTACTTTCTCAACCATCAATAGCTACATGACAAAAACCTTTTCCTCTTCTCTTTTCCCCCTCTTTCTCCTCCTTTCCCTCCCCCACCTCCTAAAATCCTCCTTCCCTTTGCATAGCCCACATTGCGCGGGTCGCCCGAATCTTTCCCACACACACAGACACCCTGAATCCTTTCAAAACACAGACGCCCTGAATCCTTTCCTCACACACAGACAGCCTGAATCCTTTCCTCTCCCTCAAAGGGTGGTACACCCATAACAAAAATGTCGGACTGTATCAATCAGGTGTAGGCCAACCCTAGATAAAATGGAGGTACTGGGCACGTCCCACCAGCTCCCGCACGCCAAACAATACTCCATCCGCTGTGCATTGCATCACTAAACAAAACCATCCTATTCACGCTCCTCCCCCTCCCTCCCTCCCTCGTTCTCTACCTCCGTGGGCTTCTATTGAAGGCCCGCCGCCCATGCCGGCACGGGCAACAAAGACGGCAAGACCGGCCGTGGAAGCAAACCCGGCGAAAAAATCGGCACTACACCCCCCCCTATCCCTCCCTGTCTCCCCTCCCCTAGATCCACATGCATCCCCCTCCCCAACACCACCACCGGCTCCTTCCCCCCCTTCAGCTTCGGCTGATGCATTCTTTTAATCCATGCATGTGCCTCAGCCCTAATCCTCTTGTTTCCCAACCCGCCGAATCCAAACGCAGGCAAAATCCTCGCTATCCGCGCCATCACCGTTTTCCTGTAGCTCGACGCAATCAGCTCGTAGCGATTCTTCCATGAGGATGCAGGGCGGTTATACATGTCGAGGCCAAGCAGGTGCATTGGCGTGGTCAGGAACTGCGTGGCCACGGGACAAAAAAGCTGGGATGGGAGGGAGGGAAGGAGGGAAAGAGGGAAGGAGGAAGTGAGGGAGGGGGAGGGGGATGAGTAAAGGGCAAGAATAAAAGTTATGTGAGATCTTGCGGCGTCCCTCAGACTCACGGCCACATACACACAGCCACATACACTCAGCCACATACACACCTCTACATGGAGACAGAACATGGAGACAGACTACCATTGCAGACAGAAGCAACAGAGTAGGAATAAATTGAATACACGACGACAGCTAAAATAAGACAACTAAACGCGAGGTCATCTTACAGCATTTCCCTCTCTTCCTTCCACTCTCTCATACCTGTGCCGCTATCTCCGCCTTCTCCAAGGGCATGCCCAAGGCAGTGTGCATCTCCTCGGCCAAAGGCTCAGGAATATTAAACGACGCGCCCATTGTCACCAAATCCCTCGAAAAGAAGAAGAGGTAGGAAGAGGCAGGGAGCCCGCGAGGAGTGACGGTCCCAAACATTCTTGCGTACGTCCTGTCTTTGGCAATGCCAGCACCCATGTTGGCGGCAGTGGTGGCGAGGAGCCGAGGGAGTTCAGGTTTGAAGGTGTAGGCCTTGCTGGTGGTGTTGATGACATTGGCTGAAAAGTAGGTGATACCATAGACGGACCAGACCATAAGGACCTCGGGGCGGCGGAGAAAGGGGAGAGGATTGCGGAGGAGGGAGGCAAATGAAGAGACGATGGAGGATTCAAGCGAGGCAGCACCGGCTTGGTTTTGGATGATGGCTTTGTCGATGACGCTGGATGAAGAAAGAGGGAGGTATGGAGGTAATGAGTAGAAGATCCGTGGTCCCAATGGTCTTATAAATCCAAGGTACCACCACAATTAAACGTAGCAGACGCACACATACCTAACAAAAGGGGCAACCAACGCCGATGCTCCCATGGCGGCAGCCAAGTCTGCCAGGATGTGTTGGCCTAGAAATTCCTCTTTTAGCGTGTCGTAGTGTCGAGGCTGGAAGGTACCTGCCATGACTGCAGCGGAAGACCTGGGGTCATGGTGCCGCACCGATATTGAACTGTCCACCATTCTCTCTATGCGGGTAGTTTGGAAAATGACAGAGAAAAAGAGTGAGAGGAGGACGAACGATATGGGGATGGGCACGGAGAATATTTGAGCCGCTGCGAGTATGGGGGTGTCACGTGCGGGTTTTTGGTCGTAGCGAGGCGCATACCAAGACGGCTTGACGCCCTATCGCTGGGCATAGGATGTTAAAAGAATATTTTAATGCTGCGTTTAGCGTACGCTCACCTTTTCTCAAGCGAGAAGACTGCTGAGTCGAAATCAGGCCGCGCTGTTCTCGTGCTGCTCCGAAAAGTCGCCCCGCCGGCAGCCTCTGCCCGCACTCCCGGCCCTGGCTACCCTGCCCCAGCCAAGGACGGCAAACGATTGTTTCCCCCTGTTTGAAAGAGGAATTAAAGAAGCGCGTTGTGTGAGCAGTGCTGTGCGTAGATCAATGCGTGGGCTTTAGGATGCAGAAGCCGGCGGGGGAACAACGCGACCTCGACATTTTTTAGGAGTTGAGTGCCGGCTTCATTTTCGCTTCCCCTTCACTTGTTATGCCGAAATCGAAGGTCAAGAAATCAAACGAGATCACCTCGTTGTATGGCAAGTAGGATGACATTTATGTTAGCTTTGGAGATGTGTGGCCAACCGGGATATTCAGGTCCTCAACCACGATTGTGCCCGATCTTGCTGAAAGCCAACGTCAATATTGCGCCAATGATGGGCCACTCCACGCAACACGTTCCTAGCCTCCTCAGGAACATACTGGCGCAGTGTGCAAGCCCTCACATTTTCCAGTGCGTCCCCATTTCGAGTCTAGATGGTTAGTGGAAGTTATCCCTTGACCTACCAACATTTGAGGCTCGCCGCGCACTCCACGAGAATACATTTCGCGCCTTCGCATTCGCTCTAGTTTATCGCATCATTTTTAAGTGGAAGTGTTGCAAACATTTTTTGAAGTTGTGGTGAACAATTCGACGTACTCTTGCTCAACCTCATGATCCCCTTTCCCAAAGTGTACGCGTCACCAGGTGAAAGGATAAGAAATCATGTGCAATCGCCACTCATCGCAGCCGGAATAGTTTCACGTGCTCTAGCACCTTTATGAGACACAAAGGTACGGGGCAATTTATCCATTCCAATCCACCTCCACACACCCTCTGATTTCCCACCCTTCTTCAATCCCATATCAGAAACGCAGCGAAACGTCCAGCAACTAGGGAACGTGGTGGGTGTTAAAGGGACCGCTTCGAAAGTATTTTACTATGACAGAACAAAAAGATAGCATTGCCGGTGATCCGCAGCCGGAAACGGAAGTTCCTCCCCGAGTCGAGGGTGCCTGGTCTTCCTCGCTGGCACCTAGCGGCCATTCTGAAAGAGGTTGTGGTCAAGGCAGAGGTTGTAGGGAGGAGGGAAAAGGCGAAAAAATTGATGAGGAAGATCAGAACCGCTTATGCTGTTCCTGTCGGCTGACTGATAGACTTGGCGAAGTTATGGATGATGACGACGACATATACCTCTGCCTCAAAAATCACTTCGTAGGCTTCGTAGCGTGTGTGCTGGCTTGGTACTGCTTCGGTTTGTCTTTTTTCATCGCCCCTATAGGGCTTACTTCCCATGTTCCCATGCCGGACCAAGCACGCAACGCCAATTACTTGACGCCCGCTGCCTTTTACTTGCTTTTTGCGGGTCGCTTCATAGGAGGGATGATTTTCGGACAATTTGGAGACCGCTATAGGCGTCAGGTGGTTTTGGCTTTGTGTTTGCTCTTGATCGGTCTCACCACGTTGGCCATGGGCCTGTACCCTTTTCATGAGCCGGGTGTCGACAGGCTTTCGGTGGGCTGGGCAGCACTTCGGTTCTTGCAAGGCGTCGGCGTAGGGGGTCAGTGGCCTGGCACAATCTTGCTCGCCCTAGAGTCGTGTCACAACGAGAGGCATGGGGCATTAGCGGCGGGAATTTCTCATTCGGGTGTCTTTCTGGGCCTGGGACTGGCAGCCGGTGCTGCGTATCAATTGATGGGGCAAGATGGCGGGGGAAATCCAATGCGTAAAGCGTTCTGGATCGCAGGTGGATTGGTTATGCCGGTGGCCGTGTGGGTGTACTTTGGAGACAGCGCGGTGGCAACGTTCGAAGATGTACAGGAGGGGGGAGGGATCTCAAGGTACTCTTGGTGGGCGATGGTGAAGCACAATTTTTGGACCTTCATTTTTGGATGGATAACGCTTTCAATCGATGCCCTGGCCCAATCAATTTTGATATTCCAGTGGCCCCTCATTTTGCCTCATGGCAGTGGCCCAGGGCCCCATGGTCGTCAGTCACTCACTAATAGTCCAGCGGCAGCGGCCAAAGATGTGCATGGGTGCGTTGCCATGGGTTTGCTCGCGACTGCCGTCATGACTATCGTAAGCGCCTTTTTGCGAGAGCGCTCCTTCTCCCGCTGCCTTTTGTACCGTCTGGGTGCTTTCCTCACGTGCTTGGGGTTGTGGATTTGGTTTTTCTTGGCAGCTGGAACTGTGCGACGCCACAAGCCCCTCGCCTGGCTATTTGGAGGGTACCTCCTCGTACTTGGCCCGGGCCTGGGCACGATGCAAGGACCCTTGGCTGCGCTGGTAGCTGAGCCCTTCCCCTCTTCCATCGCATACGCAGGTTTAGGTTTCGCCTATCATACCGTCCACTCTGCCATGGGTGCCGCTTTTCCTTCCTTGACCAACTGGCTTTTGGTCCGAGGCTCGTCGGAGACCGTAATAATATTAAGTGCTGACATCCGTCCTATCTATCTCGCGGTAGCCGTTTTGATTGTAACGGTCCTCTGCATGTACACGACATCTTTCCTCAAGGGCAGTCAACGACGCTCTATCTTGTCACGCACTCAAGGCTTGCGTGTCCGAGATTGTATTGGTTTGTCCACAAACCCCTCCTCTTCCGTCTTTCGATCGACTGCGTCCGGCCATCACTCAATGCCCCTTCCCACGATGCAGCAGTCAGTATCACTTCCCACGATGCAACAGCTAGGACCGCTTCAAACGATACAGCAGATAGGTAATGGATTACCGCGCCTGGAGGAAGACACAAAGCAGTAAAAATTTAGATTCGATTGCATTTAAAAGGGGGCCACAGGTATTTGTGTAATCTATATTGCGTACGAGAGAGTGTACATAAGCTCAGGGTATTATGCCCATCCTTCCCCGTACGCCCGTTTGGGTTTTAAAAGACGCCCGTACGACATTGATCCCTTCTGAATGAGAGAATTATAGGGCATAACTCGATACTTTTTGTTTGTACTTCGCCCTCTTTTTCTCCTGTGCGGTGGCGGCTTATATCCACCTCTTCCGTGTTCGACGTCTACTCCTAGGTATGTCTACCGGCGAAAAATGGGCTTGTCGGTTAGGAATAAAAAGATGCGAAAATTTGTAGCCAACAAAAAAGGAAACATCAAGTGTCGAATATGACTGTATATAATTTATTGATTTACAAAACACGCTAACAAATGTAGACAAAATTCGTACAGTATCGTCTCGTTAAGGAGATCATCCCTTGGCGCCTTCCCTACTAATGACGGCACCCACAACTAGCCGAGAGTGCACCTCTGGCTCCCATTCAAATGGATGGACTCGTCGATAATACTGGGCCATAGATGTGTCGCTATCATCAACTTCTTCTGCATCCACTACAGGCACGGGCAAGGTGTACCCTCCCGCCTGCACCATTTCCGCTGTCTCTGTGGGCGACGTGGGCAAGGCCAAGCGCAGATGCAAGGCACCACAGTTCGGGAAATTTAAGCGTCTATACATCGGCTCCTGGTGACCTAAAGCCGCAAAGCACAGTGCTTGATTGATACCGCTGTGTGCCACGACCAGCACTCTCTCGAACGGTTTGGACTGCGACAAGATCACCTCCCATCCCCGCTTGGCCCGCGTCCACAGCTCGCGAACTGGATAGTGCTGCCCGATACAGAACGTTGCAGGCTGATTCATCCAATTCTCAAACTCGTCCGGGTAAAGCACTTGCAGGTCCTTGCGCAACTGCCCTTGCCAGTCGTACAGACAAATCTCTTGGATCTCGGGCACAAAGGTCGGCGCGCATCTGGGATAGGCTCTGAAGCCAAGCGCCCGCCATTGCTTCTCCATGTGATCAAATGTGTGCCGGGCACGGGCAAGAGGCGAGATGAAGATTCGGTCGAAACGCTGTCCTCGTTCCGCCAGGGCCCGGCCCAATTCCAGCGCTTGCGCCTCACCTTGCGCTGTCAATCGCGAGACGTCCTCCATGCCCTGGCAGCGTCCTTCCGCATTGTGGCAGGTCTCTCCGTGTCGACATATGATGACGTCGATATACGCTGTCTTCGAAGTAGTTGTAGCGGTAGTCGAAGCGGGCGAAGCGCTATCAGCCTGCGGCGACAAGGTCGTAGCGGCAGTCATACTTGAGATTGTTGCAGTCGGAGACGGGGAGGTCAACAGAAATCCAGACACGTGTCTTGTGAGGCAGACAATAACAAGGGCCCAAAGCTGCAACAGAGCCAACGGCATGTCAAACTTGTGCCTGTATGGGTGTGGATGTGAATGCCAGGAATGGCGTGATTTTCAAGGCACAAAAACGGGCAAGGTCGAAAGCCCTGTATAAGCAGGACAGTGCCATCCCCTTTCGCTTTTCCCTCCTTCTTTCTTCAACTCATGCGGATGAGACACCTTCGTACATCTCACACACAACACAACTTCTTAACTCGTCCTCAAGCTTCCCCCCTTGACAGTTAAGATGCTCGCCCCGCATGAACCCAGGGCCCCCGCCACCTCTCCCTCTCCCACGGTCCAGGACGGGGCCAAGACGGCCGTGCTGCTGGCCTCCACGCCGTTGCCAGAGGCCACGCCCACCGTGCGCGGGTTTGACTGGAATGCCGCTTTGGCATCATCCGAGGGCGTTTCCCTTCATGGCTTGCTGGGCTCCTTCCTGACGACGGGCTTCCAGGCCACCAACCTTGGCATGGCCATCAAAGAGATAGAGCGGATGCGGGCGTGGCGGCTGAGCGACGTACCCGTGGCTCCAGATGAAGACGACGACTTGATAGACCCCGCCGTGCGTGCCACCATCAAATGCAAGATATTTTTGGCCTACACCTCCAATCTAATTTCCTCGGGCCTGAGAGAAACGCTGCGCTTCATTGTGGAACACAAGCTGGTGGACGTGGTGGTGACGACGGCAGGTGGGGTGGAAGAGGACCTGATCAAGTGCTTGGCACCCACCCGCCTGGGAGATTTTTCCTTGCCGGGGATCGAGCTTCGGAAACGGGGTATTAATCGCATTGGCAATTTATTGGTGCCGAATGACAATTATTGCAAGTTCGAGGACTGGGTCACGCCTATCCTCCATGCCATGGCGGCCGAGCAAAACACCGAGGGCCGACGGTGGACACCCTCCCGACTGATTGAGCGGTTAGGCAAAGAGATAAACAACCCGGACTCCATCTATTATTGGGCAGCGAAGAATCAGATCCCAGTGTTTTGCCCCGCTTTGACCGATGGCTCCCTGGGGGATATGTTGTATTTCTTCTCGTACAAGCACCCGGAATTTGTGGTGGACATGGTTGCAGACATCAGGAGGTTGAACGACGAAGCCGTGCATGCCAAGGCCACAGGCATGATTATCTTGGGAGGGGGCTTGGTGAAACATCACACGTGCAATGCGAATCTCATGAGGAATGGGGCGGATTTCGCGGTTTTTGTGAACACAGGGCAAGAGTTTGATGGGAGTGACTCAGGGGCTCGGCCGGACGAGGCTGTGTCATGGGGGAAAGTGAAGATGGATGCGCACCCCGTGAAAGTTTTTGGTGATGCCACGCTGGTTTTTCCGTTGTTGGTGGCCGAGACGTTCGCGAAGGAAGTGGCTGCGGAGAGGGGGCGTGAAGGAGGAGGAGGAGGGAAGGTGGAGGAAGAGTCGGCGGCGCTGAAGAGGCAACGAGTAGTCTTGTAAGGAAGAGGGAAAGGGGGAAAGGATTTTTGAACTACCAAAGTAGACAGGTAGCAGCAATCACAAAGCACGATGTGTATATATATACGGTGGGTGGGGCAATTCGTTTGCGTACTTTCGCTTTGCTTTTATTTACTGGCTGCTACATTTTTCTTCTTCCTTCTCGTATACACTCATCAGTTGTCCTTTTCATCTTTCCCTTGAGATAATTTTTGCACCAAAGCGTTGGCCTCCTGCGCCTCTTCACTCAAATCAAGGTATTCACCTACGCATGCATCGCGAATGGCATTCCAGACCGCCCGTTTATTCACTCCCGTTACTGAGGAAAAGGCCACGGGCATGCCCTCCGGCAGCTTGAAGTATTGATTCAACTTCCCTAGATTTGGTCCGATCTCTTCTTGATTGAGCTTATCGACTTTGGTGCCGAGTACCAGCAACGGCACGTTGGCGGCGCGGAAATACTTCATCATGTTAAGGTCACTTTTTTGTGGGTCCCGGCGAGCATCCATGAGGAGGACGGCGAGTCGGAGGGTGGGGCGGTCGCTGAGGTATTGACGGACCTGTGTACCGATGTCGCTTTGAAGGGCCTTGGGTAGCTTGGCGTAGCCGTATCCTGGTAGGTCAACGAGAACAGCGACAGGCCCGTTGGAGTCGTGGACCTTAAAGAGATTGATTTGTTGAGTCCGGCCGGGGGTTTTGGAGACGACGGCGACCTTCTTGTTATTCCCTGTGAGGCAGTTGAGCATAGAAGATTTCCCGACATTGGACCGCCCAAACACGGCGACTTCTGGCAAGCCGAGGAAGGGGACATCAACGAGGTGACTACCTTCGAAGGTGACGTCTTGAATGTCGTCGATACTAAACTGACGGCAGGTCAAGGAGATCTGTTGGAATTTGGGTCCTTTCTTCTTGGGGGGGGATTGAGAAGAGCCACCAGAACTGCCAGTGCCATCAGTGGACTTTGTCCAGGGAGCGTCTTTTCCTCCACCCTTGGCACGTTCGGCCATGTAGGCTTGGGCTTGGCGGATTTTGGCTTGGGATTCGAGGTCTTTTTTCGCCTCTTTTTCCATGTATTTCTTGACGGCTTCTCGTTCTTGCTTGGCCATCAGGGCTGAGAGCTTGTCCTTTTCCTTTTGTTGCCTCTCCTTCTTGGCCTTGTACCCACCGCCATCGTCATTAGTGCTGCCGCCTGCGTGCCGGCGGCTACTAGGGTACTTTGGCGTGAACGGCGGTCTTCTTCTTTCGTGTCCTGCGGGCGGAGTAGGGGCAGACATAAATGCAGTTTTAGTCCTCACCATGATGCTGTCAGCCGACATGCTGCGGCTTGTACCGGTGAAGAAAGCCAAAAGGAGTGCCAGCAGGAGCAGTATCAGATGCATCGTGGGATGGAGCGGATGTCTTCTCCTCATGGGTAAGTTGTAGTTGAGCTCTCCTTGGCCGTCGGTCGTACGTGTGCAATCACTCAGCAAACAAGCAGGTGGAGAACGGCGGTAACAGCAAGCGCGTTCTGTGTATGAGGTATGAGAGAGAGGAGAGGGTGGTGGGTGTGGGTGTGTGGACCAAATGGGCTCTGTTGGTTGTAATGCACACATTAAATCCCCAAGACGAAAAGTGCAGAAATCAACTCGAGCTGCCCAGCCCTCTTCCCCCACCCCCCCACCAATAAAGAAAGCAAACGCATCTGAAAACGATGTAACATGGCGGCATGTTTATATCTATATTTCTTTTGTCAAGCGTCGCGTTATACCTTTGCTTTCGCCTCACAGCATCATCATCATCTCTCTCCACCCATGCCACCCCTACTCCGTCTCCCAACGCCGCTTACATTCATATTGCTGTCCATCACTGGCAAGCGCAGCATGTGTCCGTATTGTAAAACGGATCGATGACTTTCCACCTCCACAATGGAGACCGCCATGGTATCCTCGTCCACTACCCTGTATGTCACCGTCGTGGAGCGCTCGGGCGTCCGAAAATTGAGGGTGGCGACGGCAATATGCGGCAGGAACCAACCATGGCATTTGTTTTCTGGGCAAGAGGATTGGGTCAAAAAAAGGAAAGAGTAAATTTTATGAGTACATCGTGTGAAAAATGATTTGATCCACACTGTACTATTTTCTTTCCTGCTCTCAATCAGCGTGACCCTATACGCCTATCCAGCATGGTGCACATACCTTCATACCGCCATTCCAGATTCGTTATATCCGTGTCGCGCATAAAGTGCATGCAGTAGCCAAGTTTCAGATCCTCCTTCTCCAATGAACGGCCAAACTTCCAATTGAGAAACTGTTGTTGGGTGTAGGGGTGTCAAGAAGGAGTGAGAGTGAATGGATGGGGTAAAGTGCGGTAAATTGGCTGGGTGGCAATTGCTGCAAGCTTTGGTATCAATGTCGTCGTTATCAGATATTTGGCTACATGTCAAAATAGCCAACATCCGAAATAATAAAATACAGGCACATGAGTATGCTGTGTGAAGGAAAGCAGGCCGAGAGAGTGCTTCAAAAGACCATGCGCCAAGCACTCACAGTGGCCGCCATGAGACTAATTTGAATATGCCCTATCGTCTTACTTTTCAACCTTATTATTTTATTCTCCCCTGGTGCGTAGCGGCATATCTATCCAGAAACCTCATACGTATACAGCTTGGTGGGTACAGGCAAATCGCATTGCTGCCATCACCTCTCTTTCCGTCGCATGCCCTTTCCCATTTCTCCATCCACACTTACCGCGGGAAGCGAAGCGCGCACCTGTCTTCCCGCAAGTTCACACTCGATGATTGCCTACACATATGCATGCATAACTTACATAAGTCGGCGGCTCGGCTGCGACGCCTATGGCATGTTCAATTACCACAACTGAACTGGACGTCCGTTGATGCTCGTAGGTCTTGCCAAACTCCCGGCACTCGAGAGTGCGCTTCCAGGGCCCGAGTAAATAAGCCCCAAAATCGCCTGCCGGGACTTGATAGACAAGTGTCGCTGTCATTTCGATGAGTGTCGTGGTGATGGTGCTCGTGGTTCATGTACGCGCAGGCCAAGAAGGAAGGAGAACGAGGTTGACGAAATGCGGTCGGTATCCGGCTGCGGACTTATCAGACAAGTGTTGATTGGTAAGTGCTGTCCCTGTAGATGTGATGTGCATGCATCTCATTTTGTGTGTCCCAAGTTATGTTTGCTTTGGTGTGATGATGTCGAGACTGTCACATCGCCAACGGATCGGACGCGGGTCTACGCTCCCACACCCACAAAAACAAACGCAAACCACTGGGTACATGATCATGCATGCATTATGAGGCAATTTGGCAAGAAAAACAAGACACGTAGGAAAACCTGCCATGCGGGCGCGTATTGGGGCCCATGACAACAAGCAGCTATCATTTCAGCAGCCAATAACGCCGCCAGGCTGAGACGGCGGCTCACGGCACGACCTCGATGCAGCCAAGGCAGCGCAACCGGCAGTCATCGCACGTGAAACAGAGCTTTACAAAACAAGCTGCCTCGAATTGGTGGCTCTGCATGATTCATTGGCAATTTCTTGCAGTGTGGATGATCATGCGCAATAGAGAGAGACTTCGGGCATGTTTATTTTCACTTTGCAAACCCACAAATGCACTCGTGCATGTGACTCGTGTATTTCGTGCCTCATTGTCATTTTTATTGGTTTCTTTCCTGTCCCTAATCGTTTTCTTTCGCCTTCTCTCTTCCATTTTCTCAGGCTATATGTTCCACGTGTCAATATTCCACTGTCTTCGCGTCCGTCTACTTACTCCTTATTCCTGATGGACCGCACAACAGCAAGGTGGGATAGGTACGAGTGGCCCATACCCAGACATGGCCAAATATCTGGAACAATGCAAGACTGCCCAGAAGAATGGCAAGGTCTTTGATTACTCCCATCATGAACAGTAGCGCCACAAATTGATTTTGGTCCTTTCGCTCGACCAACTCCCCCGCGCGTGCACGTCGATCAAAGTCTTCATAGAAAGAAGATTGCTCCCCGAAGAGAAAGACGATTCCAAGTAAAAGCGACAGACTCGAAAAGGCGAATAATACCTCTTGATTATCCCCAAAGATGACATATATGACAACAGGCACACAAAGCACGACCAAGTCCAGAATTTGATGAATCTCCAGAGCCCCAATTTTTAGTTCGTCATACGTGCTTTCTTTCGCCAACCATGGCTTGATGTCATTTTTGCCATGCCTTCGCTTCTTGGTATATGACGCCCTATAAACTGCATCTTGATCCTCACATGACTTCAAAATACTCGCTTCATCGTGCGCTCCGGCCTTAGTGCCCTGCGGTTGCCGCTGGTCGGCACCCTGAGGGGCATCACACGTGCCCTCATACTCTTCATAGACATATTGCAAGGCTTGGATGTGCCTATGCGAATTGTCCTGGTATTTGCGTTCTTGCTTTGCTCTCTCTTGAGAAAATTTCGCGTGGCGCGCCTCCTGTAGCCGGCCTTGGTAGGGACGGGTGCCAGTGCGGCAGCCCTCAAGCCCCTGGTATGACACAGCCCATTCCTCATATCGACTCATTGGAGCGTGGGGATTGGCCGCTTGCAGTACGGCGCGGTAATCTTCACTTCCATCCACGTAGCACTGAATATCTTTCAAGGCGAAGTTCAAAATTGTGGGTCCATAGTTATAGACGGTTATGACCGCGATTGCCGAAACAGTAGCGTCCAATGCCAAAGGATGTGCAAGCACAATATTTTTACATTGGTCGATAACAGCTTGAATCTCATTCCTAATCCACAGTGGCATGCCTCGGACCGATCGCAGCGCTTCATAACTTGTATCACGCAGCCAGTTGTAGGTTTCCACGGGAGAATGATTATATTGCAGCAGGAGACTGTCAGCATCTGCTCCAAGTCCCGGTCGTATCTCTACACTATCAGCCGTACCAATAGCTACGTTATCTCTTTTGAGGACCACGTCACCCACAGCGGCTTCGGCATCGCCTCTGCCAAGACCTCCAGCGCCTGTGTCCTGGACATTAGCAACTACGTAAGCGCTGCCGCCGGCCGGGTTTAGCGCCGGGAGGAGACGCAAAGTAGGCGTAGCCGGTGCAGCATGTACAGCTACTGGAGCTATTGGCGGCGTTACGACAATAGGCTGCCCGGCCCCGCTGCGAGTTTGTACCGCAGCACCTGTGTAGGCAAGCACGGCTAGGAAGAAGAAGAAGGAAAAAAAAAAGGAGGACCAGTTCATTTTTCTAGTTTTGTTTGCTCCCATCAATCACTGCTGAGAAGAATACCAGGCGTGCCAATTCAATGTTATTCTTGAACTCGCATCTTCTCCCGTCGATCTTTGTAACTTTTCTTGCTTTTATGGCCGTCAACCTGTGGTGCGCGGGGATGTCTATTAGGTATACATTGTGTGTACCAGGGGCTTCCTACTCGAGGGAAAGCATGGCAGAGATATGAATTAAAGTATGCCAACAGAACACTTGGTAAACATAATCAATGGTGGCAGTACGCCCTCAGTACCAGCGTCTGTGCCTCTCCGTCGTGCGTGTTGGCGTGTAGGTTTATCTGTTCGTCTGTATGCATTTGTGTGCCTTAGTTAAGCACAAACCCGAAAGCTTTCAAGCATGAAATAAAAATGCATATGTTCTCTATAGTGAGGAACGCGCTCTTATCGTGCGCAAGTCCGTGAGGGAAGCATCTCAGATGGCAAGTGTGGGGAGGTCGATGGCGGGCCATATATGAAAGAGCAAGAAAGTAATGTGCTTTCATGAAGATCATCAAATTAAGGGACCAAAAGTAGGCATCGGCCGGGCTCATCAATTACTATTCTAACGGCGAGGAGGAACTGGGCCGACCTACTCCCCAGCATGAGCGTACGCACGGCCTCGAGGGACGTATTTGTCTTGGAGTAATGTAAAGTGATCTGGCTAAAAGCCGTTTTGGAGAAAGGCTGTTGCCGCATGATGAGATCAGCAATTTCGTGAAAATGTAGGATCATACCGTTGGTCAAATCAAGCAAGCATTGGTGAGAATGTCACACACAGTACAAACTGCACAACCTCGAACCTCCGTCTCCTTTCTCACAGGTGCATACAGGCAACCTCCACCGAGGAGTCCCTCCGCCTCTGCGCCCCTCCCTTCCTCCTTCCCAGTCCATGCCTGCCGCCGCCTCTGCCGCCGCTTCGGCTGCCAGAAGGCAACTGCAAGCCACCATTGTCAAGAGCGGCTTGCTCAAGACGAATGCGGGGGTGGTGCCTCGTCCATCTCCTTCCCTGTTTTACTTTCCGGGCATCACATCCAAGCCCGTGCATGCCGCCAGCAACTTTCATTGGGCTCGAGTGTACGTATGCGGAGAGTATTGGGAGCAGGCAAGGGGAGGTGTTGGGATGAGAGGAGTACGACAAATATAATTTTGGATTTTTAAAAGCAGGCATGACGTTCTTGTCTGATCGTGTGTCTCTGCCCCCCTTGTTTTTTGGTCCCACGCAGGCTGGAGGAGGAGCACGCGACGATCAAGAAGGAGTACTTAAACCTTAGGGCGAGTAAGATTCAATCGGACTATACGCAGCAGGATGGAGAGCACAGCTTGCACCAAGGTCAGTGTGGGGAACGGGAGGGAGTTGTAGGTACCGCGGGAGAGGGGGAGGGAGGGATGGAGGCGCATAAGGCTTGACTAGACATAAGAAATGTTTCTGTGTCGTATAACGAATTCCTCCTTCCTCTGTCTTGTGCCTTTTCCTCCCTATTCCTATCAGGCAAGTGGGACTGGCATTCTTACGTTCTCAAAGGCCAGGTCCAAGCCCCCTTTGCCGAGCATTGCCCCGAGACCAGCCGCCTCCTCCAAGAATTTCATAAGCAAGCCTTCTTGATGCTCGGGACGCCCTTCTCCTTCTCCTTCTTCTCCACTCTGCATGCCCAGAGTGTGATTGCCCCTCATTCGGGTCCTTCCAACCTGAGGCTGCGGTGCCATTTGCCCATCATCGTGCCCAAGAGAAAGGGGAAGACGGGAGGGAAGGCGGATGGGTCTCAAACATCTTCTGCTTCAACCCCTGGCGGGGCTTCCTCCCCCCCTTCCTCCTCCCCTCCTATGGACGAATACGACTCCCTGGAGGAGATTCAAGCCACTGTCCCCTGTGGCATTCGTATAGGTGACCAAGTTCGGGCGTGGGAGGAGGGGAAATGCTTGGTCTTTGACGACGCCTACGAGCACGAGGTCTGGAATCGGACGGAGGAAGAACGAGTATTGCTGCTGGTGGACTTCTGGCATGTAAGCTAGGATGTGATGAAGAGCTGTATGTGTTTAATTTGTTTTATCATGTGTGTGGTGCCATTGCCTTGTTCTTCTCGTTCTTCTTACATGTCTTTGCTCGTTCTGCTTGCTTTCCTCTCTGTCCTCTGTCCTGTGGGTCGGCAGCGAGGGGGGAGGGAGGGAGGGAGGGAGGGAGGGAGGGAAAGACCGACGCAGGAAGCCACTCGTTTTACACCTATGCTCACTACCACCACTCGTTTCATATTTCAACAGCCCGAAATCGACCGCGAGGAGCGGGTAGCGATCCAGGGAATGTTTG
Source organism: Nannochloropsis oceanica (assembly GCA_004519485.1). Taxonomy (NCBI): domain Eukaryota; class Eustigmatophyceae; order Eustigmatales; family Monodopsidaceae; genus Nannochloropsis; species Nannochloropsis oceanica. The sequence goes on from CP038130.1 coordinate 1,314,166, forward strand.
ATTATGCGGCCAAGCAGGGTTGGATGAAAGGAGGATGAGGAAGGGAGGGAGGGAGGGAGGGAAACAGAGAGAGATCCGCTTCGGTATATAATAATATGAAATGGCTCAGGCCCACATGAAATGAAATAAATGGAAAATGGCGCGAATGACATGTCCCGCTTCTTGCCTGGCTGCCTGCCATGACCTTTCACCCGGCAGGTTTTTACTTCATCTTTATTCGTTGTCTCTCCAGAATCGTCCGCGTTCCTTTATGCCTGCTTCTCGGCTGTTGTCGAATCGACTCTTTCGAAAGATGATGGTGCTTACGATTAGGATTATGATAATTGTGATTAAGATTATGGCGGTCATGATTAAGATTTCTAATACGTATCGAAATTCTCGGGTAGTGCCTCAGGGGGGGAACCTCCTCTTTTCTAAAAGGGCCTCAGTAATATTTGCCCTTCTCCTGTCCTTTGCCTCGCTCTCTTTATCCACTTCCTCGACTTTTTAATTCCCGGCTCGTCGAGCTTACATGCCTTCATTACTGTCTTTCCTCTTCGGCTGCTTGTCTTCGGTACTTTGCTTCCCCTTCCTCCTCCCCTCCCTCCCTCCCTCTCTCCTTCCCTCCTGCACTGTTTTTGTACACCGACTCTCGCGAAATCTCCGAATCTACGTATGTGTCTTTTACACCCTCCCTCCCTCCCTCCCTCCCCCCGTCACAATTCGACTCACACACGCCGCGAACCGCATGCAACCCTTCCTCCCTCCCTCCCTCCCTCCCTCCTTCGGTATCCTCCTCAAATCCCGCCGGCCATAGCCTCCTGCCCATTCCCGTGGTTGTTCACGTGGCTGCTCATAAGGGAGGACAACAATCGGGAGGGATCGGCGCTGCCCATCTCGCTGGCCTGGAGGGAGGGGAGAGAAAGAGTAAGGAGGGAGGGAAGGGGAGGAGGGAACAGGGAGGGAGGGAGGGAGGGAGGGAGGGAGGGAGGCGTGAGAAAGAATAAAAGGTCTGAAACCTCAGGGGCGAAAGAGAGAGAGAGAAGGGGAAGAAAGAGAAGAAATGATGAAGGGAGGGAGGGAGGGAGGGAGGAAGGGTTGACGTCGTGGAGATTAAGCTCAGGCTTTTTGATCGATGATGACGATGTCAGCGTCCAAGTGGAACAACGGAAGGAGAGAGGGAGGGAGGGAGGGAGGGAGGGCGGCCGTGCCTTGTGAAGCTTGAGCTCAGGGTTTCTGAGTATATCCAAAACGTCATTGTCGTCGATGAGGCGGAGCAAGTCCTCATTGGCGAAAAACTTGGCTCGGGCCCGCTCGATCCACTCGTTGTCCTGGAGGGAGGGAGGGAGGGAGGGAGGGAGGGAGGGAGGGGTGGATGGGAGGGTATCCTTGCTATTCAGGCAGACACTGAGGAATGCCATGGAAGGGCCATTGGCACAGAGAGAGGCATGCCTCCCTCCCTCCCTACCTCCCTCCCTCCCTCCCGAATCTTCCCTCCCGAATCTTCCTACCGCGAACGCATCCAAATCGACGCCACCCAGATACTTGTCTGCAAACTTCTGCTGCAGCGTAGCGATGGCCATGGCATCCCCGCTCTTGACCGCGTCAAACAGGCCGGCGGATGAAGGGTCGTTGTCTTTCAGCTGCGAGGGAGGGAGGGAGGGAGGGCGGGCGGGCGAGTGAGGGCCTCAAACGCATGTGCCTAACAGCAGACCTCTTTTGATTTTAGGCAGGGACACTCATTTCCCCTCGCTCCGCCCCTCCCTTCCTTCTTCCCTCCCTCCCTACATCCTTTATGAACTCATCCGTGACAGCCGTGACGGAGTCGGCGTCCTTGGTGATAGGGCGAGCGGCAATTATCACCTTTCCCATCTCTTGCACCGACTTGATCATGGCTGCGGAGACCTGTAGGGAGGGCGGGAGGGAGGGAGCGATTCAGGAAGCAAGGAAGGGGAGGGGAGAGGGGAGAGGGGGGAGGGGGGAGGGGGGAGGGGGGAGGGGGGAGGGGGGAGGGGGTTAAGCAAATCCCCGGCTTTTCAGGATAATCATTGTCATCGCTGACGCTACCCATGCCAGTAAATGCAACGCGGGAGGACAACATTATTATTATTATTAATATTATTAAAAAAGGGAAGGAGAGAGGAAGGTAAGGCATGTATGGAAGGACAGGAGCACGACTGAGGAAGGGAGGAAGGGAGGAAGGGAAGGCATGCATGCATGGTGGAAAAGGGGCAAGTCGAATGACGTACCGCCTCCTCGTCGTCGGCGTTGCCGGTGGCCTCGAAGGCCTTCCATGCCTTGGTCGTCTTCATGAACTTAAAGTTCTCGAAGATGAGCCCGGCTTCCTCTTTGGTCACGGTGCTGAGGGGAAAGGGGGAGGGACGAAAGGAGGGAGGGAGGATGAGAAGAAGGCCTTGGTCTCTCATCCCGAGGTATCACGACACGGGTGAAGTGATCGTGCCCTGAAGGGAGATATCGATGCGCATAAAACCAAACACACAGGCCTTCTCCTGGCCATTCTTCCTCCTCCTCCTCTTCCTCCTCCTCCTCCTCCTCTTCCTCCTCCTCCTCTTCCTCCCTCTGTTTCTACGGGGGCTTACTCAAGCATGTCAGGGAGAGCGTCCTTGAAGAAGTCGAAGGTGCCGGCCTTGATCATCCTGTCGGTCGTACAGACAGTGCGAAGAGCGTGAGATTCCTTTACACTACGAGGACGCCTCCTTCCTCGAAACGATTCCCTTTCTCATTTCTTGGAGGGGATCGCCCATGTCATCCTCAATGCATTCTTCTCCCTCCCTATCTCTCTACCATCCCCCCTCCCTCCTCTCCCTTCCGCCGGACTCACTTAAGGATATTCATGTCCGCGTCTAGGCCGGTCTCCACCTTGCTGGCCTCGGCCGCGGCCGTCTCCTCGGAAGTCATACGACGACGTTCAAATGTGAATCTGCCTGGGGCCGCGGCGGTCTCGCCTGCTTGGGCTTCTCCTTGTTGGTGTTGTTGACGGGTCTTGCCAAAGAGCGAGTCGGCGCGGCGGTCCTTGGCTTGCACCGTGATCAGGGCGATCACAGCGAGAACCAATAAGGTAACGGAGATATGTGGTGACATGGTATGCAGGTGATGATGGTTTGGGCAGGGATGCGACGTCCCTCTGCTGTGGGTAGGTAATCGATGTTTGTATTAGTGGAGGAAAAGTTGAGATAGACGAGCATTTGAAACTGTGGGGTGGAGCGAACAATGGCTGATAGGCGTGCTGTGCAGCATGCCCGACGCAAATGATTGTAAGGTACTTTGTGATGAGAGAGACTGTGTTTAGACAGACGCAATCGACCAGAGAGGCTTCGGCCGCCTAGGGCGTGGAAGAATGAAAGGATGAAGACATCACCATCGCCCTCTTCTTTCTTGGCGATCGTCCGTTGGTTGGGTTCGAGCGTTTGAGCTTGACTTCAGGGCGACAGTCACATGAGAGGGAGAAGAGACACGTAGCTTTAGAGAGAGCAATGAAAAAGTATCAGAAATGGCAGCACTCGCAAAATGCTGTTTTCTTGCGAACCTTGCATCTCAGATTGGACTTCCATGACCAAACTGGAGGGTCTCCCTGCAGGATCAATGAACAAGCAAGGAGGTTGGAATATGGCCACATGCCAAATTCTAATCCTAGTAATCGGGACGTTTGGCAAGTAGAGCGGTCCTCATTTTCTCTTTTCCCTTTAAGAGCATCCCCCTGCCAATTGGGGCTGAATTTGTGACGTAAACCAGCAATACAGCTAAAAAGAAGCAAGGAAGGAAACTACGCAGGAACATATCCACGCGTTCTACTGCATTGCCCACGTCAGGGAAGTCTTCCTGGTCGTATAGGCAATGAAAAAATGATAGGCATGTGTATGTGACCTCCGCATCAATTTTCTCCTACAGTGCCTGCATCTATCTTTCAGGTTAGACACAGCCTCCATGAATGTCCTTTGGCTGGAAGCACTGTATCCCGTTGTGTCGATGCCTTGTTCAGTAAAAAGAATAACAGATTTCTGACTCGCGGTAGGAGCTCAATTATATGTGGAGGACCGCCGCTCACAGTCGTGAAGTCTGGAGATGATTGTGTACTGCAGTATGTGTTTTGTGTCTTGTGGGAGTTGGGTCTTTTTTGTGATCTAGGGTGATGGGATGATAAGCAGAACAACTGCACGAATCATGGAAGGAAATAGGTAAACTAAAATTCATGTTTGCAAACATCTTTTCGATCTTCGGTGCCTCAAAGCAAGTGTGTGCGTGCATGGCAAACGACACATTAATTTCTTATTATTCAGGTTAGCTTCTCAACTTTCGCCGGCTTGCAGTGGCCACAAACAATCATGCTCAAACGCTTGACACCCTAAAGCACCTGCCTCAGCCCCTGGGGTGCGTTGGCGCGCATAGAGTCTCACTTCTCTCTTCTCAAGGTACTATATGCAAGCTTTTCCGATGCGGCTTAATAGCGCATGTCAAGTCCATGGGCATATTTACCAACCTCCACCGCTACACTGTGATGGACCTCATCCGCGTTTATGACGTGCTTATTTTCATGGCTTTGGCAGCAGCAGCAGCAGCAGCAACAGCAGCAGCGGCACCACCACCAGCAGTAGCTGTGAAACCAGCATATTGTATTACAACTCACTGCACACGTCCTTCCATTTCATTTCAGTTGTTTGAGAGAGCAACGAAAAAAGAGAAGGAAAAATTGACAAATATCACAAGTATCATCCCTTTACGGTATGGAGTTTCTTTTCCTTTTTTCTGGTTGCAATCGTTCAGCTTGTTACATGAAATTTCATGGTATCTGTATGACCTCTTCCTTCTTGGTTCCATCTTGTCTCTCCGTTGTCAATTAATCATGGGACCTACCCCTGCTGACAGACTCCTTTTTGTTTGTCACGAACCGGCTCACTCACACAAGCAAGCATGCAGACCTTCTGAAGACGCTTCCATTCTTCCGGGCTGATCATCAGATTGCTTATAGAGAACAATTAGAAAGTCCAACTACCAACGGTGATCACCCCAATCTTTCCCCACTAAGTCTTCAACTTTAAAATACAACTGCCCTCCCGCGCACACTCCTGTTTTGCTGATGCCAGCCATTTCGTTTCTAATCCCGGTCACTTACTTGCTTGACTTGTTCTGTGTGGCTTCAATTGCCTCACACTCTTCCTTTGCTTTATCGTCGTTCTCCCCCTTTCGTTCGGTCTCTACCCGCTCACATGTCCAGCACCATTTGCATCATCATGAGCTGCTGCCCCTTCCCCTCCGGGGCAAGTGCAGAAGACCTTACCACGGGTACAACTAGAGGAGGCGAAGATATCTTGAGAGTGCTGCTACTACTCCCGCCGCTGTTCATATTTGCGAGGCTCGTGCTATTCTCCCCCCCGGCCGCAGAAGGCGCAGCAAAGAAGACGCCCGATAGGAAGCCGAGGCTCTTGGACTTGATGAGGCCAGGAAATGTGGTTGTTGGGGCAGCAGCAGAAGGTGAGGATGAGGATGTGGAAGACGCAAGGTTAGGCATGGCACGTGGTTGCGCAGGACCACCTGCTGCCGGAACAGAGGAGGAGGAGGAGGAAGAGGAGACGGAAGAGGAAGAGGAGGAGGAGGAGGGGGATGATTTGCTTATGAAAAATTGCAAAAGCGGCGAGGGCGGCGGAGACGGGGATGAGGGCAGTGGCCTGTTACTCGTGCTGAGAGCACTTCTTGGATCTGCCATGGGTCTGTGTGGTGGAGGGTTGTGTGGGATCAGACTCTACAAGTCGTATGCAATGAACGTTGAAACTTGGTGTTTTTGGATCGCTCTTTCGCCGGGTGAGGAGCTGCTGTGCAGGAACAGGCAGGCAATCGGCGATGGCTTGAATGGGAACTTGAATTCCCGCTTGATAAATAAGTGACTGTGTGATTAGAACTCGCGGGGGTATGTATCACGGGGTGTGTTTGTTTGATTGATCCACTCAGTAGTATGCAGCCCAAGTCAAGAAGTGCAAGCCCGCTTCTTGTGTCGCGAGGTAAACAACATGGTTTTCAACACCTGGGATTTCGACTTCCCCTTCCCAAGGCCCCCATTTCCTGCCGCTTCCCCAATTTCCTTCGCCTGTAAGGATAAGGAATCCCAGGGGGTCTTAAGCTGATGGGCTTGCGAAGCTTCTTTTCCTACAGGCGAAGACTGACCCCTTCTTTCCCATTCAATGAGAAATCGCATGCTGCCAAATCCGCTACTTTCCATCTTTTTTTTTTCTTTTTTTTTCCTTCTTATTTCTCGTGACTTACTTTTCGCTACCTTACTATTGCTTCGAAGAGATAGTTGTTGAGGGTGCTTGAGTGGGAATGCGTTTGACGGATTAAATGCGGCCAGGAATGGATGCTACGGGCACACGAAGAAATCAGAAAAAGCCAGGGGCGCAAAGTTTTGCGTGCCACAACACAAGGACAGAAAGCCCAAATGTGTAGGGGGGGAAACGGCGTTAAAAGCGATCTTCTTTCCTTTATTAATGTGTAAGTTGATTTTTTCTCATTAGTTTGTCCACCACGACACGCCATATTACGCATATTTCCTTATGAACACCTTTCCTGCCCTCCACCCTCCCTCCCTCCCTCTAATGAGGGCCGCTTTCTTTTGCCAGGTTTCGCAGCTGGTATTTCTGCACCTTCCCTGTGGACGTCTTGGGCAACGGGCCGAAGATGACCCGCTGTGCCAGAGGAGGGAAAAGGACGGAGGGTGGGGGGGATGGTACGTGAATGAGAGGGAACATCCAATGGAAGAATAGGGGGACGCAAGGGAGGGCAAGAAGAAGATCATTCGAGTGAGAGTTAGGGAGAGCAGGGAGGAAAAAGGACGAGGAGGGCACAAGTAGACGGCTTAAAGAATATCATACAACCTACCTTGGGGGCTTTGTAGTGGGCGAGGTTCTGCCGGGAGAAGGCAATGGCCTCTTGCTCGGACAGAACGTGGCCGTCTTTGAGGGAGATGAAGGCGCAGGGTACCTGAAGGCGGAGGGAGAGGGTTTGACAGCAGGACGTGAGAGAGAGTGAGAGAAGAGTATGGGGAGAAAGGGTGGAGAGAGGACTGGGGATAGGGATAAGAGAGAGAAGAGGAGAAGGAGGAGAAGCCGGAATGCAAGAGGGGGAAAGGGGAGAAAAGCGGTGACATTGAAGAGGGAGGGACAGAAGATGCACCTCTCCCCACTTGTCACAGGGCTTGGCCACCACGGCCACCTCGGCGATGGAGGGATGGAGGTGCAAGGCATTCTCAACCTGTCATCCAATGGGAGGGAAGGAGGGATGAGGGGGGGAAGGAGGGTGAGCCGGGAGGAGAGGATGAGGGGGAATAGAGACGGTTACATATAACACGATGATGGGGGAGGGTATGATATAATATGGAAGAATGGACATATTGTTCATAATATAATAATGGGGGAGGAGAAGACATAGGGGCTGAGACTCAGACCATGTGTATGTACCTACCTCGATGGAGCTGATGTTCTCGCCCCCGCTGATAATGATGTCCTTGAGTCGGTCCTGTCGGTAGAGCGTGAAGCACGTGAAGCACAGAGCCACACTTAATGGCTGTCACTCTCGCCCTCCTCCCTCTTCTCCCCCTCCCTGCGTCCCATTTCAGTTTTCCTCACCTTGATCTGGATCCTTCCATTCTTGTGCGCCACCGCGATGTCGCCCGTGTGCAGCCAGCCCCCGGCGAAAGTGGCTTCAGTGGCCGACTCATTCTTGAGATATCCGCTCATGACTGTGTTGCCACGCACGAGGACCTACGGGGGGGGGGATAGAAGGGAGGGAGAGAAGGAGGAAGGAGGATCGGTGAGTATGAAGGTGTTTTATGCATCAAGCGAGGGAGAAAAGGAGGGAAGGGTGGAGGAAGTAAGGGAGGAAAAGAGGAAGGGGAGAGAGGGAGAAAGTAGTGCGTGAGCAATCAACGCACCTCGCCTTGAGTCTCTCCGTCGGCGGGAACAGGAAGGAGAGTCTCGGGATCGGCCACAATCACCTCCTCCACCCCCACGTTCGGGGCTTGCCACTGCCCAAGGAGGGAGGGAGGGAGGGATGGATGAAGGGAGGTCCAAGCGATAGTTACAGGAGGAAGAGAGAGGGAGGGAGGGAGGGAGGAAAGGAGGTCTTTGTCGTACCTGGAGTTGGCAGTCGAGGGCGTGACCTTCAAGGTCCGGGTATTCATCGGCGTGCTCCTCTACGTGGACCGTGATGGGGCCGTAGGTCTCGCTGAGGGAGGGAGGGAGGGGGGGAGGGAGGGAGGGAAGTGAGAGGGTGAATGAAGGTTATGGAGGGATGTTGACTTTTATGTAGCAATACTATACTATATACATATCTAGCATATACATATCTAGTAACATCTACATATATCACTGTGTATACATATACATACTAGATGCACATATAGTAACATCTACATATATCAC
>CP038130.1:1327573-1481249 GCA_004519485.1 Nannochloropsis oceanica
ATTTGAAGGCCATGGGAAAAGAGGTAGGATACGGCGTACCGCGGTGGTACCAGTGCTGGGTGCTGTTTCAGCGGGCATTTGTGGATAGTCTGAAGGACACGGACAAGTTTTTGGGGGGGCTGGTGCTGAAGGGGAGTATCGGGCTCTTGGTGGGGGTGGTGTGGCTGAAGCAGGGCCAGGCGGCGGAGCAGAAGTCGATATTCCCGGTAACGGGTGCTTTGTTCATAGCGACGACGTCCTCGGTATTGGACACGCTGTTTGCCTGTATCCTCACCTTCCCCTCCATGAAGACGCTGCTGTTGCGTGAGTACAAAAACGGCAGCTACTCCCTCCTTCCATTCTACATTGCCACCCTCGGGAATGCCATTTTGTTCAATGGCGGGTACGCCCTCTTCCTCGGCACGCCCATCTACTTCCTCGTCGGCGATCCTGGCAACGCCCATCTCCTCGGACAGCCTTTTGATGCCTCCCGGTACTTCCTCTTCCTCGCCCTGCTTGCGCTCTTGGCCACAATCGGCGCGGCGCTCGGCCTGGCGGTGGGTGCATTGGTAAAGGACATCCAGCAGGGGCAACAGGCAGTTATGCCCACGGTGATTCCCCTGCTCTTGTTCAGCGGGTACCTGATTCCGTTCAATCAAAGTAAGTAGGGAGTGATTGAGGGAAGGAGGGAGGGAGGGAGGGTGGGGCTGGGAAGGGCAGGTACTGAGTTCACAGAAGAATGTGTGTCTTACGGCTGCTATCTTCTCCCGTGAGCAGACGCATATGCCACGAAGCAGGCCTGCCACTGACTTCGACTTCTTTCTCTCATCCCATAGCCTTAGGCCATACTAAAACGCACTTTTCGTCCCCTTTCCTTCCCTTCCCTCCCTCCTTACAGTCCCCAACTACTTCAAATGGCTTTATCATTGCTCTCCTTTCGCCTACGCCATGACTGCCCTCCAAGCTGTCCTCTTCCGTGACGTCGTCTTCAACGACTGTGGCGCCCTTCCTTGCCCTACCGTCTGCTACGGCGATCGCAGTCTCTGCTTCTCCACAGGAAGAGAATATCTTGCTTCTGTGAACTCGGACCCGGACAATTTAGGCAGGTCCTTTGGTATGCTTGCTGTGATATTCTCTATCTTGTTTGTGGTGGGCTATGGGTGTATGAGTGTGCTGGTCCGAAAGAAAACGAATTAACCGAGGGCTACTTGAGAGGACTGGTGCAAGGGAGAGGGTTCTCAGACATGCGTATGTTGGGTGTATTATTATCTGTCTAAATGGCATTCACATCAATGTGAAAGGTAACTCTGAAAAAGCGAGGCCGAGGAGGAGGAGGACTATTTCGACGGCGCCAGGGAGAGAACGTGTGTAGAACAAGATCGGCGAGGTAGAGCATGTACCACTTGAAGGCGTGAAATCATGCCGGGATAGAGAGGGCGATAGGGATGAATGGCCTCATTCATGAAGAAATAGAACAAGATATCGGATTCGAATGGTAAGATTGTAGGGTTATAAATATTCTTCTTGCCATTCTTTCAGGCTGATGCCGTTTTCTCCCTCTATCATTATTGTCGTTGCCTTTTTGCCTGAATTCATCATCTTCAACTTCCTCTTCCGTTTCCTTTCCCTTCCCCATTGTCTCCCCATAATCTAACTGGGGCTTCTCGTCTTGATTCTGTGTTTCGGGCGAAACTTCGCCAGCCTTATATAATTATCTAGAGACATTGTGGGCCGCGGACCCCCACCATATAATGGTTTCAAGGATCTGTCGCAGAGAAAATAAGGGCTCTCAAGGCTTGCGCAAGCGGCACCAGCAACTTCGACGATTGTCAAATCGATTGATTTCATGTTTGGACATCTCAAGTGGTTTACGGACTATCGCAAGGATTACCCCGATGACCAAAATTCTATGGTTAATGCAAGGTCTTCTTATTATAAAAAGAAGAGTCTCCGCATCCCCTCCCGTAGTACGCCCATCAGTCCCACTCGTTGGCGCGGGATGACCGGCAGCCAAAGGAGCGGCTTGTTTAGAGCGGAATGGCGTCATCGTCCCGCGAAAACGCCAGTGGCCTGATGCCGGCAGCGTCCCCGTCATGCGGGGCGGGCTTATTTTGGTGCTCAAAATATGGTAGAAGGAGATGTCACTAAGCCGGTGACAAGGCTCGTAATGGTGATTAAAATCCCAAAAAAGTAAAAAGAGCTAAAAACTTACTTAACTACCTATACAGAAAGTTACCTATACAGAAAGTTATTTAAGTTTTTTGCTCTTTTTACTTTTTTGAGGTTTTAATCACCATTACGAGCCTTGTCACCGGCTTAGCGACATCTCCTACTACCATATTTTGAGCACCAAAATAAGCCCGCCCCGCATGACGGGGAAGCTGCCGGCACCAGGTCGAGATCATGCAACACGATCCTGGAGGCCCACAGGAGTTACCTAGCGAGAGCAGGAGAAGCCTGTGTGGGAAAAGCACCGGGGCCTGTCTGCTGATCAAGAAGCTTGCCAAGGGAGGTACAAATACAAAATAATAATGCGAAAAGCCACCCGAGACATTAGATTAAACGAACTCACGAATTTTCACACGTGTAAAAATTCTTTCACTTTTCTTCCCTTCAAAGTACTTTTAAGCGAGAGCACTCCTTTTTGCATTCGTTGCATGATCTCCTATTGAGAGGCAGGTCACGTTCTGCAGCTGCACTCGCATTATCGAGGCAATGCCTCCTTGACGGCGCGTTGTGTCTTGGCCAATGGGCCCTTTCCACCTCTGTTTATAATGTACGGAAAATGGCACCATGGTTCCATGGATCCACTGACCCTGCTCATCTCCCTTCAATTCTGCCCCTTCTATCCCTATGCTCTGCATTCCGGCACGTCGTCGGCCGCCGTGCTCTCCTCCGTCCGCTCCTTATCATCTTTTCATTAACGCTGCTGCTTCTCATGGTCACGCCGTCCTCCTCTTATCCTTGTCGTCCACGGCAACGCCGAACATTCCCTTGTACTGTCCTAATTTTGGTATCACAAAGAAGAACCTCTACGTCCCCCATCTTGTCTTCCACGCTGGCGAGCCCTCCTCATCGCGGTTCTCGTTTCCACCTCTTCCTCGCTGGTGCTAATGTTGGGGCTTGAGCATTTTCCCTCCGGAGCGCTGGATTGGCAGTCCATTTTTCTGTTGTTCGTTGGTGGAGATTCAGATTGTGGAGTTGAGTTACGAGCACAGTATTTGTGCGGGTAACGAAGGACTTGGTTTGACGCTACTGAAAAGTCATGCTCCTGGTACGCGACTACAGCATACTTTCCTTTCCTTGCTTTCTTTCGTTCGTCAGGGCGACGGTCCGAGCAACTATTGAAGCACTTGCACCTATATGAGAGTAAGGCAAACCTCTCCCACTATCACGACTCATAAAAAGTCAATTTTCGATCAATTTACTGTCACGAGAAAGATTGGGACACACCTACCTGTCCGCATAATCATCCATACATAAAAAATCTAAGTCGCGCTGACAGCTGGCGAAGCACAGAATTAAGGAGCCCCTGGTTCCTCCCATCCTTTCCCCGTACGTTTCACCACATGTATATGCAATTTGCCTTCCGTCCGCGGCTGAGTGTCACGTGCCATAGGCGCTACAGCACCGCATGCGCAGAAGCAGGTGTCAGGGTGTGTGAGAGGAGAATGTAGGAGTGTGGGTTTATGTATGACGACACACCATTTCTGAGTGACATACACGTTGGCACTTTCTGTGTGTACATACGAGGCAGCAGTTGCCCTGATGACTGCGGCAGAGGTCAAGCGACGACTGTTCAAGTACTTTGCTGCCTCATTCCCACAGGCTGATGCACTCGCAAAAAATTGGCCAATCGTAGATTCATTATGAATCTACGTAAACCAGCGTCGAAAGACTCAAACCCCTTCCAAAAATCAGGGGGGGAAAAAAACCAAAAAAACAGTTTTTTTCATCGTTTTTTTCAGTTTTTCTGAACGTAAAAAAAAACAGAAATCACTACACAATTCCTCGACATTGATTGCTTGTTGTTTGTTTGTTTGTTTGTTTTTCGCGTGTAATTTCTCTTTGATCATTGTGGCTATGCAACACGTCCTTTGTCTGAAAGGCCTGCAGGGGCATGGCATCCAATGCTCTGAAATGCGTAAGGCGACCTATGCGTTGCTTGGCGGCTCTTCTTTCCGCTTGTCTATGTGTGTTTGTGGGAAGAAGGGGTCCCTCCTCTCCTCCTTCTACCACATGCTTCACGTGGTTTAAGCTCTGAGACTAATCTGTGTGCGCGGTGTTTGCGTGTGTGCGCATTATGCTTGGCCTTTGCTCACACATTTTGAACGTACTCCAGGTTTCGTGCCTTGGAGTGTGGCGGTGGTGCTGCATGGAGGCCATGCGCAACTCAAAGATTTCTGTCCCTCCAATAATTGCATTGTGCGGGAGACAAGAAGAGCAGAGCAGCCAAATACCAGGCTGCCCTCAACTTTTCACCACAACAAGCCGCAGCCACCCATTCTATGCATACACAAATAGCAACCCACATTCACACCCGACCATGCCTCAGGCAGCCCCTGCAATGCGTTGTCTTGCCTATGGGACATCGTCAAGAAGTCTCTCAGTCGCGGCGCACAGACTGCCACGATCCTCCTGAGTACGCCTCATGAGGTCCATAGATGGGGTTCATGTCCATCACTAGCGACAACACACTGCCTTGCAGTCTAGACGCACATATATATAGGGGCACAACAACAGTCTGAAGCTCACCGCAAAAATTTATTCACTGTTCTCCTTTCCACCCCTCCTCATATTTTCTTACAGCCTTTTTTTGACTTCGCCGCCAAGCTACTATGTTTCGCCACTCTGCTCTCCTCTTTATGGCCCTCCTCTGCGTGGCAGGTAAGTAAGTAGAGAACGATATTTTGAGGGACTTCTGCCGTACAGAGCTTTTTATTATATCTCTGTAATATTGTCTTTTTCCTTTTTGAGGACACCCTCCTGGCCCTCCGGTAGGGCTATATACATACGGCGAAGCAGGCCAAAAGACACTGTACCGTGCACGCCTCACAACCCCAAGGGCAGGGCACTTTCGAATTAAAATAATGTATCACAACCTCACTTTGGTTTCTTCTCTTCTTCCTCCCCTTCCCTTTCTCCTCCCTTTCCCCTTCTCCTTTCCTTCGCCTTCTCCTTTCCTTCGCATGCTCCCGCTTTCCCTCTTCCCTCTTCCCATCCCCCGCTCCCCTCCTCTTCCCCTCCTCCACATGCATTCATCACGGCAGATGCCCAGTTCGAGGCGCTGACCGTGAAGAACAAGACCAAGACAGGCAACAAGCTACCGAAAGGTGTCCACAACGACAAGACCAATCTGCGCAAGGTAGATGGCTTTAATCTCTGCACCCAGTCCTATGAGGCCTACATCGGCGGGACAGGTATCGCCGGTACAGGCGCATTCTCGTACCCCGTCTACCCTGGGGACTGCAATGAGGTATGACCAGAGCACGTTTTCTAGGGATTCCTAAAAGGGCTGCGGCTCTCGTTCCTCACCCGATTACGTACCGTGCATCTCACAATTATTATTGGACAACTCAAAATCAACAGGTGGACTCCACGACCGAGCAAATCGGTACCTTGAGTGCCACGTGCTCGGGCAACCCCTACGAGGGCACAACCTTCACCTTTACTGCCCTAGCAACTACCGAGAACTTCGTCAATCCTTTGCAAGACCTTAGTTGCAGCAACACAAACGGCTGCACTTTCTCCAATCCCGATATCTTTCCTCAATTCCTGGGAAGCTTGGTGAATAATTCCGTCATTCCCGATAACACCACTGCCGAAGAGGTGCAGACGTTTACGGATCAAATTTGTGCTGACATATTCGATGTAGTCCCGGCGCTTTCTAAAATTTCCCAGTGCTCTGCCGAGCTCCGCCTCAGCGGCGACAATCGCAAGAACAAGCATCCGGGGAGCGGCTTGTCGTTTGACTACACGACCAACACCACTTTAGTTCCCGGTACGTCGTTATGACGGTGTATATGGACGAATGCATGTTGGGATAGAGGTACAGGCCCGATGCAATATCATTTATGATTGGAAAGTTCGCTTTTAGCAAAATGTCAATCCCTAACCCTACTTTACTTTCCCCTCCTTTTATTCCATCACACTTTCTATGCAGCTGGCAGCACTTACACCACCATCACTCAATATGGACTTGGCGCAGGCCTCGGGTATCTGAACCCAATTTTTTATGTTGGTAATATCCAATTTTACGCTTACCAGGTGATCGACAGTATCACGTGCGTTGCTCGGCCTAATACGATTGACGAGACGTTCGGTAAGATCTACTTTGGAGCCGGCCGCTTCGCGAAGTACGCCGCATCCAAGGTGGCCTCAGTAGAGCTGGACACGGTTTTGGTTACCGGTCCCATCGCCGCAATGAATCCTGCCAACATTTTCGAGCTTTTTCCCCAGGAATGGGAGACCCAGCTAGAGGTGAACTACGTAAAGCCCTACCTGCACTCCAGCATGCTCTAAGGAAGGGCCATGGCATAACAGCTGTACAAAGGGAGTACGCGTGCATTTCTTCCAGTTGTCCGACACTTCCAGCACTCCTTTTACCGGTAAAGCCAGCATACATCCTCGTGTGAGGATCTGAAGTTGTTGAGGATATGTCTGTGTCTGTGTCTGTGCTCTATGTGCTGTGTGCCTTGTAAGTCGTGTTGAAAGGCTGCGTCCTGCTTATTGCTTGCATGGCAGATGGGGCTCACCATTATATGTGAAGGGCTGCTGCCCGCAGTTGGGAATTCTGGAGGTGCTTGTGTACCTGCAGTATGTGTGTTGTGTCTTGTGGGAGTTTGGTCTTGCCTGTGATCCAGGGCGCATGAATGAAAGAGGACAACTGCACGGATCGTGAAAGAAAAACATGTTAAATAGACATATAGTTCCAAACACCTTTTCTTTATCCATTAGTCAAAACTTGTGGGCACGTGTGTGACAAAACCCCATTTCTTTTTTTTATTTCTTCAGGTAAGCTCTTTAATCTCCACCAAAAGATCACAAACAATTGAGACCAAAGTCTTGATACCCCAGAGCATCGGCTTCAGCTCTTGGGTGGCGTTGATGCCCACAGGATGTGACTTTTTCTTCCCAGCCGCAGCAGTGCACAGGTCCCGTCGTCGTATGTTCCATGAAAGCTTCTTTCACCTCTTCCTTGCTCCCTGGTTCTTGTCCAAATCCAGTCAGTCTTCTACGAGAAGGGATTCGATGCCGTGTATTGCATGTTATGATCATTAAACAAGCTGGCGAAGACGGAGAGATACGTTTGGGGGAAGGAGGGACACCTTGGAGGGAGGGAGGCAGGGAGGGAGAGAGAGAGAAAAGGTGAAATGGCTGTGTACAGAGTCCGAACCGTATTCACCGCTCCCTCGACATTTCAATAGAGAGAATCATTCAATTCTTGCTGGATTATCAGTTTTGCAAGTGAAGATAAGGCCCCAGGCAAGCTCAAAAATTACGTCAAAGGTGTGCCGGGGGCCGGGAGTCGATGGAGAAAGGTAAAGAAGTCGGATGGACTTTGCTTGGCTGCAATTTCAACTTTTGATGCGAAAAAGCATTGCAGCCTGTTGTAAAAGTACTGCATGACCTCATTCACTCAAACTTACTCTTGTACGCTCTCAACACGGCATTTTAAGGGCCGCAAGGACACCGCCATCAACCTCCCCAGGTGTCATCCCATCTTTCTCAAACAAGTCATCCTTCGCGTGTGCCGTTCTATTACAGTGGACAGACCTTTCCTAACGCCACTTCTCTACCACCAAACTAATAGGCCAGCGCACCATCACGATGCGACGCAACTCCTCGACATCATTGGCCTCGTCCTCGCCCCCATCGTCCTCGTCGTCCTCGTCCTCGTCCCTATCTCTAAGCCTTGCAGCTGCCGTTGCGGTTGGCGCAACTGTCGCCACTGCCACGCTGTACTTCTACCACCGACACCGCCACACCCCCAAACACCGGGAAGTCTGTGCGGAAGATCGTGCCTATCTAGATGCACTCCATCACATCGCCTTGTCGCTGGGCGTACCGAGGCTAAGAACTCCAATATCCCCACAGCAGATGGACGACGACGAGACCCGCTACGCCCGCCGGGATATTTTTTTCACGCATTTTTTTAGCAATGTTCTGGGTGGGGACCAGAAGTATTACAAATTCGTGCACGTGACGGGCACAAAAGGGAAAGGTACTGTGTGCGAGCTGGTCCGATGCGGCTTGATAGCGCATGGCAAGCGCGTGGGTACATTTACCAGCCCCCATCTTCACACTGTGAGGGAGCGAATCCGCGTCAATGACATCCTAATTTCCAAGGCTGACTTTGTCCGTCTCTGGGCAAAGGTCCAAAAAGCGCTGGCGGGTTACTCGACTGAAGGAGGGGGAGGGCATTGGGCCAATTTCTTTGACAAGGTCCTGGGGGTGGCACTCGCGTGGTTTGTGGAGCAGAGGGTGGAGTACATTATTTTGGAGGTGGGGATAGGCGGGAGGTACGACCCGACCAACTTTATTGCCCGGCCCGCTGTATGTGTAGTAACGAGCGTGAGCAAAGACCACACGGAAATGTTGGGTGAGAGTTTGGAGGCGATCGCCTGGCAAAAAGCGGGAATTCTTAAGGGGGGAGGGGACACAGTTTGCCTGACCCCCGCAACTCCTGCGCAAGATCCTGCAGTCCTCCGAGTACTGCGAGCTGAAGCCGAAAAAGTCGGGTGTTACATTGAGGAGGTTATTTTAGATCCTCCCTCCTCCCCTACCCCCCCCTCTGTTTCCTCCCCACCGTCTTCTCGGACTTCCTCCCCCCCGCCCTCGATCGCGCCCTCGCCGCCAGCCCCCCACACCATCAGAGGGGTAGAGGTGCACCCAGAAAATTTTGCATTGGCCAAGGGCGTGCTTAAGACGCTGTTGCTCTCTTCGTCGAGGGGAGGGTGGGGGGGAGGGAAAGGGAGGAGCCGGACAGTGCTGATGAGGAGGGGGTGGGAGACAAGGGCCTTCTGGCCGGGGAGATTCGAATTGTTCCCGCTACAGTTGGAGGGAGGCAGAGAGGGAAGAAGGACGGGAAGGAATGGGATAAGGTTACACAAGAGGAGACCGAGGGAGGCATTGTTGCTTTTGGACGTGGCACATAATGTAGACAGCGTTGCCAAGCTGTTGGATGAAGTCCGACGACGATTCTTCCCGGGCTACCCCGCCTCTTTCTCCTCCTTCTCCTCCTCCTCTTCATCCTCAACCACCATCCCGACTGCTAGAGTGCAGGGAGGTTGTGCCTTGTGGGTTTTATTCGGTACAGGCAACGATAAAGACGCCAAAGGCATGCTCGATATCCTTCTTTCGAGCTCGTCATCCTCCTGTCCCTCTTCCCCCCCTTCCTCCTCCACCTCCTCCTCGGGCCTCAAGCCGCTGGACCGTCTCATTTTCTGTCAAGCCAAGCATCCCCGCGCTCGCTCCGTCGATGAACTCGCCACCTTCCTCCCTCCTTCTCTCCTTCCCTCCCTCGACAATCCACCCATCGAGCCGAAAAGAAGGAGGAGGACGAGAACGAAGAGAAGGAAAGGGGACGAGAGAAAGACGGAGGTGACGATTCTTTCTCCTGCTTCTGGTGCCACGCCGGACCTGGCGCTCGCAGAGCTGTTGGAAGACCTCGATCCAAAACCGGAGGAGGAGGAGGAAAATGAGGAGGGAAAGGGGGAACAAGGGGAAAAAATGGTATTTGTGGAGGAGGAGGAGGAGGAGGAGGAGGAGGAGGAGGAAGAAGACGTAGTGCTGGTGGTATGCGGGTCATTCTATGTGGTGAGTGCCGCGAGGGCCTACCTGGCACAGCACCGGCCGGGAATGCTGCGGGAGACAGATTGGGCCTTTGAGGCTGACCCGCCTTTATACACGTAGATTGCTATTGAATTACTGTATGAAAAAATTCACAGTAAAACCAGTTAGCGAGAATAGACAGCTATTGAAAAGGACTAACAGTGATGTAGGTGGGGTTAACGGAAGCATGAGGTATTACCGCATGAACTACAAAAGCCAAGCAAATTACAGGAACATCCTCCCTGGCTCTTGACATTTTCAAAATTATTGTTTTTTCGTTTTGTTAAGGAGTCATGCGCAAAAAATGCGTTCCGTGCTCTCTCTCTTCCTCATCGTTCCCTCCTCTTCACGAGGCGGTCTAACGGCCAACCCTGCCGCACGATCCAAGCCGTTACGTCCCCGCACAACCCCCCACGATAAGAGTAAGCAACACGGCACATTAAAAAAAACAACCAACTACTTCACAGCCTAGTTTTACATTCTTAATTTTGGGCCCAATTTATACCCGATGACTGTCTCATGACACGGCCTTCCAGCAGACCCATAGCACCACCAACGTCAGACACATCCCCCCCCCGACGATCACTTTATCCACCGCATCCCTCCTCTCCGCCATCCCCATGATCCGACTGCTCATCCCAAGCAGGCTTAATATGTCCAACACCTTCTTCCGCGCGCTTTTCAGGGAACTCCGTTGATCTAGAAGGTTCGAAAGCGTCGCCTGCCCCGACATGAGTATGTCATTCATCATCACCCCACTCCGCTGATAACTTGCTCCTTCCTCCATCAATTGATCCATGAAAATCGTCGGCGTCTCCCCATCCTGCCCCTTCTCATACCGCCTCGCCAGCAAATCCTCCCTCTCCTTCGCCTCCTGTACTATCCTTCCCCTTGACTGCAAAAATCGATCTAAGACCGTCCTTAGGAACATGGCCTCATTTCCCAACTCGCTTATTTTCCTCCTCCACTGTTCCCGCGCCCCTGGCCGTTCTTGACCAACAAGCGTGTTAAGGATGCCGATCTGCCGTTCGAGTTCGCTCAGACCCATAAATACGTTGTCGGGCGAGACATAGCCCAGTTCCACCTGTGGGTGGGAGAGGGAGGGAGGGGGGATAATTAGGAGAAGGCGGAAGGGAGCGAGTTAGGGATGACAGGACGCTTCAGGCTGAAGCCAATCCCAGGCAGACAAGCATTTAGTGGGCACGGATGGCAGGTCAACCTTCTGAGGCGCAGAGGAAAGGAGGGCGGGAAGGAGAGGGCATGCCGTGCACAAGGCGCATAAAATACCTGTCGGACTTGGCTTTGGAGTTCAAAGGCCAGCTTCTTGGTCTTGGGCAGTAGCTCTGCAACGGATGTCATAGCGAAGCTGGGCTTTAAAGTGTGCGATGGAGTTCTCTTGCTGATGTTGCTCTTGGGAGTAGTGGCGTGGTTATTGTGGCAGTAGCAGTGGGCCGGCAAGGATGGAGGGAGAGAGAGGTGATGATTTTGATAATGGCTTCAAAAAGCCGAGGGGAATTTTGGCTTGGTAAGTTGCTTCCTGCGCGTGTGTTTGTGCCTGTGGTGATGATATGTAGTGTGTCGCGTGAGGTAAGCTAGACCATCTAGGCATGCAAGGAGACCCAGGGCAAAGAAGCAAGGCATTAACTCGCTTGCTGTTTGCTTCACTCCGTTGGAGGCAATTCTAATCTAAGGCCCCGGCACACTCACCATGCCTCCCTTCACCACGCGCGTACACAGTGGCCAAAGAGATGACGTCGTCGATGACCGTGGCCTATTGAAGCTCCAGCGCCTTCTTTTAAGGCAAAGGCCCGCCAGAGTGATGTTGAGGATGAGAGCGCCAGCATCAACCCTCGGCTGCTACCTCCTGCTGCTCGCCCTCCTCATCGTCGTCTTGGTCAGCAGCAGCAGCAGCATGGGCAGTAGAGGAGGGCGAATGAGGGCTTTGTTCTTGCCCTCGCATCATAACCCCACAGAATCAGCATCCCCGGCTTTTTCGAAAAGCTTGCCCTTTTCCTCCTCCTCCACCCCCTCCTCTTCATCCTCCTTATCAACCCCATGCCCTCCGTCCTCCAGCGCCTCCGAACCAAGATCCCAAGACATGCACGCCTCGTATAATCGGGGACCAAGAAGGTCACCACCACTCCTAGCCCCTCTCTTTGCCAAGGACGCACCACAAGACGCTACCCACTCCGAAGACACAGAAGTCGTCCAAATAGAAGAGGAAGAGGAGCTATCTCCCGAGGCCCTCGCCCTCTTTTGGAAAGAGGAAAGGGGCCTCTCCAAAGACCGCATCCGCTACCTCATTCGTGCCGCCGAGGAGCATCCCCAACTGCGGTACCCGCGCACTGTCCTCCAACCATCCCTCGCCGCCCTCACCCGCGCCTTGCCTGACGTGTCTGTTAATGAGCTTGTCTCCCGCTTCCCCCAACTCCTCCTCCTTTCCCCCGCCGACATAAGCCGCCGCGTGGCCTTCATCCACAAAACCCTCTACGACCTCCCCCCCCGCTTCCTGGCTACTCGTGCTGCCCCCCTCCTCTACCTCACCTCACCCGAGGTCCAAGCCCGACTCACCACCTGGCAAGCTCTCCTACCTGGCGCAGACGCCGCTCGTGTTTGTCGCAGAGCCATCCCCCTTCTCCTCCAGACCCAGGCCGAAGCCTCATCCTCGGTCACCTCTGCTTTAGGTCTCCTTGAAGCGCACTTTGATCTATCCCCCACGGCGGGCATCAAGGTCTTGAGCACCGTTCCTACCCTCCTTTTCTCTTCCTTCCCTCCCTCCCCCTCCACCGGATCGGACCCACGTGTGGCGAGAGGTACGACAGCAGCAGCAGCAGCAGCAGCACCAGCAGCGACATCCTCTTCCCTAACCCCCCTCTCTTCTTGCCCACAATCCCAGCACTATCTCGAGGTCAAATCCCTCCTCCACGCCTACCTCCCGAATATCAACCAGGCCAAGCTCCTTCTCGCCTCCCCTTACCTCCTCTCCCTCCCCCTCGAGAGCGTCCATTCCCGCCTCCAAGCTCTGCTAAAAGCTACCCGGAGGATGGAAAAAAGGGCGGAGGAAGGGAAGGAGGAGGCGGAGGAGGAGGAGGAGGAGGGAGGGACGGAGGGGGGGGAGGAGGAATTGGCATCTGTAGTGAATTTATGTCCTCGTTTATTGAACTCGGACGCCCTGGCCCTCACCCGAGGATTGAGGCTTCTTCGGGAAGGGCTGGAGGGAGGAGGGGGATGGACGGAGGGAGGAAGGGTGAACATGACGCAGCTGGCGTGTAAATGCCCGGCGTTGTTGCTCAAGGCCGTGGAGGGGGTGGACCTCGCGGCCCGGGTACAGGAATGGCAAGCGGCCTTCGGGGAGAGAGGACAGGAGGCAGGGGGGGAGGGAGGGAGGGAGGGAGGGGGGATCGACACGAAGGCCCTGCTCCGCAAACACCCTCTTCTCCTCCTTCCCGATTTCAATACGATCCTCCAACGCTTCACCGCCTTTGAACGCGGCCTCCGAGCACCCTTCCCTCCCCCTCCCTCCTTCCCTCCCCCCCCCTCCCCCCCTCCCTTCCCTCTAGACCGCATTGCCATTCTTCGCAAAGCCCCTCTCCTTCTGGCGGAAGACGCCCTCCTCCTCTCCCGCCGTGCCAAGCAGCTCAGCTCCCTCATGGGCCCCACAGATGCGTTCCTTCTCGCCCGTCGCTGCCCCCGCATATTCCTCAAAGACTACCATCGGAACCTCCTCCCCAAGGGGTAAGGAGGGAAGGAGGGAGAGAGGGAGGGAGGGGATGGAGGGAGAATTGATGATGTCAAACGCTTACTGGTGTCTAACTCATCATCCACCACTCCTATTCTCCCTCCCCCCCTCCCCCCCTCCCTCCCTCTATTTCTTCAGTAATTGGCTCGCCCGTGCCCTGGGCCCCCCCCTCACCCTTCCCCTCCTCCTCCGTGACTCCCCGCAAGTCTTTTTCTACTCCTCCTCCTCCCTCCAAAGCAAGGTCCAGCGTCTCCGTCGCGTCCTTCCTCCCGCCCTGGACGTGCTGGCCATGATGCGTGCCTTCCCCGGCATTGCCTGCATGGACGTCGAGCACAACGTACGGTTGAAGGTCGTCTTTCTGGCGGGGCTGTTCCCGAAGGGCGGGGCACAGGGGGCGGTAGGAGGGGAGGGAGGGGGGAAGGACGACATGTATCGGTTGATGGAAAAGGACCCTCGAGTGTTGATCCATGGATTTGGGCGGATTTCGAGGGCTGAGTACGTTGTGAAGGAGGGAGGGAGGGAGGGAGGGAGGGAGGGAGGGGTGACGCCGGCGGAGGCCTTGAGGGCAGTGGCCATGACGTGGCCGGAGCTGCAAGAGGCTTACCCGAGGTATGTACATATGTTGATGACTCTGAAGGAGGAGGGGGAGGAGGAGGAGGACGGAGGGAGGGAATGGGAGGGGAATAGAATGGCGGAGGAGAAGGAGGAAGAGGAAGAGGAGGAGGAAGGAGTTGGAGGACGAGGAGGGGATCTGAGTGGTGGTGATGGTCGTCATCCCTTGTTGTCCCTGCTCGAGGCGCAGAGGGGGCACACACTCAAGGAACGCTTGGCCCATGAGATCCCGGCATTGGTGGACGAGGGAGGGCAGAAGGAGGAGGGGCAGCTGCTGCCTGGCATGAAGGAAGTACTATCGAGAGGAGGCGGAAGACTAGGAGGAGGAGGAGGAAGAAGGGGGGGGGGAGAGGGACGTAAGACAGGAGAGCTGGCAGCAAGGGATTTCCTTGTCGAGGACGAGGACGAGGACAGGAAAGCTGTAGTTGTGAAAACTCAGGCAGGGGGAGGATGGGTGAGGAAGACCCCCCCGCTCTCCTCCCCGACCTCCCCGAAAGGCTTCTTGATCCCCATTTCGAAGGGGGCGAGAGGAGGATCAAGAGGAGGAGGAGGAGGAGGATGATGAGGAGGAAGAGGAGGATCAAGAGGAGGAGGAGGAGGAGGATCAAGAGGAGGAGGAGGAGGAGGAGGAGGAGGAGGAGGAGGAGGAGGAAAAAGAAGGGATAGCTTGGAGAATTTTGTTACATAGTGGTCTATAAAACAAAGAAGGATGACGAGATGGAAGAAAAGGAGGGAAATGAATGGTGAAATCGAGCAGGCATATACCGACGAAAGATTGACGACTATGGTAAAGTATATGAACACAAGTACGCTTTTGACTGATTCGGCGAGATCGAAGTCGCTCCTACTGGCAAGAGAATGGAGCTAACGCGAAAACTGCCACGCTGTTTCCTCGGTTTGAGTTCCGGCGTTGTCTTTCTATCGCATGCAGTGAAGTGAAAGAACAAGAGCAGAACGCACAAAAGTATGAAGGGGCTTCTGATGGGCCAGAGCAGAAAGTAACTGGAGCACTAGAGAAGGCGAAGAGGCGCGGGAGAAAATACTTTGTTTTCTTCTATGACTTATGTGTCTCGCCTGGACCCGTCCGTATGGTGTTTCTCGTCCTCATACTCATCTTTATCATCCCACACACTATTCAGTGTCCTTAAAACATTGTTGCTGGTGCTACTGCTTATTTTCTCGGCCTTAATAGTGTTATTGCATTTGTCCTCTGTAATGTGTACTTACGTCATTTCTGCTGCTGCAGCTACTGCTGCTATTTCTACTGCCGCTGCTGCTGCTACTGCTGCCGCTACTGGTACCACTCCTGTTGCTACTGCCACTCTTGCTGGAAATTGCTGCTCTTAAAACACATACACGCGCGGGGGTGCACAACCACCACACACTGCTACTCTGCTACTGCTATAGACTTATTATTACCTCCTCGTCCCGGCCGCGTGCGAAAAAGACGCGGTGCATGCAGGCGAGTTCCACGCGAGCTTTCCCTGCCGTCTCTCTTCCTCTCTTCTATATATTTCTACAAACCTGCTTATTACTTGCTTTGTGTTGTTGCCGTTCTCGCATCCCCTGCGACTCTCCACAATCAGCTACCATCCAGGAGCGGTAACCACTCTCTAATCCCTTCCTCTATAGCCCCTCTCCTTCTGTACTTGGTCTCGCCACCGGTCCTCCTCCTCCTCCTCCTCCTCCTCCTCCGTCTCCTATCCCTCCTCCTGCTGCTGCTGCTGCTGCCGCAACCCTCCGCCTTTCCTCCTCGGCCTCCTCCTCGGCCTCCTCTTTCTCCCTCTCCTCCTCCAAATGCTTGGCGTACTTCGCCGTGTACCTCCTCATCAGAAACCCCAAAGCCACCAGCAACACCACCGACAGAACCAGCAACAATATCTCATGCAACAAGTGTGACTTTCCCCTCTGCCGTCCCTCCATCGCTTCCAACAACGACCTAGTGCTCTGCCCGATGTGGACCCACAGAATCGTGAAGGGCAGCTCCGCCACAAAGCAACACAAGGTATATACTAAGAGAGGGAAGGGTAAGCACGACATGCCATAGTTTTTGACAGCAATCGGGAGTGGGAGGAGTCGAAGGAGGAAGCATATTTGCCAGGGGTGTGTTTTGACAGCCCACGTCAAGGCCTCAATGGGGGTCGTTTTGCGTCGGCGGCGACGAAGAGGGGAAGGAGGAGGCTGAGAAAGGACTCTGGGTGGGGAGGGGGGCGAAGTAGCCGGGGGAACAGGAACGGGGAGTTCAGATGAGGGGGGGAGGGATAAGGGAAGGGGTTCTGCTACTGGCTCTACAGCAGTAGGGGCGTAAATGGTGGTGTTCGTATGTGGTAAGTTCAAAGCGGAGTCTATTGACGTGCTGCTACCGTTGTTGTGACTGCTCCCACTTGTAACCCGCTGGAGGGCGGTCCGCGAGTTCTCAATATCGGATTCCTCGTTCTCCTTATCCGCACCTACTTCCAAGGCCCCTCCCTCGATCTCTCCTCTTTCCATCCCCTCCGTTTCACTACTGCTTTCACCTATTGCTGCTCCCCGTGCCTCCGCCTCCTGCTTCCTCTGCGCCAGCCTCCCCAGAAACACCTCCTTAAACGAGCCCGTAGTAATACACTGTCCCAACCAGAATCCCAAGTTATTGCCTATCTGCTTTCCGACCGTAATGGAAACGACAGCCACGGGCCACGTGTAGATCATCCCAGCAATTATCTCCAATAAGGTGGCAGGGAGACAGAGCACGATCCACAGGACGAGCAAAAGGGACATGTAAACGGCCGAGAGCGGCGCCTGGTCTTGGATGTACTGGGCGACTTGCAAGAACTCATCTTTGTACCGGGCCATCGCATATGTTCCAATAACCAAGAAGGTCGTGACGAGGAAGAGGAGGAAAAAGAAGCGACGGTGGTTGTGGAAATATAGGCGCCATGTACGGGGAGCTGAGGAGGGACCGAGGGTGGAGGATGTGGAGATGCCGCGGGATCGGAGGGGTGACATGGGTTCGGCAGGAGGCTGTCTGCTGCCATCGCAACCCTCTCTACTGTTATTGCTGGTGCTAGTGGTCGCGCTGTGTATGTCGGCATGCACCAGGGGAAGAGATGGGGTGGTCGGGTCAGGAGTGTTCAACGGCAGCAGCGGCAGAGGCAGAGAGCGACTGTTTTTCGCTTCCACGTCCACGTGGTGTAGCTCCGATAAGTCTGGCAATGAATGTGCCGGATCGACCACATGGGTAGGCTGTTCGACCCGGGTGTCGTCGTGTGGGTCGGTGGGAATGGCAGCAGCATCCAGCATCCTATCCTGATGAACCGAGGGCACGCGTGTTTGATGATAGGCGATATGGCCCCGTGTGCCACCAGACCTTGCCGGGGGACTCAAGCTTGTCAACGTCAGTCCTGTTTAATTATGTCATGAAGGGATTAGCGCGTATGGTGGGTACCGGGTTGATATCTGGAGGGATGCCCGGCAAGCTGGCACCTGATCGAGCGCTCGCCGCGGTCCCGCCAACAGGATGAATCATCTATCATGATTCATGAATCAACGCATCTCTTCAACCGGAGCACAACGGGTAACCGCACACAGCGATATAAATTACACAGTAGAGACTTAAAGGGGGTATAGTCTGTGGTGGGAAGGAGCTGCTGCAGGATCAAGCGCTCCACCTGCGTGTGCAAGGCTTGCTAAGCTCAAAATGCCTGTGTGCCAGCCATAGGCAGAGCTAGTTGTGAGAGCCAAAGTCAACCAGCATTGCCTATTTATTGGGCCAGATAATTGCAGGCACGAAAAATAAACATTGGACAATTTTATGCAGCACATTTATCAAAGGGTGAGGGCCACGGGATGACCAAATTTGCAGATTACAACCATGCTTTGTGTTGTGCCTGTGCCCCATATCTCACCTTCCACGAATCAACCGGTCACATTCAGTCGTTGCCTTCGATCACATTTTCCAGTTCATCGCAACCCACACAGAAACAAAATCCAATAGAGGAGCCACAAAAAATAATGTTCATGCAACAAAGCCTGTGTGAAGAAGCAAGGCGTCGCCTCCACCACCCTATAGACGCCAGCGTAGGTCCTGGGGCCCATTCTCGCCTGCATTACATCCTTCCAGTCTGCCTTGTTCGAAGAGCTAGACATGGACGCCGCTCTCACCACCCTAGCCTTTTCTTCAGAGACGTCGATGTTCGACAACCATTTCCTTATATACCGCGTGGCCCCAACACAAGCAAGCTTTAGATAGGAGGGGAAAGTCGGCCATGGCAGCTGCGGCTTTGTGATGGTGTAATTTATTGAACATGGAAACTGACTGGAGATTTCCCCACGGTGATAATTATTAAGTCGTTACTACAAAATTTGTTCATAACAACCACTTGCCAATTTCTGGCATGTTTTATAACTTATACTTTTGTAAACCGAATCGGAGACCAATGTGGAATGACGAGCTTTTCGCGCTGCGGTGGCTGCTGCAAGAAGCATTTCACATTCCAATTTGCATTCCACACGCCAGTAGAAGGACACGGCAAGGAGAAATACTTTGGGAGGATAAAATTAAGGGAGGTCTGGAAGGATAAGAAAAAAAAAGAGGTTAGAAGACTGGTGCTGCAGCTCAATCACGAAAATCGCCAGTTGTTCTTCAGCGACGAATGGCCTCAGAAGACGGGACACTGAATTGTACCACCACTCAAGCCCACTCCATTTCCCTCTTCACCCTCCTCCCTCACCAGGCTTTGTACTCATATTCGAGCAGTGGTGTCTTCTTTCCTCCATTCCGTTCTCCATTTACTAAGCGCGCAAGAAGGCGGGGAGCGAAAGCTCAACGCCATCATCGTTATGGCGGAGGCAGCGTCTACACCCGGGAGCGATTTGCCCATCTCGGACCAGACGTCCAAGGAAGTAAGTAGCCAGAAAGCAGAGGAAACAGTATTGTGAGAGGGGTCTCCGGAGGAGGAGGAGAGTTTATTTTGGAGTTGCTCCATGTGCAGCACACTCCCAGACCTCCTCACCCTCTCTGCACACAACAGGAGTCCCTTCGAGAGATGGGGGAGTGGGCGGCCCGGTACGAGATGATAGCTGCCATGGGCTACTTGGCCGCGCTATTGATGGTAGGCAAGGCCTTACACAACTTGGGAAAGATTGCAAAGGTATGGCAGGTTGGGTAAATGGGGAGTAGGATATGTGGTGGTCACGAGGGTTGGCCCGGGATGGTGATGTAGGCGAGCGCAAAGCTCATATTACGTCAACCCCGCTTCCTCCTCTCTATCCTCTTCCATTCCTCTGACACGCTTGCAAGCCACCCACTCATTCCAATCCCTCTCCCTTCCTCGCTTGTAGTTCCGGTTCACCCCTCCCTCCGCCGTTATCTCGGGTTTTCTGGGCTTGGGTCTCTATGACATCATGGGGGCTTGCTCGAAGCTCCTGCAGGTGGAGCTGGAGTCTAGCTTGCGGTCGATTGAAGTGAACATGTACGTGACAGAGAAGACGCGGCCGAAGGGAGGGTAAGGGGAAGGTAGGGGGGAAGCGAGGCATGCATCATCTCTACTGTGTATGGCGTCCATGAGTTTATCTGTGCGGAGGCCCTTCTCCCTCCCACCACGATCACCATCCTCCCCACCCCTAGCGTCAACTTCGTCTTCACATCCCTCATCTTGGGCTTCACCAGCGGAACCAAGAAAACTAAGGTACGTAGGTAGCCTTCCCCTGCCCTTCTTCACCATGTCCCTCCGTCCCTCCCTCCCTCCCTCCCTCCCTCCCTCCCTCCCTCCCTCCCTCCCACAGTTCCTCCCTCCCTTCCTCCTTTCCCAACAGATGACCTACAAGAGGATCTTCGGCCTGATTTTCCACGAGGGCATGCCTATGCTCCTCTACGCACAGGCGCTCATTTGGGGTGAGGAACGCACCAAAATAGGGAGAGGAGGGGGGGAAGAAGGGAAAAAGGGAGGGAGGGAGGGAGGGAGGAAGGGAGGGGCGAAAGAGAGAGGTGCAAGAAGTGCCTCACATTTTTGCGTCTGATTCCCTCCCTCCCTTCCTCCGTCCTTCCCTCCTCCCTTTCTTGCCTCCCTTCCTTCCTTCCTCCGTCCTTCCCTCCTTCTCCCCCCCTCCCTCCTCCCCCTCCCAAACAAAGGCAATTCGGTGGTGGCGCTTCTCATCACAGGCATCTACCGTCTCTGGAACCATGACATATCAGCCTATGAAGGCGGTCTCGTCACCCTCGGTCAGTCCCTGCCCTCCGTCCCTCCCTTCCTCCCTCCCTCCCTTCTTGCTCTATCGCCTCCTCACCCCCGCTCCCTCCCTCCCTCCCTCCCTCCCTCCCTCCCTCCAGGCCTGGAAGCCGGGCGTGACATCCTCCCTTCCCGCATCAAGTTCAAGGAAGAGTCTCTCGCCGTCGTGCACATGGGTGAGAAGGGAGGGAGGGAGGGAGGGAGGGAGCGAGGGACGGTGGGTGGATGTGGTAGCTTGCATCTGTTTCTCGCACCGTTCTGACCTCCCTCCCTCCCTCCCTCCCTCCCTCCCTCCCTCCCTCCCTCCCTCCCTCCCTCCCTCCCTCCCTCCCTCCCTCCCTCTTAGCGGACTCGGCCGGCCTGACCATCTCCATCCTGGTCGGCGTCATCCTCGTCGCCTGCCGCAGGGTCTCGCCCAACAGGTAGGGAGGGAGGGAGGGAGGGAGGGAGGGGAGGATGTAGGGAGGGAGGGAGGGTTGAGTGTCTACAGTGGGGCGTACGCAGTCGTTCACAAGCACGGCTCCCCCCCTCCCTCCCTTTCTCTTTCGCGCACGACAGGAAAGAGGAATGGTTCGGCATCGGCAGCTGGCGGAAAGAACGAGGCGCGTATTTCCCCTCCCTCCCTCCCTCCCTCCCCCCCCCCTTCCCCCCTCCCTTCCCCTCTCCTTCTAACCCTCCTTCCCTCCCTCCCTCTCTCCCTCCCTCTCTCCCTCCCTCCTCCCCTCCCTCCTCCCCACCCTCCTCCCCTCCTTCTAACCCTCCTTCCCTCGCCCCCTCCCCTCTCCCTTCTCTTGCAGGCGGGCAGGGCCCTCTGACAAATCGCGAGCACTTCCAGCGCCATGTGGGAGGGGGGGAAGGAGGGATGCACCTCCTCCCCCCTCCTGGGCGGGCACTTCGGGAGGAGGAGGAGGAGGAGGAGGAGGAGGAGGAGGGAGGAGGGGCGCAGGAAGGGAGGAGGGGGAGGAGGATGGAGGAGGAGGAGGAGGAGGAGGAGGAGGTGGAGTTGGAGGAGGGGAGGGCAACTCCGTCCTTCGGTCCTTCCTCCTCTTCGGTGAGCAAGAGGACGAAGTCCATCGACACGCAGCAGCAGGAGGGGCAGGAGCAGCAGCAGCAGCAGCAGCAGGAGCAGGAGCAGCAGCAGCATAAGAAGAAGGTCTCTGCCCTATCCATCCTCCCCTCGCCATCGAGTGGGGCTGGCAGGAGGGGAGGGAGGAAGGGGAAGAGGCCTCGGGCTCTTCCAGGTGTGCAGCAGCAGCAGCAGCAGCAGCAGGAGGGAGGGTGAGTGCCGTGGTTGGTTTTAGGAGAGATACGACAGACACACGGGCCAGCACACATCTTGATCACCCCTCCCTCCCTCCCTCCCTCCCTCCCTCCCTCCCTCCCGGTCCACAGGGCCACTCCCTCCGCGGGAGAAGACGCGGCGCTGGGCTCTCACATCGCTCTCATCGCCCTGTCGGTGTTTCTCGGTTACCTCTTGAACTTATCCCTGAAGTACCTCGGTGGGCAAGGGAGGGAGGGAGGGAGGGAGGGAGGGAGGGAGGGAGAGAAGGGCATGTGGAGAAGGGCATGTATTATACGTATATAGTTGTTTTTGGAATCGGCCCCAAAAAACACTTCACCCACCCACCCTCCCTCCGTCCCTCCCTCCCTCCGTCCCTCCCTCCCAAGAGCTGAACCGTCCATTCCTCCGCAATCACCACCTCATCTCGGGCATTCGCCTCTTCAAGATCTGCATGGTGGCAGCGGTCGTGTGTGTCACCACCATCCGATCCCTGTCGAGCCTGAGGTAGGTAAGGAGGGAGGGAGGGAGGGAGGGAGGGCGGGCAGGGGAGAGTCAAATACTAAGTGATACTTGAACACTGACCCTCCTTCCCTCCCTCCCTCCCTCCCTCCCTCCCTCCCTCCCTCCCTAGGTTCAAACCCGACTGGTTCCACCGCCTGGCCGGCTTTAGTTTAGACCTGATGGCCATTGCTGCCATTTCCTCGCAGCGTTTCGACTATTACAAGCAGGTACGGAGGGAGCGGGGGAGGGAGGAAGGGAGGAAGGGAGGAAGGAGAGAACGAAGGGCAGCGAGAGGTTGGCAAAATTTCGATTTTAGCATCCCAACGCCTCCCCTCCCTCCCTCCCTCCCTCCCTCCCTCCCTCCGCCTTGCCAGGTGGATAATATGGAGCTGGTGGTGCTGATCATTTTGGGCTGCGTGCTGTGGAACCTGTTGGCCTTCTTCGCCTTCGCCAAGCGCATGTTCCCCAATTTCTGGTCGGGAGGGAGGGAGGGAGGGAGGGAGGGAGGGAGGGAGAGGGTGGTGTCTGACCATTTACGACCTAGACCGTGCTTCCCAGTGTCTCTTGAGAAGAGGGAGAGCAGAGAGAGAGCAAAGAAGCAAGGAGAAGGAGGCCTCGTTCAAGTCGGACACACCGACTCTTCCCTCCCTCCCTCCCTCCCTCCCTCCGCAGGTACGCTCGTGGTGTCACCCTCATGGGAGATGCCCTCGGCCACAGCTGGGTGGGCCTGCTGCTGGCCCGGGCCATCGACCCCGCGCTCCAGACGCCCGTGCCTTTGGCCTTCACCTACAAGCTACTGGTAAGGGAGGGAGGGAGGGAGGGAGGGAGGGAGGGAGGGAGGGAGGGAAGGAGGGACAAAGAGGTCTATCTCCCGACAGGTCTCAAGCAATCCTCCCTCCTTCCCTTTCTCCCTTCCTCCCTCGCCCGCAGGTGTTTGTCGTCCCCGGCTCGGGCGGCAAGAACAACATCGTGATGAGCTTGATCGACGTCTGGGGTCTCTGGCCCGCCTTGTGTGTGTGC
This sequence comes from Nannochloropsis oceanica, assembly GCA_004519485.1. NCBI lineage: Eukaryota > Eustigmatophyceae > Eustigmatales > Monodopsidaceae > Nannochloropsis > Nannochloropsis oceanica. Next base: position 1,350,747 of record CP038130.1, read on the forward strand.
CTTACCATGCTGTACTTCTGGATGTACATCTTCGACCGATACTACAAGCGGAGGTATGACCCCCTCCCTCCTTCCCTCTTTCCCTCTCTTCCGTCCCCTGTGACAAATGGAAGCATTCTCCTTCCTCCCTATCTCCCCCCCCCTTTCCCTCTCCTTCCTAACTCTCTTCTCATTCACTCACTATGCGCCTCCCTCCCTCCCTCCCTCCCTCCCTAGATGGCCTCGCCAACCACGAGGAGGCAGTGCAGGAGGCACGGTACGGGAAAAAGACGCGAAGAAATACGGTGGCGAGGGACGAGGAAGGAAGGGAAGGGCCCGTCTGGACACAGAGGAAGAAGAGGCGGAGCTGGAACTGCTGGGTAAGTGAGGGAGGGGAGGGGAGTTGGGAATGAGAAGGAGAGAGGGAGGAAGGATAAGAGGAGGGAAGGGAGGGAGGAAAGGAGGAAATGAGGGCGGGAGGGGAAATGATTCGATTCAAATATCTTGTCTTACTGACCTGCACGTCGCTCCCCCTTCCCTCCGTCCCTCCCTCCGTCCCTCCCTCCCTCTCTTTTTTAGCCATCCAGGGCGATAACTCGCCCTCCCTCCTCCCTACCACCGGCCACGATGCCCGCGACCTCGACTCTTTCGCAGGCTTCCGGCCCTTCCCCTCCCTCTCGGAAGCCTCGACCGTCCTGTCCAAGGCCCACATAAAGCAGATATTGCCGTGCCTGCCGGAGAGAGACGCGGTGCGAAAGTGGATCAAAGTTTACTGTATGTCCCGCGACGGGGCCAGCCTCGGCACACTCCTTTTCAAGGTACGGCTTCTTCCCTCCTTCCCTCCCTCCCTTTTTCACGCATCAATGTTGAATCCTTTCCCCTTTCCCTCACCCTCTCCCTCCTCCCCTCCCTCCCTCCCTCCCTCCCTCCTCCCTCTTCCCCTCCGCCAGGTCATGTCGACGGAGCGGAAGCTGACGTCCTTCCTGATCGTTATTGAGGACTCTTGGGGTTACATTTTCGGAGGCTACTGCCCTTGTCCTCTCCAGAACGCCACTGGCTATTACGGCACGGGGTGCGAAAGCCTTCTTTCCCTCCCTCCCTCCTTCCCTCCCTCCTTCCTTCCCTCCTTCCCTCCCACTTGAGATGACGGCTTTGCCCCTCAGTTTCGTCATGCCTTCTTCCCTTCCCTCCCTTCTTCCCTCCCTTCTTCCCTTCCCTCCTTTCTTTCCTTCCTTCCTCCCTCATCCCCCTTCCCCCCAGCGAGAGCTTCGTGTTCAAGTTCCACCCTCAATTCACCCCCTACAAGTGGACGGGCAAGAACGATTACTTCATCCTCTCCAACGCCCAACACCTCGCCATGGGCGGTACGTCCCACCGGAATTCCCCCCCCCCCCCCCCTTTTTCCATCCCAACACTCCCCCCGCCCATATCCTTGCTCCTTCCATATGCCTCGCTCAACCCCTCCCTCCCTCCCTCCCTCCCTTTGGGTTCTTTCTTCTCCCTCCCAGGAGGCAGCGGCTTTGCCTTCCAACTGGACGATGAACTAGACACAGGGGTGAGCGGGCCCTCAGACACGTTCGGGAACACTCGTCTGTCCTCCCGGCATGTCTTCAAATGCCTCTCTATTGAAGTATGGGCCTTTGGGGAAATGAACGATTGAGGGAGGGACGGGGGGGGAAGGAGGGAAGGCAAAAAGCAGCAGCAGCACGAAAAAGACACGAATGTAAAGATGACGACCATCGACCCTCAAAAAGTGTTGAGGCCAAAAATCAGTATAAAGGAATCAAACGACAGACAAGCGTTCTAGAAAATTCTAGAAGATAAAGACTGGACGAGGAAACGATGGGAAAGAGAAGCCAAGACAAATGCTTGCTCCCACTCCCTTTTCCCTCCCCCAGGAGATTCCGAAATTTCATGTCTATAAACTGGCTAGTTAGTTAGTTTGCTGTCTTTTATGGGGCTAGGGGCTATGGCACACACACACTAGTTGTGTCTGTCTTTTTCTTTGTGGACATCTATGTCGGTTGATGCTGCCTCCTAACCTCTTCACCTGTCTCCCTTGTCTTTGGGGCTGATCCGCGCTGCTGCTGTTCTAAGTGCTGCTGCTGTTGCTGTTGTTGTTGTTGCTGCTGCTGCTGCTGCTGCTGCGACACGATACTGTTGCTTGTGATGCTGCTGTGACTGAGGCTGCTGCTGCTTGGCAGCTCCACGTCTCGCAGTACTACTTTTCTTATTTTTCCCTTGGCCAGCAGGAAGGGTCTGCCTTCCCTTCTCCACACCGCCTCTTCCTCCTCCCCCTTCTCCTTTACCGCCATTCACTGCCGCATCCACTGTCGCTCTTCCAACTTGCCGTTGCAGTTGCTCCTGCTGCTGCTGCTGCTGTTGTTGCTGACTCTGACGCAATTGCCGTGTTGGTTGTTGTGGTTGTGGTTGTTGTGGTTGTTGTGGTTGCTGCTGCAGCTGCTGCTGCTTGGCAGCTCCACGTCTCGCAGTACTACTTTTCTTATATTCCCCTTGGCCAGCAGGAAGGGTCTGCCTTCCCTTCTCCACACCGCCTCTTCCTCCTCCCCCTTCTCCTTCACCGCCATTCACTGCCGCTCTTCCATCTTGCTCTTGCTGTTGCTCCTGCTGTTGTTGCTGCTGCTGCTGCTTCTGCTGCGGCACCGGCTGGTACATCTTGGTTCCCCTCGGCTGGATGCTCCCTTTTTCCCCTCCTCCACCTCTTCCTGCCTTTCCCCCTCCTCTTCTCGCACCTCGCACCCCAGACCTTCCCCGTCCTGCACCTCGTCCTCCCCCTCCTCCTCGTCTCAGTCCTCTTTCTCCACCCACCTCTTCTTTCCCTTGTTTATCCAAATGAGTCAAAAATGACGATGCCATTGCCCTACCCTCCTCTCCACCCGTGTCAGTCACATGGAATGCGGAGGAAGGGGATGAGATCAGAGAGGCAGAGGAAGCTGGCAGCCCCCACAGCTGGGCCGCTGTGGCAGAGGAAGACGAGGAGGATGAGGGAAGGGGGGAGGATGCTGAATGCATCGAAGGAGGGAGGCGGGGCTTGGGGTGTTGCTTGTGAGATGGTGTCGAAGGAGGAAGGGAGGGGGGGGGGGATGGAGGCTGGATAAGCATGCCGGGCAGGCCCCAAGTGCTTGCTCCCTGACCTCCCGTGCCTACGCTATTGCTGCTGCTGCTGCTGCTTCTTTTACTGCTGCTGTTGCTCATGGCGCCTCGCCCTTCTCCAGCACCGCCAAGACGGGCGTGAAGATGAGGAGGAGGGACAGGACCAGTCCCCGTCCTATTGCCAAGTGCCCCCTGCTGCTGCTGCTGCTGCGGCGGCGGCGGCGGCGGCTGCTGCTGCTGTCCCCATCCAAGACTACCTCCTGAAGGGCCTGGAGCGGCGAGAGGGGTCTGTCGAAGCAAGGAGGAAGAGGACGAGGAGGAGGAGGAAGGAGCAGCCGGTGGCCCTTCAACCCCAACGAGGCTGACGTACCAATCTTCAGAGAAGGAGGAGGGGTAGAGGCTCGAGCCCTCCTCTTCTTCCTCCTCGACCTGCTTCGCCTTCGCCACTGCCACAGGTTGCAGCTTCATCGAAGGTAAAAGAGGGGCTGAGGAGGAGAAGGAGGAAGAAGGCTCGGGGGCAGAAGAGGGCTCGAGCGTCCACGACTCGGCGGCTGAGGCTGCAGACCAAGATGCGGGTGGGAGCGGGTGCCCCCCACCACGCCCTCCTCCTCCTCCTCCTCCTCCTCCTGATCCAGCCGTAAGACTCCACTCCCCTGTCCGTCGCCCCCCTCCTTCCTCCCTCCCTCCCCTCATGTCCTGCCCACCCAACGCCCCTTCGAGGCCTCCCCTCGCTCTCTGAGTACTCTCCAGGAAGCCAATACAAGGATGCAGTGCCATCCCTGCCGCTTCTCCCTTTCCTCTCCCTCCTCCTCCTCCTCCTCCTCCTCCTCCTCCTTGACCATCACCACTACTACTGCTAGTGCCGATGAGGCGGCCGATAGATTGGACAAGTGAGGTGCTTTGCTCGGGCTGCTGGAGCTGGTCCTGCCGGTGCTGCAGGTGCTGGTGCACGATCAAGGGAGGAGTTAAGATGGACGAAGAAGAGAACTGCTGCTGCTGCTGCTGCTGCTGTTGCTGCCGCTGTCGTTGTTGTTGATGCAACAGGCTATGATGACCGCGTTCCTCCTCCTGCTGCTGCTGCTGCTGCTGCTGCTGCCGCTGGTACTGCTCCTGCTCTTGCTGCTGCTTTTCATCATCTTGAGATTCATCTGTATCTTCCCGGCCTTTCTTTGCTTTAGGCTTCTTCTTCCCCCTTTTCCTTGTCTTCTTCTTCTCCCCCACCTCTTTCCCTCCCTCCGCCTCTTTCTCCTCCCCCTCTTCCTCGCCCTCTTCCTCCTCCTCCTCCCCAAGAGGTAGGCCGGCTGTTGCTCTCTCCTCTGCCACAAGTTTTGCCATTCCCTCACTCGACAGCAATGGACGCATCCACGCACTTACTGCCGGGGGAGGCCGAGGGATCTGTGGCGGTTGCTCTACCCCGCCTGCAGGTGTATCAGCATCATCAGTAGGAGCAGCGTCTCCTTCCTCCTCCTCCTGCTGCTCTTGCCCTTGTCGCTCTTTTCGCTGCTGCTGTTCCACGTCCACCTTCTTTTTCTTCCTCTTCTTCTTCTTCTTCTTCTCCTCCTCCGTCCTGTCTCTCGGAGGGTCAGCACTCACGATCTCCCCGTCCTCGTTATACATCCAGAGACGGCCTTTCGTCCTGGGCCCTCTCCTCGCCCTCTCCTCCGCTCGCACCCTCCGCCGAGCCTCTGCAGCCGCTTGCGCTTCAGCTGCCGCCGCCGCCGCAGCAGCAGCCGCTGCAGTAGCAGCCACGGCATTCAGCTTCTCTTGATCTGCATGCTGCTGGCCAGGGGGTGGTCTGACAAGGGGCTCCTTCCGTACCTTCCTCTCCCGCTCTGGCCTACGTCCCCTCTCGGTCATCCCTCCTTCCCTCCTTCCTTCCCTGCCCGCCTTCTCCTTCACATCTACCAATTTCCCCTGGGAAGGGTCAAAGAGCTGCCGCTTTCCCCCACCCTCCCTCCCCACCTCAGTCCCCCCCGCCCTGTCCCTACCCTCATCATCAAATGCCACAACCCGTCCCTCCTCCCTCGCTCCTTCCCTCCCTTCCTCCGTCTCCTCCGTCGTGGAGCGTGGATACTGCGAGTAGGTGGGGGGCACTATGAAGCCCCTCTCCTGCACGTGGTGCTGCTGCCACAACTGCTTCTGCTGGTGCTGCTGCTCTTGGTCAGGCACAGACATGACAGGCGAACCTTCCTCCTTGCCTCCCTCTCGCCCACCCAAGACGCTCGCATAAGATGACGGACGAGGACGAGGGGAAGGAGAAGAAGGCCGCCGCTGCTGCTGCTGCTGCTGCTGCTGCTGTCCAAGCAAGGAAAGCGTGGAGAGGTGTGATAGCTCCCATCCTACTCCTACTCCTGACCGGTGCGAGGGAGGGGAGGAGCACAACTTGCCAGCGGCTGGACGAGGCAAAATTGTACAGGGCGGAGCAGACGCTTGAAGCCCTTGTTGTTGTTGCTGTTGCTGTTGCTGCTGTTGCTGCTGTTGCTGCTGTTGCTGCTGCTGCTGGTGCTGGTGCTGGTGCTGGTGCTGGTGCTGCATGTGTCGGCGCTCCCTCTCCTGTTCCTCCCTTTCCCGTCGTGCCCTCTCTTCCTGCTCCTTCAGACTCTTTTTTTCCAAGGCCTTTCGCCGCATGTACTCCGAGATGTCCTCTCCGGGCAGCAAACCCCTCTCTCTCTCCCTCCCCCCTTCCCTCGAGGAGGAGGAGGACGAGGAGAGAGAGGGGGAGGAAGGAGGGAGACGGTGCCTTTCTTGGACGTCGTTGAAGGGCGTGTGCTGCTGCTGCTGCTGCTGCTGTTGCTGCTGCTCCTCTTGGACTAGCTGCCTCCGACGCCAATCCTCTTGCTTATCCTTCAATTGCCGCTGGTGCTGCTCTTGTTTCTCTTGCTGCTGCTGCTGCCGCTGCCATCGTCCCTCCACTTCTTCCCTTGCCTTTTCCTTTTGAAAATCCTCCTCCTCATTAAGCGCTGCCAAGCCCAAGGCGGCCCGGCTCTGACCCCATCCGGCTGCGGAGGAAGCCAGGGAAGGCAGGAAGGAAGGAGGGGTTGTAGGGGAGGCGAGTGGGGAGTGGGGGCCGTGGGGGTGAGGGCTCCTGTCGAGGGTGTACTCGTAGGCAGCCGAGGGAGAGGAGATGGCGTCGCCTGTGTCCCTTCCCCAGGCGGGGGAGGAGGAGGAGGAGTAGCCTGCTCTTCCATTGCCTCGATCGCCTTGGGAGTAGTAAGGGCCGCGACCTCTCTCGCTTCCTCCTCTGGCTCCCCTACCACCGCCTAAATCACCCCGACAACCCCCTCCCCGCTCCACGGACGCGAAGGTCCCTCCTCCCCTCCACCCCTCTCTCCCTGCCCCCACCGCTCCCCAACCACCTTGCTCCTCGTCCCGACGACCTCCATGATGGTGACTGTGATCCTCTACCCCTCCTCCCTCCCTCCTTCGCTCCCACCCTCCTCCTCCCTCCCTCCTTCCCTCCCACCCTCCTCCTCCCTCCCTCCTTCCCTCCCACCCTCCTCCTCCCTCCCTCCTTCCCTCCAACCCTCCTCCTCCCCTCCTTCCCTCCCACCCTCCTCCTCCTCCACTTTCTCCACCCCATCCCGAGCCATAACATCTTCTCTCTCCGTACTCTCTTCTCTCCCCTTTTTCTCCCCTCTCTGCCTCCCGCCGGTGCGGAGGCACCCACCTCCCTCCCGACCTCCCCTCCGCCAACGCCTCGCCGACGCCCCTCTCCCACCTCTCCTCTCTCGCCTGTCCTCCTTCTCCCAACCGGGAAGGTAGTGATGCTGAAGAAGAGGAAGAACAAGAGGGGAGGGGAGGAAGAGCGGAAAGGTGCGATGCAGAGTCTCTCTCCCCCCATTCTCCCCTCTCTCGCTTCCAAGTCGCGACCGGATAACGCCGGTAGTCCTCCTCTTCTCCTTTTTCCATGTGTGACGAAAAGCGCGCCGACGGCCTGAAGGCGTCGTCTTCTTCCAAATACTCTTTGTGGATGCTGACGCTGCTGTTACTGAGACCGTCGCCACCGGCACCCTGAGTGGCGCTACTACTACTACTACCACCACTACTTGCTGCTGTTGTCGCCGCTGCTGCTGTCTTTGTTGTTGTTGCTGCTGGATTGCCACCCCACCCTCCCGACGCAGCTCCCCCTGCCTTTGAGGGTAAAGCCTTGGTTTCAGGCACCGGAGAAGGCGGTTCTGGCGGTACTGGCAATTGTGCTGGTGGCATCAATTTGTTGCCCCACCCACCCTCGGCGCTTCCGGAGGCGGCCGTTAAAACAGTGGCCATCATGCCTCCCGCGCCTGCACCCCCCCCTGCTTTGCCCCCGTGCCCCGCCACCTGTGCCGCGGTCGGTGCCACCATCCCGTCTCCACCCGCCGCGCCACTGCTGCTACCTGTCTTAAGCAACGTCAAACGATGACTGGTGGCCGTGTTGGCAGTACCACTTCCAGCCTGACTGGCGCTAGTCGGGGGAGACGAAAGGGCGGCGGCAAAGGAAGACGACGCTGCACCCGACGCGCCAGCAGCCGTGCTGTGAGGAGAGATTGAAGGATGGTGACCTTTGCTTCCCAAGCCCCCTTTTACGCGGTAGACCAGGGCCTGCGTGAGGTTCTTGGCCGCGTAGGTCTTACGGGGTGGGGGAGGAGGAGGGGAGGATGCAGACGACACCGAGGGGCTGGACGATGCCCCGCCGGCGGTTGTTGTGGCCGCCACCGCCACCTGCTTCTCAGTCCCCGCGTCCACCGTGGTCATGGCGGTGGGTTGCCCCATCCTGTGGCTGCGTTGGAGGGATTAGAGAGGGATGGGGAGATGTGATGGCTTCGGCTTGCTTTTTCGTCGCTTTTCATCGTCAGTGGAGAGCGAGAGGGAGCCAAAGCTATGGCTTTGCTCGTCCTCATGCTCTCTGACATGCAAAAGACTCGCGAAAGCCTGAAAGTGGTGCGGAATGAGCGGGTGTGTCTCTCACGGGTATGGTTGAGACGCAATAATAGGAGTGAGAAGCACATTAGAGCCGAAGGCGAGCGGTTGTTGTTCGTTGCTTGACGTTTGCGTATGGAAAATGTAAAGCATACATGAACGCGCCCACAAGAAATGAGAAGCAGGCTTTCAGGCGCTTGGACCTACGTAATCGGTAAAATTGTTTAATCATGGATCATCTAGGTGCTCAGGAAAAGAAGCGTATGGTTACAGGGCAACATAAAAATACAAAGGAACGGCAGCGGCATATTTTCTCTTCATCTCATCGTTTACTTTGGTTTTGGTTTGTATGACGTGGAGTAGAGTTGATCCGGCCATTCGACAGATTTCTGTCTTTCTCGCTGCCTTCCTTGAGTCTCGACTTGATAATTATCGTACTGTGGTGTCAACGGGCGGCCCCGTCAGTGGCGTCGCCTTAAATACCCGCACGTCGGTCAATGGCCTGTATTGAGAAGATTTGTGTGTAAGTAATATAAAAGAAGACCATTCATACAAGCTTCATACGAATTATAACATACAGCAATATTCCCTCAACTCCTTCCTCCCCTCCGTCCCCTTCCTCCCTCCCTCACTTCCCTCTCCTCATCCCTCTGCACTCCCCTCCTTCTCACCGGTCGCCGTCGCCGACTTTCACCAAGCCCAGCTTCTGCACGATCGGCATGCCGTGCGACACACGCCCAAAGATGGTGTGTTTCCCGTCCAGCCAGGGCGTGGGGGCGAGGGTGAGGAAGAACTGACTGCCGTTTGTGTTGGGACCGGCGTTGGCCTGTCAAGTAGGGGGAGGGAGGGACGGAGGATTAGAATCGGACGGAGGACGGTGAAAAACTCGGGCCATGGAAAACTCGGGCCATAGATATGTACGTACCATGGAAAGGATACCGGCACCCGTGTGCTTTAGGTCCCGTGTTATTTCGTCCTCAAACTTGCCTCTGAGCGTATGGGTGGATGTGTGAATCGACTGATGTGCTGCTGCTTGCTTCTTATTTTCCTCTTGTTCTCGCATTTCCCTTGTTCTCGGATTTTTTCATGACCCAGAACACTTACCCGTAAATCGATTCTCCTCCACGCCCTGTGCCTGTGGGATCTCCACCCTGGATCATAAAATCCTGCAGGGATAGGGGATAGCAGGGGTGGAGGGTGGAAATGATGTATGGTATGTAGGACATGGGCATAGCCTGGCATGTCCGAGTTTCCTTGCCCATAACAAGCTAAACGGACAGTCCCCTCCTCCCGCCTACCTTGATGATGCGGTGGAAAATTGTGCCGTTGTAATAGCCGGCACGGGCGAGCTCTGCAGTTGTGGGATGGGGGAAAGGGGAGGGAGGCAGGATGACTGGGTGGAATACGAGACAGCAAGAGAGGGGGCCAGCCAAAATACGTACCAGCAAAGTTGTGGCATGTTCGTGGGGCATGTTGATAGTAGAGCTCCAGCGTGAAATTGCCCTGTGTTGTTGCAGTATATTGTAAGGGGACCTGGCATCTGCCAACAATCACCATCATCCCCAACTCCGCCTCCCCACCCCCTTCGCCCCTCCCTGTACCCCTCCCAACACTCCCGCTCGCTACGTACCACAGAGGTCTCAAACCGTACGTGTGTCCAGGACATGACTTTTATCTCATTCCAGTTGTCCTGTGCGGTTGTGGGATTCCGGGTGTATGCATGTGGGAGATGGGAAGTGAGACACAACAAGGAGAGCATCGCTGATCAATCGCCCAAGGGTGGATTGTGGATTTTCGACGCAGGTGCTGCTCCCACGTGTGATCTTGAGGTTGCGATGGTAATGCCTGTTGTTTTGCCTGTAATGGACTCTTCCGGAGCTCGAACGGAAGAGTGCCGTCCTTTGTGTGTTCGTGGAAGGAGACGGGGACAAGGCTGGATCTTTTCAGCTTGGCCTCGGCCCGATTTGACAGCTGCTGCTGCTTGCACAGAAGTTCACCTTCGCGGCAGCAGAAGCATCCCCTGTGTCCTTGTTTGAGATATTCCTTTATCTCTTTCACTTACATTCTCCTCCCCTCTTTCCATATCAAGGAAGCTGGTGACTGTAGCGGGAGCGTCGCTGTTACAACAAGCGCCGCATAAGAAGTGGGAGACGCAAAAGAGCTGAGATATGGCCACGACGGTGATGCCTTCAACGCCTTTCTTCGTTCACCCTCCTGCTCATCCTCCTGTGCAGAGCCACCAGGAGGGCGATAGCGATAGCGACGAAGAGGTTGAGCACTTGCAGGAGGAGGAGGAAAATGATGAGGAAGAGGGAGAGGGCCCGGTGGTACCTTGGTGGGCGCAGCAGCTCCCGCAAGCTCCCGCGGAAGAAGGTGGGAGGTCAGATCAGCAGCAGCACCAACAGCAACAGCAGCAGCAACGGCAGCACGAAAGTGGTCGTTGCGAGGGGTCCGTGACATACCTTCTCCGTCAGCTCTTTTTCCCGCTCCTGAGGCCTCTGTCCGCGGCATTAAAAAAGGCGCAAGGGCATGCAGTAGGGCAACAGCACCAACAGCAGCAGCAGCAGCAGCAGCACCCCCATCACCATGGAGAACGGTCGGAAGATGGATCGTATACGAGACAAGAGCAGCAACAGAAAAAGAAGAACAAGAAGGACGAGGACGAGGGTAGGATGGTGCACCTGGACGGGCCTTCGGTTTATTCCTGTTGCATGTGTCGCACGCATTTGGCAACGGATATGGAGGTGGTTTCAAGGGTGAGGAAGACGGGAGGGTGGCAAGGCGGCGGGGGGGGAGGGAGGGGGGGTAGTCGAAGGGGATGAAGGGGAATGTGGGGAACACTAGATGCATGCATCACACACAGACATAACTCGTCCCCTCTCCCGCCTTAACACCTCACACACACACATACATATATAGGCCTTCCACGGACGGGGTGGACGTGCCTTTCTCCTCGACAAAGTGTGAGTACCTCCTTATCCCTCCCTCCCTCTCTTTCCCTCCCACCCATTTTTCCCTTTCGCCCGCCAACTACTTATGCTCGACGGCCTTGCGATTCCCTCCCTCCCTCCCTCCCTCTCTCCCTTCCTCCCCTTCCTCACCCAGCGTCAACATATCACCTGGTCCCTCGGAGCAGCGCATGCTTATGACGGGCCTCCACTCCGTGTCCGATTTGAGGTGTGCCACATGTCACACAGTGCTGGGGTGGCAATATGTACGTAGGGAGGGGGGGAGGGAGGAAGGGGTCAGGGAGGGAGGAATGGAAAGAAGGATGAAAGACGGAGAACAAGGGAATCTCGACGAATGGGAGAAAGGGAGGGAGAGAGAGAGGGAACGGCGTCGGACTCACGTCGTATTATTTTCATTACGCATGCATGCAGGACAAGGCATTTGAGCCCAGCCAGAAGTACAAGGAGGGGAAATTCGTCCTGGAGATGGTGCACGTGCGCTTGGAGGAGGAAGAGGAGGAAGAGGAGGCGGAATGGTGAAAGAGGGAGGGAGGGAGAAGGGGAGGAAGAGTGTGAATACGAAGGAGATGTGAGTAGATATCAAGGTGGTGTGAAGCAAGAGGGAGGGAGGGAGGGAAGGAGGGAGGGAGGGAGGGAGGGAGGGATAGTGGCGGTGTACAGATAGACGTCATTTATGGGTTCAAACAATAGAAAGAAAATGTAGAGGGTGCACGAGAAAAAGGAGAAGAAGCATAAGAAAGAGAGCAGAGAAGGAGGGGACAATTAAGAGAGGGGAAGAAGAAGAAGACGAAAAAGACGAAGAACAAGAAGAAGAAGAAGGAGTAGAAGAAGACAAAGAGAGAGAGAAAGAGAGAGAGAGAGGATGATGGATATAGCGAGGGGAGAAGACGGTTTGCCATCACGCCACTGACAAACACTCATGGTTCGGTGAAAAACAACAAGGAGAGATAGAAATTGACGGCGATGTAGCAGAAGAAGGAAGGAAGCAAGTGTGTTTATATATGTGAGGGTCATCTCGGCGGGAGTCCACGCGAGATCGTGCAAATGTCCGAGGAAATCGACAAAGGACAAAGAGGGGCTTGGAGCGAAGGAGGAGGGAGAGTAATATCAGCAGGTCTCATGTCGTGTGAGGTTTCCCACCCTCTGTTTGCATTATCGTCGCTCTGCCTGTCGTTGCGGTTGTTGTTGTCGTCGGGGTGATGAAAAAGAGCGAGAGAGAACGCGCATGAGCGTTGATGAAATAGTGTTGATGTATTTCATAGTGTGGATGTAATGCGCCCATGCCCCGTGTAGAGAGGAAGGATAAGAAGAACAGGAAGAAGACGACGACGAAGAAACAGACGAATGAGAAGATGAAGACGACGACGAAGAAGAAGAATAAGTAGAAGAAGAAGACGAAGAAAAGAAGAGAGGAAGGAAACGGGGAGTGGGATGATTGAGCAGAGGAAGAGAAGAAATCCCGCCTTGATACAAATCCCTAAAACCAAAACACACAAAAGATGGAACGAATCAAAACAGCCTCCCTTTCCTTCGTCCTCTCTTCCTCCCCCACGTGCACTCATTCATCTGTGCTGGGTATCTTTCCTCGTGCATTCTGTATGTTGTTTCTTCTCGTGCATTCAATAACAGTGAACTTGGTGAATTCGACGTGCTTTGTCCCTCTTGTACTTACAATTTTGGTGTTGCTCTTGTTGCTGCTGCTGCTGCTGCTGCTGTCATCATTTCACTTTGTCTCCAATACCCCTCCCTCCTTCCCTCCCTCCCTCCTTCCCTCCCTCCCTTCCTCCCTCCCTCCCCCCCTCCCTCCCTGCCTCTCTTCCACCCGTCATTCCGCGAAGCTTCCGTAGCCAGGCAATCGACTGTTTCGCCCACTTTCTTTACGTATCCTTCGATCTCCAGCTCCTCCTTCTACTCCCTCCTCCTCTCCAACTTCCTCGTTTCCTCTCCCACCTCCTCCTCCAGCTCCTCCTCCTCCTCTAATCCCTCCTCCTTCGTGGCACACAGACCGGATCTGCTTATCTGCCCCCACCATGCCACCCCTCCCTCCTTCCCCCCCTCGGGCTGGAAAAGGACGCACACACTTCCCATCCACAGGGCTTGTAGTGTCCTGAATGGAAGATAACGAGGAGGAGGAGGAGGAGGAGGAGGAGGAAGGAGGGATGATGGCCAAACCCCACCCCAAGAGCATCATGCCCGTGACGCACAGCAGTACTCCCAGAGGCCTCCATACGCTCCTTCCCTCTTTCGATCCCTCCCTTGCTCCCTCCCTCCTTTCCCCCCTCCTCTCCATGCGAACTGGCACCTGATGAAGATCCGACACAGGATAGTCGTCGCCCTCCCTCGCTCCCTCCCTTTCGCCTTCCTCCTCCAGCCCCTTCAGCTCGCCCTCCTCCCCTTCCTCCTCCTCCTCCCCTTCCTCCTCCTCCTCTACATCCGTCTCCTCGTCTCCTTTTTTTCCATCCTGATCCCCCTCTTCCTCTTCGTCCCCCTCCTCCTTAAACCTCTCCTGCCCCTCCTGCTCCTCCTGCTCCTCCTCCTCCTTGTGTTGCCGCTGCTGCCGCTGCCGCTCCTGCTCCTGCTTCTGATGCTGGGCTGGTTCCAGAGCCCATAGAGGTGGTGGAAAGTGCGAGGAAGGAGGATCATGGGATAAGACCGAGGAAAAGCCCGATGGAGAAGAGGAAAGACGCGCTGGGAGGGGGGGGCGCAGCTGTTGCTGTTGCTGCTGCTGCTGCTGTTGCTGCTGCTGCTGCTGCAAATGCCTGCGCTGATAGGCCGAGAGGAAAAAGTAGGGCGTGGGTGGAGGCCGTCCTTCCTGTGCTTCTGCCAGCGCCCACTCCCTCTTTTGCTTCTTTTCCTCCCGCTGACGCCACTCCCTGTCTTCCTCCCTTCCCTCCCTCCCTCCCATCCCCCCTCCTACTATGTAACATGGAAAGCGGGTGTTGGGCGTCGGAATATGAGCGTAGGTGGGCTGGCGAGGATAGACGGGAGGCAAGAAGGGATGACGCGTAGGAGGGGGGTTGATTTCGTGGGGAAAGGGAGAGGGGGAGGAGGAAGAGGAGGAGGAGGAAGAGAAAGAGGAGGAGAAAGAGGACGAGGGCGGAAAGCGGGTGCTGTCCCTTTTCTGCCGCTTACACTTGTCCTTCTCTCCCTCCGCGTTTGCCGGGCCACCTTGACCATAATGTACCTCTTCTCCCTCTGCCCCTCTCTCCCCCCCTCCCTCCTGCCCCCCCTCCTGCTCCTGGAGTCCCTGCTTGGAATACCGCCATTTGACGTGATTGTTCCGCTTCGAGGGTGTTATTAGAGGTATCCCCCCTGCGTACGTAGCAGCCGCGACCAAAGAGGTTAAGGTCCTGCTCCAATCCCCCCTGTGTGTTCCCCCCCCCTGCTGCTGTAGGAGAAAGAAAGACGCCGCGTGGCGTTGTTGATGTTGTCTTTTACCCGCTACTCCTCCGCCTTGTTGTTCAAGTCTCATCTCTTCCACCTCTTCTTCGTCGATATCCATCTTGTCGGCCTCTTCGTTGTCGTCTTCTTCTTCTTCTACTAATGTCTCCTCCTCCTCCTCCTTCTCCTCCCCATCCTTCCGTTCCCCCTTGCCCTCCCTCCCTCGGTGTTCTCGTGGCGGGGAGGATGGAGAAAGAAGGGCGAGTGGGCCTCTGACTCCCCCTTTATCTTTAAGTTTGATATCCATAGGCATAGGGGAGCAGGTTGAGGTGGAGAAAGGTGGGGGGGAAATCTGTAGACGGGCGAGGATGTCGGAAGGCGGGTGGGACGTGGAGGAGGAGGAGGAAAGGGAAGGAATTACTCGCTGCTGCTGATCATCGTGCTGTTTCTGTTGTTGGCGAGGATCTCGCTGGCCATTGAAATTGGCGCATGGGGGAATGGCGTTTCCTTCTGCCGCTGATTGTGGTGGCCATGCATAACCATCTGCTTTTATTGTGGACAAGGTAAGCAGATTAAAGCGAAACGAAAGATTTCGCTTTTGAACTCGACATGCTTCCTTTTGCCCTTTTCTCTCTCATTCATCCCTACATTTATATTACTCTGCTCGTATGCTCCTCCCTCCCTCCTGTCCCTTTTTCTCTCCCTTTCTCTCACCTGTGGGCCAGTCTTGCGCTCCGCCCGGCGACAAAGGGGGAGAATAAATTTGTTTTTTTTCCCTACCACCGTGCAGCCTCCGGTAGTACTGGCTCATCCGAGGCCCTGGACGGAGGACCACGTCCGTGCCTGTGTTTGGTGGTGCGCGGGTATTGTTGTAGGCGAGGTGAGTGACTGTGACAAGATACTGGTGGAGTATTATCATCATGAGTGTCGTGAACGCCTTGCGTTGCATCTCTCGCCGACGAACGTTCCGTTTTGGCATCTAGCCATGCCCTCTAGTCGCCGCGGGGTTCCTCAGGGCATGCTAGTACATAGTACAACGACATTGCAAGGATAGGTAATTGCAAAGCGGTCATACGAGATGCCCGTCAACCTCCTCCCTCCCCACACACCGTAAAGATTCCATCGCGCATCCAGCACACACCCGGCATCCAAACTAGTCCATGACGGAAGGGGGAAGAGGCAGAGCGAAAGGAAACGGTATGACGTGCAAATATGCACTACTTGAATTCATGTCACTGACATCAAATTAGTTCTTTATCTCTTGCGGCTACGTTATTTGACCTACTTTATCTCGCACGTTACGCATACACATCATCACCTCCTCCACACATTCCCGTACCTCCTCCTCAACTTAAGACCAAATATCAAGGACGTACCGCTGTCGCTGCTTAAGTTCACTCAAAAACGCCTCCGCCTCCTCCTCCGTCCGCACCCCTCCTTGCTCCTGCCCCGGCTTCCCTGGTTGTCCCTGTCCATGTTGCACCAGCAACGCCTTCAAGTTAGAATGCACATCCCTAGCCATATTCTCTGCATCACCACACACATATAAATACGCCCCCTCCTTCAACAATAACCGTGCCAGCCTCGCCCCCTGCTCGCGCATACGATCCTGCACATACACCTTCTTCCCCGCCTCCCTCGAGAACGCCGTGTGCATCTCCGTCAACACCCCCTGCCTCAAAAAGTCCTCCATTTCCTCCCGGTATATCCAATCCTTGTCCCGCGTCCGACAGCCAAAGAACAACAATATGGGCCCTTCCCCCTCCTTTTGCGCCCATCCCCCCAACCCCCCCTCCTCCTCCCCCCCTTCCACTTCAAATCCCCCCCTCCAGTAGCCACTACACACCTCCGCTTTCGCGCTCTCAATAGCCGCCCGGCGTGCCCGTCGGTGCGACAAAAAGCCCATAAATGGAGCAACACCTGTGCCAGGACCGACGAGCACCAAGGGCCACTTGGCGCTACCCGGCAAAACAAATTCCTTCGCAGGCTTGAGGAAGATAGAGACGGAGGTCAAAGCAGAAGACAGACGGAGGTCCTGGATGTTGTCGCCCGATGTCTCACCCGTGGCACCAGCCTCCCGCAGCATTTCCTCCAACCAGGTCGTGCACAGTCCCTTCCTCCTAACCACCCCTCCCTCCCTCTCTCCCTCCCCGGCCACGGCCAGCGTATACTTCACCACACTGAACGCCACCGTCAGCTTGGAGGGACACACCAACGGCGAAGACGCCACAGAATAATACCGGGCGGGGATGGGCGACAACACATCCAGCAATGCTGCTAAGGTGGGTCTGCAGCTCGGCACCATCTCCAACACCTCCCCTATCGTCAACCGCTGCCTGACCACCCACTTCTCATACATGGCCTTCCCTCCTCCACTCCCTCCCCCTCCTCCACCCATCCAAAACAACACCGCTCTGTCCTCCTCGTCCTGCGTGAAGGAGGCCAGCACCCGCAGGACATGCGGCTTGGGCGAGCCCTCCAAATCCATCATCTCCCTCACCACCTCCTCCACCTTCCATTCCTCTGCCCCCAACAGCCCACCCAGCGCCATCCCCGCCACCACCTTCACCATGCCCCCCCCCCTCCCCCCCCTCCAACCCACCCTCGCCATGACGACGTCCACGGCCGCCGGTCGGTTGGGGCACCTTAGGCCTATGGCATCCCCAGGAACATATGGAAAGGGCGGGGAGCAGGCGCTTGTATCGATCTCTATCTCAAGCACCCGTCTCTCCGCAGTTTTTTCCGCAGTCTTTGTCAAATACCTGGCACGGGTCACCAACCCACGGGCCGGATGTTCGTAGCAGTAAGGGGAGGTGCCACCAGCAGCCACCGCAACACCAGCAGCAGGAACCCCGGCGGAGGTGGTGGTGGGGGAGGAGATGGAGGGACTGTGCCAGCCGCCGTTGGCGACTCCGCTGAAAGGAGAAAGACGGCCGGAGATTGGGCCGGGGCTGATGCTGGTGCCGGCGCCGGCAGGGGAGGAAGAGGAGGGAACAGAGGACGGGGGGAAGGTCGTCTTCACTTGCAGGGAATGAGGCGTGCCGTTGCTCATGGTCATTGGGGGTTGAGTGGGTGGGGTGGAGGGCACCGATGCCGGAGAGGGGGATGCGGCAACTGGAATAGGTGCAGCAAGGGCGAGGGGGTTACGCCCTGCTATACTGGTACCTTTGGTAGCAGCAGGAGTAGGTGCCGCAGCTGCTGTTTCCTCCTCCTCCTTTGAGACGACGATCTTGACCGAGGGTGCGTAGGGTACCAAGGGCGTGGCCTTCAACATCTCCTTCGCCTCTTTTTGTATCCGAGAGAACTCCTCAGAAAGCACCATATCAGCCAACCATCTGGCTCCACTTTCCTTGGTCAGCGCCCCCCCCCGCGTTTGCATTTGCGGCCCTGACATTTCTGTGGGGTTTTGATGCATGGCTTTCTGTTCCTTCAGGGTTAGCTTGGCTTCCACTGCCGTTGTTACTGCTGCTGTAGCCGCGTCCTCCTTTGCTGCTGCTGCTGCTGCTGCTGCTGCTGCCTCCTCCTTATCAACCTCTTTGCCATTGACCGTCGGGGCAGCGGCCGCCGCGACAGATGTCGCAGCTACCACTGCAGGGGTCTCGACACCAGCAGCAGGAGCAGCAGCATTCCCAACACTCGCCGTCGTCGCACTCGTCGCAGTCGTCGTCGTCGGTGGTGAGGCCTCCACTGCTCCTGCTCCTGCTTGCCCATCGAGACCCAACACCTTGAGCAAGGCCGGGTACAAGGCGTCAATCCAAGGTTCCACAGTCCCTTCCAACCCCATGGCCTCGTCAGCCATCCCCACCTTGCACACTCGGCGTCCCCCCACCTCCCCCAAGCGCGCGTCCATGCTCTTGCCCATGTGACAAAACTTGTCATAGTTGGTGTCGCCCAGCCCCAGGACGGCGAAGTGCATGCCCTTACTCAACAAGGTCTTGGGCTGCGTGCGGCGTTTCAAAAACCGCCAGAACTTCTCTGCGTTCTCCGGTGCGTCGCCATTCCCTGTGGTGGCGCAGACAAAGATTCCTGCTTGGTACTCCTCAAAGGTCGGGTCGGACAACTTCTTCCAATCGTTCAAGGCAAAGAGCTGCACTCTTTTCAGGCCGTGCTTTTCTTGTAGTTCGGCATGGATCCGCTTAGCGATGAATTCGGAGTTGCCCGTGGCACTGCCAAAGCCAACCAACACCGACGGTTGACTGGGGATGAGGAGGGTGGTGTGTGTAAGGTGGAAAGGGTGAGGTGGTTGCAGCTGCATGTGCAGCCCGATGATGAGGAATAACAAGGATAAGGAAAGGAAGAAAGGAAGCCTACCTTGCGGGGTCGTCGCTCATGATGGCGTGGATGGCGGGGCTGTGAATGTGCCTGTGTAGGGTTTGTATGTCGGATTGGAATGTCACTAAGGCACTCCTCACTAAAACTCTGACTGAGCAAAAGAAATCACATCCGGGGAGCCTTCCTTGTCTCGGGCGGGAGGGTGGAGGATCAGGCCAGGTGTCCGATTTCGCAGCTATGGAAACTTCCCTCCATCGGCGAGGCTTGTTCGTACTATTCGATCCCAAGCCATTTAACTTTTAAAAGTCGTGCTCGTCATACCGATTGTATTTTTTCTTTTTATTATCTACCGCATGTCTATACTTATATTTTACTCTATTTTAATTCCTCTTTCTCTTCCCTTTTGGAGAAAAAATGATTATATTATGCTTTTTTTTAATACGCACGGGTAAACTATATAAAATGAATACATACATGCATACATGCTTCTGAATTTTCCCTTTTCAGTCTCCTTTGCTTCCCCTCCTCTTTATTTTATTCCCGCCACCACCCATCGCCACCACTACCACCCCTCTCTATTCCAACTTTATCCACGACTCAAAAGCTCAAACCACTGCTTCAACGCGTCCGCCATCACTTCCGGCAGCGCCTGTACGTCTCTCAACACCACGTAATACGGGAACGGGTACGAATCCAAATAACGCGACAATTTTACCCCGCCCGCCACCGAATACTCCACCTCCTGCCTCTCCTCGATGGACTTGTCCACAATCAACAACACGAGCAACTGACCCTTCTCCGCCATCTCCCTCACCAATCTCCTCAACGTTGCCTTATCCCCCCGTTCAAATGACCCATCTGACACCACAAACACTAACTGCAAAATCTTCTCCGGCAGCCCCATTGCCGAAGACCGTCGTTGCCGCGCCCCCCCCGCCGCTGCCTCCAAGGCCGCCGACACACTCTCCAACATCGCTGCCCCGTCCGTCGCCTCCTGCTCAAAAGTAAACGATGATAACACCCTTGCCCCAGCATCCTCCGTCCAAGGCTCCCCGAAGCCGTGTACCAACTTGAGATTCTCCCCAAATGCTGCCACCCCCAATTCCCCTATCTCCAAGGCCGACATTCCAGACGCTAAGGTAGCAAGAGCTGTCAGCGCCATGTCCTCTGCCTCAAAATGCTTCATCGACCCCGAGTCGTCAATTGCCAGCAGCACTTGATACGCCCTCTTGGCCGGTTTGGTCCGTCGCAGCCAAATCTTATCCTTTCGATACCCGGAGGCGATGTACGGGATGACCCTCCGCATATTGATCCTCTTCCCACTTCTGTAGTCGCCCGCCAGCTTGCTCGCCACCAGTGGCTCTAGAACAAGTCGGAGTTGCTCACACAACCGCAGAGCAAGAGGGGCTGAAGCTGACCGATAGCGGGACCAAAGCTCCATGGTGGTATCCGAGGACGGGTGGGGGTGCTCGTGCCAGAGGCCTTGCACGGCTTGACGGAGATCCAGTACCTCTTCCTCCTCCCCTTCTTCCTTCTCATCCTCGTCATTGTTTTTGGTGGAGGCATGAGACTGTTGTTGTTGTCGATGCTGCTGCTGCTCCTCCTCGGGTGGAGCGTCCTGTAGATGAAGTGCGGCTTGGTTTGTGGTGATCTTCGCCCCGGCCCCGCCCGTGCCCATCTCGTCCTCTTCCTCTACATCATTACTGCCCTCAGCAATACCATCCCCATTCCCTTTGTCCGTTCCCTTCTCCTCTTCCTCGCCTGCCTCGGGCACTGGCGGCGGCGGCAGCGGGGCAGGCAGCGACTCGCCTCGGTCGTTTTCCCCTGTTTGTCCGCCTCTCCCACCCTTGGCCTTGTGGGCCTTGGGGGTGGAGGACGAGGAGGAGCTAGACGCTGTAGTTGCAGCTAATTTCCGCTCTTCCTCCGCCGAACACCTCGAGGGCCCGTCCTCGTTGTCGTCCACGTCCATTCCCTCCTCCTCCTCTTCTTCTCTACCCTGCTTGTTCTCTCCTTTCTCTTCTTCCTTCCCTCCCTCCTCCTCACCTTCCGCCCCCGCACCTTGCTTTTTATTGTCTTCCTCCCCTCCTTCCTCCTCTATCTCTTGCTCCATCTCCGTCGGCGCTAACACTTGCGTCGTCGCTCCCTTTCCTCCCTTCGGAACATGCTCATATGTCCCCTCGCCCTCCTTCCCTTCCTCCCCCCCTCTCTCCTCCTCCCCTTCCCGCTCCTCCTTCCCCTCCTCCTTCCCCTCCTCCTCTTCCCCTCCCTCCTCCCGCTGTAAGACATCCAAGCGCCGATGCCAATGCTCCATTGCCGAGCCTGCTTCTCGGAAAGGATTAGGAGCTTCCCTCCGCTTGTGCTGCTGTTGTTGTTTCTCTTTCCTATGTCCTTTCTCCTCTCCTTCTACTCCTGTGTGCCTCCACTCCGCATCTCCATCCCCTCCTTCTCCGCCCCCTGCCATACCCTCCTCCTCCTCCTCTTCCATCACTCCGTCCTCTTCCTCTACTTTCTCCTCTTTCTCCTCCTCCTCCTCCTCCTTGCCCGCGGCCTCGCCAGCCTCGGCCTGCTGCTGTCGTTGCTGTTGGGACTTTTTTTTCTCCTTTTTCGCGCCATCTGCGCCCTTGCTCATTGACTGATCCCCCTGAGAGTCCCGCAAGCCGAACGTCTTCTGCTGCTGTTGCTGCTGCTTTGCATACTGCTGCTCCTCCTCGGGCTTAGCAGCATTTTCTGGCCCTTCGCCCTCCTTCTCGTCCTCACCGCCATCACCGCCTTCCGGTTGGTCTGCCTCAGGTGGGTTACCTTCTTCTTCCTCCTTCTCTTCTTCCTCCTCCCCCTTCCCCTCTTTCCCACCCTCCCTGGGCGGAAGGTCTTCCTCCATCTTCTCCCCTTCCTCTTCTTCCTCCTGCGGCCCCCCGCTCGTCTCCTCTCCCTCCTTCTCCTCTCTTTCTCCCTCATCCACTTCCTTCTCTGCCCCCATCCCGCCGTCCTTCCCTTCCTCCCCTTCCTCCTCCTCCACCTCCATGTCTTCAGGCAGCTCACTCTCATCCGCCGGCCGCACATCTACACCCGGTGTCCGCTCTTCATACTCTTCTTCTTCGTGCACTTCGCCTTCCCCCCCTCCCTCCTCCTCCTCCTCCTCCTCCTCCTCAAACATTTTGCGTGCCATCTCTTCCTCCTCAACTCCCTCCTTTCCATCCTCACCCGCCTTTTCCTCCTGCTGTTGCGGTGGTACAGCAGGAGAATCCTTCTCCTCCTCCTTCCCTTCCCCCATCTCCTCTTGCCCTTCTTCCTTCGTGCTCATCTCCCCTTCCTCCGGCTTTCCTTTGACCTTTGAATTCCTCTCCATCTTCTCAGGACACTCCTCTTCCCGTCCTTCCTCCTCCTCTTCCTCCTCATCCTCACTACCCCACATTTTCTCGTCCACTACATCCCCCTCCTCCTGCACATCCCCCATCTCCCTATCCAGCTCCTCCTCCGCATTCTCCCTCTCCTCCTCCTCTTCCTTCTTCCCCTCCTCCAGTTCATGCATTGTCCCGTCAAAGTCGCCATCCATCTCCATTCCTTGCTCCTGCTCCTCCTGCCCCAACTTTTCCCCCTTCTCCTCCTTCTTCTTCTCCTCCCCCCCGTCCTCCACTTGCTCTTGTTCATTCTGCGTCCCTAACAACTGCTCCTCACTCTCTAATTCATCCGTCACATCCTTCTTTCCCTGCCCCTGCCCCATTCCCGTTCCCTCCACGTCATCCTCAAATGTCATCCCCGCCCCTCCTTCCTCCCCTTCCCCTCCTTCCCCACCTTCCTCCCCCCCCCCCCTCCTTCCCATCCCCACACAACCCCTGAGACAACAGGGATCTAAATACACGCAAACAGACATAGGTCAGCTTACACGTGCCTTTATTTCCCATTATTAGCTCCCCCACCACCCGCCCCGCTCCCGCCAGTACCAACGACAGCAGTCGGTGCACATGCACAAGAGTGGGCACGTCGAGTTCCTCCTCCTCTTCCTCGCTTTTCCCAAGATCGTCCAGGGAAGGAAGGAGGGCAGCATGCAATTTTTGCACCCGGGCGTGGAGTAGGCCCAATTTAAGCCCCTTGATTTCGGCCACGCCTTGCGTCAATGCACCTAACAGCGTCTCCTCCCTTTCCTCCTCCTCTTCCCTCTCCTCCTCCTCCTCCTCCTCCTCATCCTTCTCCTTTTTGAGAGGAGAAGGGCGGTTAGCCGTCAGTCCCTGTACTGACAAGAGGCAAGCCTCAGCCACACCCTCCAACGCCATCTTCACATCCTCCCTCCCTCCCTTTCTCGTCCTCCCTCCCTCCCTCCCCCTCTTCACACGCCCAACCGCCGCCAATGCCGTCAGCACAGGCGCAAGCACCCGAGGCGGGGCGAGGGCAGTAAGGATCACCTGGCTGCTGCTCAGGTTTGCTGCTGCCTCAGCTGCGAGACGCACCCCTTCCTCCCTCAATACCTCCTCATGATAAGTGAGAATTGCGCTGGTCAAGGCCTGCCGCATCTCCACTGCCAGGGCCCGAAGGCGCTGCTCCCACGACAAGAACAAGGAGGGGAGAAGCGCAATTGAAGGAGACGAAGAGGAGGAGAAGGAAGAGACAGATGAAGTCTCCTCCTTTCTCGCTCCAGCTACGGTGGCTACCAGAACATGCACCTGCCCCAGTCCCTCCCCCGCTGCCTCCAAAAGCGCCGCCTGTCTCGTCAGCGCTATTCTCAGCCCACCTTGTGCCGGCAGCACCCTTCCTCCCTCCTCCTCTTCCTCTCCCCCCACCTTCCCCATCCATCCAACCGCCCTCTGGAGCTTCTCTACCCATGAAACGACCTCGAAGAGCAGCGCTCGCTGCTGAGTGGCCATGGTGGAAAGACCCTCGGCAAGCCGGAGCATCGTTTGAGCTTGTGTCGGCGGGACGTCGCGGTGAGGAGGGCGGTTGAGGAGGTCAGCCCGGAGGCCGGTGAGTTCGAGCAGCCCCCGCATGTAGTACGTTTGGGCCTTGCTCCATCCAGTGTGGACCTTGGGCGAAAAGAGGAGGTGAGAGGGAGGGAGGGACGGAGGGGGGAGGAGGCCTTCAAGGACGAAGGGTGTGGGGGCGTGGGCGAGTGCGATGGGGTCACGGAGGAGGCGAGCGGCAAGAGAGGTGCCTGTGGCACAGCCCTGTCGACGAAGCTCCTGCAGTAAGTCCAAAACGGCTTTTTGTTTCGCTGATTTGGTGGATCCTCCCTTGGCCTTTCCCCCTTCCTTCCTTCCTTCTACTCCTTCTCCTCCTCCTTCTACTCTTGATCGTTGTTCCTGCTGCTGCAAGGCCCGCATGCGTGCGAAGACAGCGTGAGCAACCGCCTCGCTCTCGACCCAGAGTTTCATTCCTCCTCCCTGCCGGCAGGCATCAGGGGCATACACATGCCGCAGTAGCACCGTTGTCATCCGCGAGACCAGCTTTGGCAGCCGATTCAGGTAGGAGGAGGAGGATGGGATCGGGAGGGGGAGCTTGCTGAAAGCAGGAAGGGAGGAAGGAGCTGGCAGAGGGTGGCCCAGCCAGGTCACGTCGTCGTCCTCTTCTTCCTCCCATTGCCTTTCCATCAGCTGGCTCTCGCCCTTCTTTCCCTTCTTCCCCTTCCTCCCCTTCCTCCCCCGCAGTTTCCTCTCCTTTTCCATCAGCCCTTCCTGCACCATCTCCTCCTCCTCCTCCCCCTCCTTTTTCACAACCAACAGAGGAGACGACGAGAGCTCCCCGTGCCCATGATCCTTCATCGCCTCCACCACCCCAAACACTTTCTTTAAAGCGGGGAGTTGGGTATTTTTTCCTCCCGGGCCATCCGTCCACCCCCCTTCACTCCTGCCCTCCTCCATCTCCTTCTCTAGCAGAGCTCCCACCGGTGCCTCTAACCCTAATCGATGCTCCCTCAACACCCTCACCAGGCGCTTGTGTGACTTGGTCGTGCTTTCCTTAAGGGCATGGTAAGTCTGATCGTCCCATCGACAAAGCTTCGCCTCCTCCTGCAGCTTCTTCTCTAGCGGCCCTCGTTTGGCCTTCAAGACTTCTCGAACGCGGGGCAACATTTGCTGGTAGTAATTCACCAACAGCGCCAACATCCTCCCAATCGACACTGCGTAGACCGCCAGCCCTCCTTCCTCCCTCCCTCCCTCCTGCAATTCCCCTTGTTGAAATTGTCCCACGAACTCGAGGGCGAAGGCCCGAAGGAGGGAGAGACGCGCCTCGTACTCTCCCAAGGGACTTCCCCGCATAAGCAAGTCCAGAGCATCGAATAAGGCGCGAAGATCGGCCGTGATGGTAGGGGCAGAAGGGGGGAAAGAAGAAAGCTGCTGCTGCTGCTGCTGCTGCTGCTGGAGCTCATACAGCAACCACGACGACGAGGACGATATGGAAGGGGCAAAAGGAGGAGCAGTAGCTTCTGCTCCTCCTTCTTCCCTTTCCTTCTCTCCTCCCTCTCCCCCTCCCACTCCCAAAGCTTGCCGTGTCAACCGATGCAAGTGCAACCAATACCTCACCGCTTTACTCGCCGCCTGCCTCTCCTGCAATGCCAGCAGGTCTGGCCATGTCTCCAACTCGATCTTTCTCCATCGAATCACAAGCGTAGCCACAGCAGCCATCTCTACACTCAGACTCGCGGCCTTGCTCGCGTAGGCCTCCCATTCCTGCGCTGCTGCCAGGGCGGCTTCCAAAGCAAGGAGGAGGCGGGAGAGAGAGGAGCGCACGCCAAGATGACGAACTTTATCAGCCGCTCGGGTTGCTTGCACCAAGCCGGCGTGTCCCGGCCACTGCTTTAAGAGGGAGCCGAGGCGTGTGAGAAGTGGATGGAGGACAGGAAGGACTAAAGCAACCTCCGAAATGGGGGCGGGGTCGTGATGAAAGTCGTAAAGACGGCGACTTCCAATATTGGTGGTGCTGCCTTCCGCCTCTTCGACGAGGCCGGCCCGAAGCAAACCTTCCAACCCTAATCCCGCCTTGTCCTCCGCTTCTTCCTCCTCCTCTTTCATCCAGCTCTTGTTCACCATTCTCTTCTTCTTCCTCCCATTGCGCAGCGTAGATGTAGCCACAAGAACCGATGGGACGGCAGCACCTAGACCCTCGACAGCAATGGACAGAGCAAGTAGATGGGATCCCTCCAACGCATCATCCAGGCCCGGAGCGAGGACCAGTGCCCCCTGCCATCCACTCTCACCGCTGCTACTGCTTGGGGAGGCGGGGCCGTCAAGGTCTGCGGGCATAGTCAAGGTCGAGGCCAAGGAGTAGGAGAGACGGAAGGCCAGCCGTCGCATCACCGAGTGATACTGCACAAAACTGTTGCTGCTGATGCTACTGCTGCTACCATCACCCACCGCCAGCCGAGACCACGCCCCAACAATGACCGAAACTTGCTCGTCTGTCAATCCCAAGGCACTACAACTGCTGCTACTGCTGCCACTGATGCCACCATCCGCAGACCCAGCAAATCCACCCTCAGGCAGTTCCTCCCCCCCTTCCTCACCAGGGAAGAACCGCTGGAGCTCAGCAGCCTCTTCGCGGGCCACCGCTGCGATAGCTGCCGCATCTTCTCCTTCCCTCATCGCCTCCTCTTCCTCCCGCTGTCGAAAGATACTCTCCCTCTTGGCCCTTTCCTCCTTCGCCTTCTCCTCTGCAGCCACCCACGCCTCGCTCAACTGACTCAACAAAGCTTCAACTTCCGCACGGAGACGCGTGCGGACATCAGGAGCATGCGTGGCGTGCCATTGCACTTCCAAGCGACAAAGACGGGCAATTAGGGCAGGAACATGTAGCTTGGCCGGAAGGGAGGAAGGAGCCAATGCACCCGCTAGGCAAGTTGTGTCATCGTTGTGCTCCTTCACCTCCTCGCTTACAACGGGGAAAGGGAACTGCGCTAAGGCTTGGACAGGGTGGTATGCCTCCCTCTCTGCATTCCGTACAGATGCTGCCACCGTGGCGGCCGACATGGCCAGAGCAAGTCCATACCTCACATCCCCCAACGCTGCAAGCAAGGGGTTTAGCACATCAAGGTGGTAAGGATAACGCACCCGCAACCGCTGGATCAAGCTTCCGACTGCGGCTTGCCACGCTGCTACCTGTGCGTGTGCTCGGGCCAAAGCCTGGACACGTGCTGCCTTTCGTAGCGTGCTACTGCCACTGGCCTGCTTTCTTAGACCGCTGCTGCTGCTGTCGGCGGTGACAGCAAGTGCCTCAATCATCGCATTCAAGCGCGTCGGAGACATTAGCCCCTTCACCGCCTCCAGCATTTCCGCTCGCAATGACACAAATCTTCCCCCTCCCTCCTTTCCTTCCTCTCGCGGCCTCTGCACCGCCAGGAGTCCCAAACGCACGCTTTCCTCCCGAAGCTCCGCCATCTCCTGCTTCAACTCCTCTAGACGCCCTCCCCCCCCCTCTCCCCCCACAACTCCTCTCTCCAACCGTGCGCCCCATGAGCGAGCTGCAGTTTCAGTCTCCAAGACAATCAAACGTTCTTTCACAAGGGATTGCTTGGCTAGCGGTGCTTCTCCTGGATCCACTGGCCGAGAAGGGACGAGCAGATGGAAACGAAGCAGGCCTAGACGTACCCACGCCAGACCCGCCAAGTGGAAAGAGAGAGGGACTGAAGACGAGGAAGAGGGAGAGGAGGAAGAATAAGGTGAGATGATAGCAGCCATGGCCCGAAGTGCGGGCTGCAGCAACGCGGTCGCGGCAGAGGCGAAACGATGATCCTTTGAGCGAGAGGACAGCAGGGCTATCTGCTCTAACCAAGCCTCGACGGAGGGTGAGTCCGAGGGAGGTCCTTGGAAGAGGAGACGATGGAGGGCTTGCCAATCATCTGAGGCAAATGTCCCCTCAAACGCACCAATCATGTACAGCAATGCATGCTGAATGTGCCTCCCTTCCTCGTCGTCTATGTCGACCTTGCCTACTTCCCTCCCACCTCCCATCGCCACCGACTCTTCCTGCTTCTGCTCCTGCTGCACCTGCTCCATTTGTTGCTGTCTCACCAACGATAGCAACCTCACTGCCTCCTGAAGTTGCTGTTGGCGTTGTTTCCCTCCCTCCAGGGTTGTCAGACCCACCGAACCTCGATCTCCACCTCCTACCCGCAGCAGTGACCAAACAAGACGAGACACCGGCGCAGCCAGCACCCACGAGGGGTCAGATGGTCCCAAAGGAACGAGGGAGG
The DNA here is from genome assembly GCA_004519485.1 of Nannochloropsis oceanica. Taxonomy (NCBI): domain Eukaryota; class Eustigmatophyceae; order Eustigmatales; family Monodopsidaceae; genus Nannochloropsis; species Nannochloropsis oceanica. Next base: position 1,378,533 of record CP038130.1, read on the forward strand.
GAGCGATAGGAAGGGGGAAGGAAGAGGGATTCTCTTCTTCCCCTGCAACCAGGCCCCAGTGGCCGTCCCGTCCTAGTCCCTGCCAGAGGGCGTGGTGGAGGTTGGTGCGGAGGGTGGGGAGGAGGGATGCAATCAAGTGCCCGAGTGGATGAAGCTCCAGAATAACGCCACCTGTTCTTGTTTCTCCGTCTCCTGTAAGTTCTGCTCCTCTCGCTGAAAAGTTGGCCTCCCAGAGCCAGACAAGGGTTTGATAGGGGCGAAGATGAGAGACATCGCGGACTTGGTGTCGCACACACAGCTGCAACAACGCCCGCGCCTGCACCACAGCTCCACTCACCGTGGCCAGGACCATTTTGAACGTCTTACACGCAGCCTCGCCCGCCATCCCTTCCTTCATCCCCCCTTCCTTCTCCATCACAAGCATCAAGGCTTTTTCCAAGGCGTAAATGATCCTCATCTCCTGCTGAGCCGCCCAAGGGAGAAGCAGGCGTCCGAGCTGCACCTGCGCCCACGTCATAATCCTATCATTCTCCACCAACAACACCATGTACCGTTTCTTCCGTCCTCCTTCTCCTCTCTCCCTCCCTTCCTCATTATTCACTTCATCGCCTTCCTCGTCGTCACTCTCATTGTCATCCCCTGCAGCAAGAGAGACATCAATACTCTTCTCATCTACCTCTTCCTTTGCTGCCGCACACAGCACCCGCACCCTCTCCTGAAACGACGCCGGCAAGCCCAAAAGCATCACCTCTGATGCGGACGAGAAGGGTGAAGAGTGGGAAGAAGCAAGGGAAGGACGGTATTCGTCCGTGAAGGCCCAATGCAAGGTACAGAGGGCTTGGAGCACTTCCTGTCGGACTGACTCGGGCACGGCCACGATAGGGCTGCCCTCGCGGAGGACCAGGTCGAAGGAGGGGGCGGAGGCGGAGGTGAGGGACTGGCCTAGAAGATGCAGAGCTCCCAGGGCTCTGGCTTGCTCCCCTTGGAAGCAGACGGCTGGATGTCCGCCGCGTTTCCACAATCGATCCTTCAGGCCAAGTACACTGCCGCCACCACACGCACGTTCAATATCGTTCCTCACCCGCTCCAGAAGATGGAGGAGCTGTTGCTGTTGCTGTTGCTGTTGCTGCGAAGAAGAAAAATGAGGAGGAGACACGGCCTCACGGACAGTCTTAGCAAAGCGGGGCCAGGAGGCCAAGAAACGCGGCCAGGGAAAAGGAGCCAGTTGCGGCAACGAGGAGGAGGAAGAGAAGGGAGGATTCGAAGGAGACAGTTTAAGTGCCACCACCCGATCCAATGCACCCCACATATCGTCACGTCGGCGCCATAGTAACTTCATCTGCTTCTGCTGCTGCACCGTTTTGTCCTGTCTCTCGTCCTCACTCGTTTCTACCCTTTCCTCTTCCGCCAATGACATTTCTACCATCACGCTGTCAAAAGCTTGGAAGAGGGTGGGCAAGTGTGGCAACATCGGGTAAGCTTCCAAACCTCCCGGCAAAAGCTCTTCAGCCGCTGCCACAGCTGCTCCTCCTCCTGCTCTTCTCTCTTCCCCTTGCCCTGCAGCTGCAGTTGCTGCCGCTCCCATCAAAATAGCCACCTCCATCCAGGTCAAATCCTGCCGGTGCTGTAACTGGCCTCGCTGACAAGTGTAGAACCCAAACGCTTCCGCTTCCCGTACGCGCTGGGGCAGGCGAGCCAGAGTCCCTACGCGCGCTGCTGCTGCTGTCGCCTGGAATATACGCCATTCCCTCCTGTTTTCCTTTCCTCCCTCCCTTCTTCCCCCCGTGACGATGAGATGGGCTTCCCACAGCTCCTCCATTTCTCGGTGGTCCAATGGCCATTCCAATACAGAAAAAGGGCTGGAAGAAGACGATAATGATGAGGCAAGCGCCAGGCCGAGCTGTAGGGCCTTGGCCACCATGGGACAAGATCGAAGAATATCCGTTGCATGACCGAGAGCAAGAGACACCTGATGGCCGTGAGAGAGAGGAACAATCGCACCAGACCCCAGTCCAGAGGGAGGGAGAGACGCGCTGTCGAAGGAGCGGAGGAGGGCTTGCAGTGCCTCCACTCGCGGAGTTAGACGCGTGGCAACCGGACAGGCACGCCGAAGCACTCGCAGGCAAAGTTCCAGCAATAAACAAATGCCATTGGGGATACTGGTAGCACAAGAGAGAAAACACGGGACATTGCTGCCTTCCCTCCTTCCCTGCTTCTCCTGGCCCTCTCGTAGCTTTCCAAGTTCCAAACTTAAGCAAATGCGGCGAGCTACGTCTGTCCCGTCTTTATCATCATTACTGCTCTTCAATGGGAAGAGGAGGGGGAGTAGCAGTTCCTTCAAAGCCACTAGTAGATGCAGATCACGCGTCATTGTCCCTGCCTCGGCGTCTACAAAGGTTAAGCAAATGCTGTTACTACTGCCGCTGTTGCCGCTGCTGCTACTACTAACGATGTTGCTGATACCATGATTAGGTCTGCTTATACAACAGTTCTCATCAAGCAAACGCATCCAAGCCGCGCTTGAGTCGTAAAAGAGAGATAATGGGATGTGAGGAGGGAAAAGGCCACTATACGTCCGGGTATGGGCCTCAGTCAGCGCCTCGCTCCGGACATGCCCCTGCTCTAGCAGACAGCCCGTCACCTCCCCCCATCGCAACAGTGCACCTTGGTGTCGCCATAACGCGGTCGAATCTTCCACGCCGGCAAAATTATTAAAGGTGGCTGCTGCTGCTGCTGCTGATGCTGCCTCCTTTCCCCTAGTTTTCCCTTTCTTTCCTTCCTTCCGCTGCACCAGCTCCATCAGCGCCGCATGCGCTTCCACCATCCCCGCCGCCAAAATCAAACCTCCCTCTTTCCCTTCTCCCCGTCCCAAAACCCGTGCTACCGCCAGAGTCAGTGGCCCAGCCAGCGCCATCCTTCTGTCCCCTTCTCCCTCCTCCCCTCCCTCCTCATCTCCCTCCATCACTGCTACCTCCACGCATCGGTTCCTCATCGCCCTGGAGACCTCCCCCACTGCCGGGTCCATAGACAAAAACAATCGAAAATTCGGATGGGGGCGCAACACACGCGGGGAGGGCGGGAGGGAGGAAGGGTTGGAGGGAGAAGAGTTGGTGCCTGCTTCGCTGAGTAGCAGCGAGCCATTGGGTTCAAGAAGGGCATTTAGACGGTCGAGGACGGAGGCGGGGCAGAGGTTGGCGTTGCTGAGGAGGAGCCAGTGGCCGCGCTCGAGGGCATTGACAAGGGGGCCATCAACCCAGACAAAGCGGCCTTTGAGTTGCTTCAAGGAAGAGGAGAAAGAGTAGGAAGGGGAGAAGGAGGGGAAGGGCGGAATGTGCTGTTGGAGGTGGCGGAGCTCCGAGCAGAAGGAGGAGGAAGACGAAGAGGTCGTGGAGGGGAGAGCAGCGATGGCTCGTTCCAAGGCCATCAACAAAGATCGCTGTGTTTTCTCCACCTCCTCCATTACCGATGTACTACTACCGCCACTGCTCCTCCCAGCCGTCGCCGATCCTGTAGCTGTCGTAGCCGCCCATACTGCCGACTCTAGTCCACTCAACGCCTCAACAATGGCTGCAAGATACATCCCTCCCTCCGCGCCTTCCCTCGCGGCCTTTGCTAAAGCCAGTAGCAAGGTTCTGGTCACCCCCATCCGAAGAGATGCCACGCGCCGTCTCCACGCCTCCCACTCCTGGCTCTGGTCCTTCTGCTCAAATGAACCCAGCAATTCCGAAACGTCCGTCGCTGGCGTCAGCGGCAGCTCTTCTAACACCACCCCTCCCTTCCTCCCGCCCTCGCGCCCTCCTAGGAGCTTCGCCAGCGCACGCACCATTTGAGCACTGCTATTCGGTAGTTGACTGCTGCTGCTGCTGCTGCCGTCGCCGCCACCTGCACTCACCAGCAGGCAGGGCCACGCCTGACGCACGCAGCGAGCGACAGATAATAGGGGTCGCCAGAGGTGAGGAGTAGAAAGAAGGAAAGCGAGGGAAGAGCGGCATTCTAGGTCGTTCAACGCGCCGGTAGGGGCACGAGGAAGGAGGATGGGGCCAATGCGCAGGAAAGAGGGGGAGAGGATAATCTCGGGAGGAGGGGGGGGGGAGGAGGGAGGGAGGGAGGAGAGGAGGCCATGGGCAACCATAACCTCTCGTAAGGTCTGTCGCATGAACATTCGGTCCTTCGAGTCGCGCATTCGCGCCGCATAAATCGTCTCCATCGTCCCTAAGACGTGTGCATACGCTTTCTCTCCCTCCTTTCGAAGATCCACCCCTCGCTCTGTCTCTGCCAGCTCAGTCCATCGAAAGATGTCACGAAGGTTGAATTCCCAAGGCCCGCCCTTCCTCCCATACAGCCCCCGTCCCACAACCTCCTCCGACACCCGCTGGTTAAACGCCACCATTGCCCTAACCAAGCCCTCCTTCCTTCCTTTTTCCTCCTCGTCTTGACGCACCACCTCCATCTCATCCTCCTCTCCCTTTTCCTCTCCCTCCCTCGTCTTTGCCGCAGAAATCAACCTTAAATCCTCCTCTCTCAGTGGATCCACCACAACCTTTGTAAATCGATTCAAAAAACTCTGTGGGAGACCTTTCCTCCCTCCTCCTTGTCCCAGAGGATTCTGAGCCGCGAATACCCGGAAACCAGGGGCACACGGAAACGACCGCCCGAGTTCCGGTAGGTACACTTCGTGTCGGTGGTCGAGGAGAGAGTTCAAGCCCTCAAGCACTGCCTGCGTGGCCAGGTTAAGCTCATCCAATAACACCCATTTTCCTTCCTGCAACGCCGCGAGCAACGGTCCGTCTTGCCACGCAAATGCAGGCCCGCTATCCTCTCCCTCCTCCTCCACCACCAGGTGTTTCTCCTCGTCTTCCCTCTCTTCCCCTTCCGTCCCTGAAGAAGACGAAGAGGAAGCAACTGGGAGATCGGCCCCCAACAGATCACTCAGGTCCGTCTGTTCGCTCAAATTGATTCTGGTTAAGGCGTATCCACTGGCTCGAGCCAGCGCTTCCACCAACGTCGACTTCCCCACCCCCGGCGACCCTTCCAAAAGAATAGGACGGGGCATCTGCAGCGCACGCAGGACCCGTAGGAGATTGCTAGCCGTGGTGGGAGCATTAAGGACGAAATGCGGATCGATATGCGGGAGGGGCCCGCGGGGGATAAGAAAACAGTTCATGCCAAACGTATGGGGGTTGGAAATATGGAGGGAGGGAGGGAAGTCACGGGCGAGGGAAGCCCAGGCTTGTAGCGCGGCGGCGTGGTGGGAAGGGGAGGGGAGGAGGGTGAGGAGGTGCTGACGTGCACGGGAGCGGAAGGCATCGATTGATGAGGAGGAGGTGGAAGAGGATGCCCCTAGACCAAGACCGTCCAGGAAGACAAGCTCCGCACCGTGGACGAAGGCCTCCGGGAGAGACATGATTGCAGGCTGATAACCCTCATTCTTTTTGTTGCTGCTGCTAGCATTTGGCATGCTAATGCTGCTGTCGCTGCTTCCAATATTATTCTTTCTCCTCCCTTTCCGGGTCCTCGTCGTCGGCATTGTTGCTGCAGCTTCTTCTTGCCTCTCCAACGTTGCTGTTGCTGCTGCTGCTGCTGGCAGTACTGCTGCACTTGTCGTGGTCATGCTGACCACAAATCCCGCCCACGTCAACAAATCCCGGAGCGAGATCGCGGGCGCCGCTAATGCTCCCCCTCCCATCATTCCTGCCCCCCTCCCTTCTCCCTTCCTCAACCAATCCACAAAGTCTAGCATCGGATTCGCCAGCGACGCCAAGCCCAGGGAGGGAGGGAGGGAGGGAGGGCTCAGCACTGACAAGACCACGGCTGAGACGTCTTCTCTCGCCCGAAGAGGAGGGACCCAAATCTCAGTAAAACGTGAGCGCAAGGCCGGCGATAGCTCCCTTTTCCCATAATCGCCCCCCGGATTCATGGTCGCCAACAGCCGAAATCCCGGTGCGGCGACCAAGTGCGAACCATCCTCCCCGCTCTCTTCCCCTCCCTCCTTCCCCCCTCCCTTCTCTGCCAATGTCAAGGATCGGCCCGGCTCCAAAACGGAATTGAGACGTTCGAGCACTGCGTCTTCGGCAAGGGAGATCTCGTCCAAAAGTATCACGTGCCCCTCTTTCATGGCTGTTACCAAAGGGCCATCAACCCACTCAAACAATGTGGAGGACAGTTTTTGGGAAAGTGCAATGGCAGCGTGGCCGAGGGAGGAGAGGAGGGCGAGGGAGGCAGCATGCGATGAAGAAGGAAGAGATGAAGGAGAAGGAAGAGGGGGTGATGAGAAAGGGAGGCCGTGGGTAGCAGCATTTGAAATGGCGCGCTTGCGCTTTCGTGTGCGGGAGGAGGAGGTCGAGGATGGGGAGGAGGTCGAGGATGGGATGGTGGTAGAGATAGCGGTGGGGGTCTGAGGCTGATTATCTTCTGGCCCTTCCCCTTCTTCCGCTCCGTCTTCCATCCCTTCCTCCATTCCTTCGTCTTCTCTTTCTTGACGCTTGGCCGCCACAGCCAAGACCGCTTCCAACCATGCCTGAACCGCTCGCGGTTTCTCCGGGTCAGGCAACACGGGCAAGACCATGTCTTGCCCCTCATTTCCTCCCTCCCTCAGTACCTCTACCATCTTCTTCATCTTCCCCTTGATGTCCTCCCGTATCACTCCCCGGCCCCTCAACGGCCGCAGGGATCCAAGCAAATCGGCTGTTTCAGTGTTGGCATGACACCCCACCGCATGCAAAGGCGACTGCCTCAAACGAGCAAACACCTCACACACTGCTGTCTTGCCAGCCCCCGTCTCTCCCACGAGTAAAACAGGCTCTTCATGTGCCACACACCTCCCCACCAACTTGAGAAGTCGAGCAAGAGAGGGAGTCATCGCCATGCCTGTCATGGCTTGTCGGACCACTTCCTCCCTCCTGCCCTCCGACGCTTCCTCCCCCACGCCCTCCACGTAGGGAGCCAACCAAGCCCCGATAGCCGCAGGGTCCGCCGTGAAGGACGAAGACGAGGACGAGGACGAGAAAGCGAGGGACGACTGGGAAGAAGGCAAAAAAAGTGTCGCCGGATCCAATGTAACCTTACATGCCGCTTCCAACACAAGCCTGACCTCTTCCTTCTCCTCCTCCCTCCGCAGTCGCTCACCCAAGAGCATGAACCCCTCCTCGGCAATTTCCTGTCTGTTGCTCGGCTTCCTGCTCGCCCATCGCAACAAGTCTCTTGGCGTCACAAAACCTTCCCTCCCCGCAAACACCCCCGACCGCGTTCTCTTGCCCTGCAGCGCCGCCATTACCCCCACAAGCATTCGGCAGTGGGAAGGAGCCATCCCTATCCTCTCGTGCAGGATCTGCTCCATCTCCGGCGTAGGGATCGCGCCGAGATCTATCTCCAAAAACCGGTTCCGAAACGCCCGAGACAAGGGTTTCCGGCCACCATACGCCCCTCCGGGTGGGTTCTGCGTGGCGAAAAGTCGAAAGGCAGGGTGAGGAACAACCACCTCCTGCGTCTCCGGCACGAGTAGCTCCCGATTGTCGTCCAAAAGGCGATTCAACCCTTCCAACACTTCTGGAGGGGCGAGATTGAGCTCATCGAGGATTAGCCAAGCGCCCTCCCTCAGTGCTTTGACCAGCAGCCCATCCCGGTACTTGAGCTGGCCTGTCTCGGGGTCAGTGCCATAGCTGCCCGTGTATTCGCTCACGTCCGTGTGCTCGTGGTTGTTTATCCTCACGCAGACATGCCCCGTCCTTCCCGCCAGGTACTCCACCAGCGTCGTTTTCCCCGCGCTCGTCGGCCCCTGGAGAAGAATGGGCGCGCCCTGCCCTCCTGCCACTGCGCGCGCGAGGGCACGGAGAGCTAACTGCGCTGAGGGGGTAGGGACAAAGCGCTTGGTGCCGCGTCCTCCTCCCCCCTCTTCCTTACTCCAGTCCCGGAGAGGGAGGGGGCCGGAGGGGAGCCAGAAAGGGCCGGAGACGAGTACCCAGGAAGAAGACGAGGAGGAGGAAGAGGAGGGATGTCGACGGCTTGGTTGCTCGAGCTCCTTGTCAGAAAGGCCGGGAAGGGCCCTGTGAGAGGTGGCAGAAGAGGAGGAGAGGATAGACGAGGAGAGGGCAGCGAGGAGCTCCCGACGGAGGACGGGTCGACACGCTTCTTGCAGCTGTGTCTCAAAGGCCAATGCAAATCCTTCCAGTAACGCCCGCAATGGTGGGAAGTGCTGCGGCGCTGCTGTTAACGCCCGTGCCGCCGCCAGGGCTCGGGTGAGGGTCCGAAGGGAGTACCGAGGCCGTTGCCCCGCCCCATCTACAAGCACCGTCTCTGCTAGCGTCCGACATCTTAAATAGAGCTTGACAAGATCGCTTGGGTCAATCCACCCTCCTCCTCCTTCTCCCCCCTCTCCCCACGCCTGCCGGACCACCGCCCTCAGGTCTTGGGGATCGGTCAACTCACTCACTTCCACCTCGGTGAAACGGGCGCGGAGTGAGGGAGGGAGCTCCTTCTTCCCCGCATCATTAGCAGGGTTCATGGCTGCAAACAACCGGAAATTCGGGTGACGAGGCACAGGGGCCACGTCTCCCTTCTCCGTCAGTACCAGAGAACCTCCTCCTCCCCCCCCACCCTCGCTTCCTCCCTCCCTTCCACCCTCGTGGTCGAGGAGGGGAGTAAGGCGTTGCAGGACCTCGGCAGAGGCAAGGTTGATCTCGTCGAGCAGCACCCAGTGGCCTTCCCTTACAGCCTTGACCAGCAGCCCCTCAACGAACTCAAATGCCATCATCATCGAGGACGAGGACGAGGACGAGGAGGACGACGCCGACACCCGCCGGTCAAAACGATGAACAGCCACGGCCAGATTTGCCCATCGAGCCCGTAGGTTCTCTCCCTCCCCCCCTCCCTCTTTTTCTCCCTCCTCCCCCTCCATTTCCTCTTTCTTCAATTTTTCCTCCGCCGAAGCCAACGCCCGTTTCATCCCCTCCGCGAGCCTCTTCCACTTCTGTCCTTGCACGGCCATGGCCAGGGCATCCAGGAACCTCGCGTTCTTCTTCCGTGAAAATAAAGCCTCAAACGCAGGTAACAATTCAGTGTACAGTCGTCGAGCCGCCTGTGCGAGCTCCACCGGCCGAAAGCCTCCTACCAAATCCGCACCGTCGCTTTGTAAAGAGAGGTTCTGGACGACAAGGGTCTGCCCCGTCTCTCGCGCCAAGGCCTGGATCATGGTTGTTTTCCCACAGCCTGTCTCTCCTATGAGAAGGACGGGTTCATGGGCCCCCGCAGCCACCGCGACCCGTTCGAGGGCGCGCAATGCGTGATTTGTCCAGACGAAAGAGGAGGAGGAGGAGGAGGAGGAGGAGGAAAAGGAAGAGATTGAAGATAGGTCGTTGCTACAGCTGCCGCTTCTTTTCCGAGAGTCCTCTAGGTCAAAACTTCTACCCCCAAGCCCCAAAGACTTAAAATGAAGACAAGGAAGAACCGCACGGCCAATCCGTAGGACGACACGTTGCACTTTCTCGTCACGCTTCCCTCCTTCCACTTCCTCCGTCCCTCCCTTCTTCACTGTCACCGCCACGTGGCCCCAAGCCGGCCGATGTCTCAAACATGCCTCCTCCAATCGCTCGACTCGCACGTTCCACAACCGTGTCAGCACGCCATATGCTATGCTGCCTTCTCCGCCCTCCGTCCCTCCCTCCCCTCCTCCAACCACATCCAAAAGATGGGACAGGACCTCAAGTCGCTGCGCCTCCGTGATATACGCCTCCCCTCCTTCTTTCTCCTTCCCCCCAGTCTCCATAAGGGAGGAGGAAGGAAGGAGGGAAGACATGCTGGAAGCTAAGCGCCGTCCCACCTTAATGATATCCCTTAACGGCGAAACGCGCCGTCTTCTTATTTGAGGCGGAAGCGCAGCGAATGTCTGCAGCAGCAGCGAATACACCAGCGAAGGCAACCCCGGACACACGCCCCTCACGACCTCGCTCACTTCCTCCTCCTCCAGGCCCTTTACACGCACATACACCCACGGGCCCGCCAAAGCCGCCAAACCACCCAACAGCGGCTTCAGCGAGGAAGAGTCCGACGTTGTCACGGTCCCGAACAACCGGAAATTCGCATGGGCCTGGATCGGGGTCGCTCGTCCAGGCAAGGTCAGCTGCCCCGTCTCTAATAGAGGGCTTAAGGCCGCCAGCACCTCTACAGGGGCCCGGTCAACGTCCTCGATGCACACCCATTGGCCTCGTTCTATTGCGAGGGTCAGGGGGCCTGCCCGCCAGAGAAACTCACCCGGTGTCTCTCCACACACCACAGCACCAAGCAAGGCTTTCGCGTCTGCTTGGTCGTCTAAATGCATTTCGAGCATGTCCGCGTTGTTAGTGGCATGAGCGAGGAAGCGGAGGAGGAGTGACTTCCCGCAGCCCCCGGGGCCGGCGAGGAGGAGCGGGCGAGGGGTACTGCTGCTGCTGCTGCTGCTGCTGCTGGCAGAGAGCTCAACGGCAAGGGCACGGCAGGCAGCACGAGTGGAAGGGGTAAGGATAAGACGTGGGTGGCCTTGTCGCTGGCGGCGCCTTGAGGACGAGAACGAGGCGGAGAAAGGGAGGGAGGAGGGGCGCTTGGGGAGGAGGATGCCTTGGATATTGACTAGGCGGTCCTCGGCCAGAGGATGATAGTCGCGGGCGACATCAAGAGAGACACTCTCTTCCGGTAACTCTTCTACTTCATTGTTTGAATCGGCGGGTAATGACAAGTCGAAAGAAGAGGGGGAAGGATGGCTTTGGTAGGGTGCTAGGGCGGTGCGAGCGCAGGCCTCTGCCTCAACCGTGCTGCTGCTGCTGCTGCTGCAGCTGCTGCCACAGTTGGTTTCAGAGGAGGAAGTGTAAAGGCCAAGAGCCTCGTAAAATGTTTGTGATTCCTTCTCGGAGAGGTGAGAAAGGAGGGCAATGCATTGAGCGGCCCAGAAAATAAGGCTCCGGTTGGTCGGGGTGGTGCCCGTCGTCGTGTCTGCTTTCGTGGCCGTGAGAAGCACAGCCCGCAAACGAGGCAGCAGGATGGCCTGTAGCGTCGCCATGTCCTCGTCAGTGTCGTTCTTGCTGCTGTTAGTGGGGAGGCAGGAAGAAATGCATGTGTGTAGCGCGGGTAGCACGCCCTCGAGCTCCAGGGGAGGCAGGCGACGGGGCTGGTGGCTGACGCCATGTAAGTAGTCATGGACGACCGGTCGCAGGTGCCGGCCCCGAGGGAGTAGACGCCCAAGGAGGAGAAGAAGACGTAGACGACGATTGCTTTGGTCGTCTTCTTCTACCTCCTGGTCAGCGGAGGCGGCAGTGTCGTGGTGAAAGGTGGAGACAAGCCAGGCCACCAGGTCCAGAAGGACTGGGCGGAACAGGGTTTCGATGCGTGGAGAGGCTTCGTCGTCCCGAAGCAGCAGCTCTCCCAAGGCCTCAGCGGCGATTGTTGCAGAGCGAGTTGTCTCTTGTCCTCCTCCTGGTTGTAGGGCCCGCGTCATAGCGGCACGCCAATATGCAGAGGCAGAGGGAGAGGAGGTCGACGACTCAAGAGTGCGTAAAAAGTGTTGGCAGGCTCTCCAGAAGGGCGATGCATGGGCTTTAGATGATGTGTCCATTGCCGTGGCCCTTTCTGGTAGGTTTCAACACTGTAGATAAATGCGTATAGTGTTGGTGGAAGGGTTGGTGGTAAATATTGGCGCATATGGCCAGACAGATACTAGCTATCCAACCATTAAAAAATGGAGGGGGAAACAACTCCCAAAAAGTGCCACAGGCCACAAATCCATTCTACTCTTGAACGGTGCTCTTTACCTCGTGTCTGTGGATGTGCTTGGGTGAATGGAGCGTGGTACTTTGAGAGTTTGTGGTCACAAGCGTGGTGAGGTCGACTGGATGGTGGAGGCGGCGAAGCAAAGCAACGGACGCATCATGCTTTGACTTGTGGCTTACGCAATCTAATACAACCGTCGCACACACACAGTGCTGCGTGGCCATGGAGGCCGGGACGCAAGATATTGTGACGGACGGCAAAGGTAGCGGCAGCGGCAGCGCGGTTTGGAAAGACATCACAGAGGTACGTCTACGGTCACCATGCAGTAGCCTCCGATGTCTCTCAGCCGCGTGCACCACGCCCACGCATCGAGTGAAATCTCCTCCTCGATATGAACTGGATAGAAAAGGGTTTATTGTGACTGCTGACAGCGCCTTGCCGTTCTAGTTCTTTCTTCTCTCCCATGCGTCTTGCCCCTGACCATCCCCTCCTCCAACCCCATATCCCCTCGCCTACCCCTCCACTCCGATGAATAGGAATGCCGCGCTGCCGCCAGTTCGCTGGGTACGGGCGAAATGATTTGTGCGCCGTCCTTTTCCTTGTTCGAGTCGATGAGCGCCTTGGAACTGATGGACCCCAAGATGGACGAATCCTTGCTCGAGGTAGGGTGGAAGTATAGGGAGAAAGAGAGCGAATCCTTAGCAGTAATGAGTGACCGCTGTAAAGACCCAGTGATTTCATTCATCCTACCTTTGAGCTAATTTGCCCACTTTGTACACTTGAACCAACACAGCCTGTGGAAGGCGTCTCCTCCCGCCTGGCCCGTGGGGAGCTGCCCATCCAAGTGTCTCTGACGCAGGCTGCCAGGATTGTTGGGGGCATGCTAGCGTACGAGGTAAGGGAAGAAGGAAGGGAAGGAGGAAGAGAGGGAAGGAGGGAGGGAGGGAGTGTGGCAAAAATTGTCTTGAGGTGCATGAGAAGCTATCAACAGCAGGAAGAAATCCCTGTGTAGGCTTGTTTGATGCTTATGTTCTTCATCTCCCTTCTCCACCACAGGTGGCATGGTACGAGGGCGCGAGTCTCCTCGACTCCCTTTTCCTCTGCCTCTATCCGCACGGGGCCGCTATTCACGCCTTATGCTCGATGGTGGGGGTGAAGCGAGGGGAGCAGAAGGAGGAGGATGGGGAGGAGGAAGGAAAGAAGGGCAGTGGAGGGAACGGAGGAAACGGGGCAGGAGGGGGGCCGATCATGCGCGGTAAGATAGGAAAGGAAGAGAGAAGGAGGGAGGGAAGGAGCGAAGGAAGGAGCGAAGGAAGGAGGGGAGAATGGAGTATCGGGGGCGATGCCAATGAAGCATTTCGAGGCAGCAAGCTGGGTTGTTCATAATACGTGGGCTGAGAAAGCCACGCCTCCCTTCGTCCCTCCCTCCCTCCCTTCCCCAGACGCCATCAGTGAGGATCCTGCCTGCATGCCAGCCTTGGTTCTCCTGGCCCTCGTCTTTGGCACCCTCAAATCAGTAGGGGCTTTCCGGGAGGTACGGAGGGAGGGAGGGAGGGAGGGGTAGCACGAAGGAAGAAAAATGAATTTCAAAATTGAAGAAAAATAAATTTTTAAACAAGATGAAGAAAAAGAAGTTGATATCGAAGCCTACGAAAATAATGAGGAGGAGAAGGAGAAGAAGAAGACGTGGTGCGGGATGATGAAAGACAACCCCAACGAGGGGGCCATCTGTTCCAGGAATGCGACCGTTGTATTTCCTCCCCCTCGGGGGGAGGTGTTACCTCTGTCCACGAACCCTCCTGGAATCATGGCCTCTGTCAGTGAAGACAACGCGCTTGTTCACACAAGCTGTCTGACGTACGACGTATTCTTTCCTCCCTCCCTTCCTCCCTCCCTCCCTCCCTGCCTGCCTGCCTATCTTCACCATCCATGCGCATCCCTCCCTCCCCCCCTCCCTCCTTCCCTCCCTTTCTGCCCAGGTCATCCTTGACGCGGACATCTACGAGGAGGAGGACGCCCATCCCAACAGTCTGGGTCTCTATTTGGGTGAGAATCTGCTCCTGGAGGATGCCGTGTTCTTACTGGAGAAGGTAGGGAGGGAGGGAGGGGGAGGGAGGGAAGGAGGGAAGGTGGAACGGATTGTCAGGGCTGCCGCTTGTCCTTGACTACGCCTCTCATGCTTGCTCTTATTATACACCCCAGTCACGTGCCTCTCTCGCATCCCTCTTGGAAGGAGGGAGGGAGGGAGGGAGGGAGGGGGGAGAGGGGGAGGCAGAAGCGATCCAATCACTGCTGGCCCATCTTTCCTTCCGCCTTGCCCTCCTGAAGATGCAAGCTCTTTTACGTGAGTGGCATGGAGGGAGGGAAGGAGGGAGAGAGGAAGGAGAGGAGGTGGGAGAGAAGGAAAAAGGGAGGGAGGGAGGGAGGGAGGGGGTAGTAGATCTGGCGCAGGAGTGAGCCACTTTGACAGGGGAGGATGGAGGAAGAGGGGGAAGGAGGAATAACGAGAGGGAGAGGGAGGGAAAACTCTCGAAACCTGCGCTGAATCATTCGCCGACCTTCTCCCACCATTCACATCTTCTTTCCTCTCTTCTCTCAACTTGCGCCTATATATACACATACACATTTTCAGTCTCATTCTCTCCGGCGCTGGGCGAAATGGAGGGGGCGACCCTGCACAAGGCGCTGGCAGAGGCCCTCGCTGCCTTAGAAAGGGTGAAGGAAGAGGAGGAGAAGGAGGAGGAGGAGGAGGGGAAGGAGGAGGAAAAGGAGAGAGGGAAGCTGGGCTCGGTGGCCTTTGCCTTCGATCGAGGCATCACCCGCGCGCTCAAGGTGAGGTTCAAATGGAGGGGACGAAATAAAGCTTCCAGAACAAGTAAGCGAGCGATCGGCACGCTCATCCCTTCCGTCCCTCCCTCCCTCTTTTTAGGGCAACGCTCCCAGGCGCGTCATTCGCATTCCCTCTCAATCGCAAGCCCTGGAGCGCTTCCGTCAGCTGTTGCTGGAGCTGCAGGAAAGCCTGCAGGCTTTCGCCTTCGATGTAAATCACGAGGTGAAGAGGGAGGGAAGGAAAGAGGGAGGGAAAGAAGGAGGTGTCTGTATCGACACTTCTGATTGCCCGTCTTTCGCGCATTTTCTCTGGCATGGAATTTGGAGGGTTTCCCCCTTCATTCATTCACTCTATCTTTGTTTCTTTCATTCATTCTTCCTTTCTTTCTCTCATGTTTATTTTTTCCTCTCTCCCCAGGTCTTCTCCCTCCAGCGGCTCCGTATGGTGCTGGAAGAGCTCGCTGCTTCCTCTCCCGGAATCATCGCCCGCTCCTTCCTCCATCGACACCTGGTGGTGAGAAGGGAGGGAGGGAGGGAGGGAGGGAGGGAGGGAAGCTCACAGGCTTTCCTCCTTGTCCGCCGATGGACCAATAACGTTCCTCCTTGTTATCAATCGTGTTTTCACCCTCCCTTCCCTCCCTCCCCTCCACTCCCTCCCTTCCCCCCTCCGCACACTAGAAAGAAGAAGAGGACCTCCTCCTGGGTCGCTTCCCCTTCTCCCTCTCTATCGCCGAGCACATGCAAGGGATGGGCCTTCCTCTTGGTCTGGTCTACTCCGACCAGTGCCACACCTTCATCCTTTCAGGTACCTGCGCCCTCCCTCCCTCCCTCCCTCCCTCCCTCCCTCCCTCCCTCCCTCCCTCTTTGACCGATTTCCGACCAAGTTAAGTTTTTGGGCCCTCCTTCCCTCTCTCCTCCTTAGCGGCAAAAACCCTCGCGGAGGGCTTGCGTGGCTTTTGCCACAATCGGGCCCGGCAACGAGTGCGCTTGGAGGTCCTCTTTCAGGTAGGGGGGAAGGGAGGGAGGGAGGGAGGAAGGAAGGGAGGAAGGGAAGAAGGGAGAGAGGGAGGAAGGGAGCTCGCAAGCTTACGCTGGAGTAACAGGTGAGAAGGAGGGGAAGAGGAAGAAAGGAAGGAGGAGGGGGAAGGGCCACACAGACATGTGGAGATAATCCGTTAGTTTACTTGATTCATACGTTCGTTCATCGATCTGTTGATTCATTCATCTATAGATTTATTCATTCACTGATTCACTCACTGCCTTCTTGTCTAATTGATCGGTCGAATGGTCGATTCTTGTCCTGTCGTCCACAGGATCTCGGAGTGCTGCAGGAGCAGGCAGCCTCCTTGGACGCCGACTTCCGAATGTTGAATCAGGTGAGGGCCCGGAGGAAAGAGGGAAGGGAGAGAGGGAGGGAGGGAGGGAGGGGGGAAGGGAGAAGCACGCATGGGCCTAGGCCATTCACTCTCTCAAATCCTCCGCATCTCTTGGCTCCTTTTTTTCTCTGGGCAGCTGCCGGACAAGAGCACGAGTTTCCTCGTACAGTGGATCATGGAGGAGGCTCTCAGGTTGGATCGGATCCCTCTTCCCCTCCCTCCTTCCCTCCCTCTTTATTTCCCACTTTCCCTCTCTCCGTTTGACACCTCGGAGCTTCACGGTACCCGCTCACATGTATCTCCTCCCCCCTCCCCCCCCCTCCCTTCCACATAGAGGCATGCAAGCCTACATCCAACTGGGCTTTGAACTCGAGTTGTATGCGGATGTTGAGGCGGAAGCCGTGTTATGGTACCTGGACTGTGTCTTGAGCATACGGTGAGGGAGGGAGAGGGAGGGGAGGGAGGAGAGGGGAAAGGAGGGAAAGAAGGAGGGTGGGTAGGAAAGTACTCTCGTTCGGCCCCGAAGGCAAGCGAAGGCAGGGCATACCAAACCTCTTCTCATCCCATTTTTCCCTCCCTCCCTCCCTCCCTCCCTCCCTCCCTCCCTCTCCCTCGCTTCCTTTCTCCTTCCCTCGCCGTAGCCTCCAACTGCTCAGCAGCCTGGAAAACCAGCGCCTGGAGCTGGAGCACCTCCGCCGCAAATCAGAACAAGCCGCTCGTGCAAAAGGGAAAGAGGAGAGGAAGAGCAGCGGTGCAACGGCAGCGACAGGAGTGGCTGCAAAGGGAGGGGGGAGGAAGAAGAAAGTGAGGGACAAGAGAGGCAAGGCGGGAGGGAGGAAGGAGTTGCAGGGGGAGGAAGAGGAAGAGGAGGAGGAGTGGAGGCCAACAGTTCGTCCGGATGACGATGCTTTGGCTGAGGCACAGGTAGGAAGGGAGGGAGGAAAGGAATAATGAAGGGAGGGAGGGAGAGACATGTCTCACTTATCTGCCAGCGCGTTTTACTCTCTCTCCCTCCCTCCCTCCATCCCCCCCCCTTTTCCAGATCTCCCTCTCTATCCAGCGTCTCCTCGCCCGTGGCACTCACCTCGCCTTAACAGCCTTCGGCCGTGCCCGAGGACACCCTCCTCCCCCCCCCCCCCATGGCTCGGCAGCCTGGAGGTTCTTCCACCGCTTCAAAGCGTTCTCGGTGTTGAGATACCCGGAAATGTTGACTTATACAGACTTCCGGGATAATCACCAATGCTGGGAGGAGGAGGAGGAGGAAGAGGAAGGGATGGAAGGGAGAAAGGAATGTGGAGAGGCGGAGGAGGGAGGGAGGGAGGAGGCGAGAGGGCAGGTGTTGGAAGATGCGAAGGGGTGTTTTAAGGCGGTAAAAACCTTGGTGGACCATGGGATGAGGATCAAGAGTCACTTAAAGGACGAGCAGGGGAAGGCGGGCTTGAGGGATCTGGCGAGAGTGGCGGTGTCAAATAGCGTGGTTCTAATGCAAGCAGAGAGGGCGTTGATGGTGGGGGAAACGGAGGGGGAGGGAGGGAAGGAGGCGAGGAGGAAGAGCAGGAAGATGAAGAGGGCGAAGGTAAGCTTGACCTTCGCCGCGCACCGGCAGTTCCCGGTGCTGTCTGTAACGGTGCCGGAGTAAGCGTCATGGGAAAAACATGCAAGTAATGTATATAAAAACACAATGACAGAAACTCAATACAAATTCATAGGAATAAGCGCGCAAAGAAAGAAACCAGCCCACTGCAGCCAACCTTTTGTGTGCAAAGACACGCAAGAGCAAGGAAAGCAAACCATGTCCTTCCTCCTCGTTGCCAGCATCACCGATACAATGCACAAGGATGAGACAAGCAGGCAAGCCGGGTTCCACTCCTATCTTATCAGCAAATACTTAACTGGCACATTTTAATGATTTCCATTTTTTACTTGCCATATTTTGCCTCACGTGTCACACCATGACATTACCCGTCTCATTTCAAAATCCTCGCATCCTCTTTCACCCTCTCCTCCTCCCACCTCCTCCTCCTCTCCTCTCTCTCCTCCGCGCCCATTCTCCCTACCCCCCCCTCTAACGGCCATTCCTTCAGCGTTTTAAAATACCCGGCAGTCTTCTGGAACTTACTAACCAGCAGCTCCTTCATCCGCTTTTCATACGACGCCCATTCCTCAAAGCCGTATTGCCAGTAGTCTTTCCCTCGGAACTTGTGGGCGCTCGCCGTCTTCTTGTCCAAGTGGTCCAAGGGAAATGCGTCGATGATGCTACAGGCGCTCTCCAGGGGGAAGCCACACACCTCATGAAGGTACTGGCACCAGCACACGTCCGGCCCCCAGCCACTGACGGCGTTGCTGTCGATCATTTCCCAGTAGCAAGCATAAGCCTAAGGAGGGAAGAAGGGAGGGAAAACGTGCTCTTATTTCACCTTCTCTTCTCTTGTTGACATGTAGATTGTATCCCCCTTCCCTTCCCTCCCTCCTTCCAACATTTCCAATTTTCTCCTCACCTGTTGCGAGACAGAGTAGAATGGACCGTTTTCAACGACGCTTGTTGTGCGATAAAGAGTGTGGTTGTGCACCTGACACACCTTATGGTCGCTCGAGCGCCCAACCTGGAGAAAAAAAGGGGAGGAAGGGGGGGAAGGGAAAGGAGAGAAAGATGACTAAGGTGATATACCACGCCCTTTCTTTCTCTACTATTCTACTTTAAAAAAAAACATTTTCTGTCTACTTCTTCCTTTGCCTTCTTTACCTTGGTGATGGCCGGCTGGGCGATGAGCAGGTCGCGGTCGGACAGGAAGTTTTCATATGTAGTCAGGTTGAAGGGACGGTCAGGGGGAGAGCCGGCGTCCGAGTCGACAAAATGAATGTATCTGAAGGAGGGTATGAGTAAGAGGAGGTGGGGAGGGAATGATGGAGATGTGAGAGCGTTGGCAGCGGGTAAAGGATTGTGGTCGGGGGAACAGCCGGTTTCGGAATCCACAAAACGAAATGGATTCATTTCTCCATCTCGTGAGAATGTGGATAATAAAATGCATCTTTATATCATTCTCATGCCTTTTCCTCCTTTCCTCCTACACTTCTCTACCTGTAGCCGGAGACGAGCCAGGGCGAGGCGAAGCGCTTGTAGAACCAGAACTTGGCCTGGTTCTGGGCTGTGATACCAACAGTGTGCTTGTACCAGTCGAACCTTGCGGGCAAGGCAGGGAGGGGGAGCAATGTTAGAATGTTTTTTTTTCCATTTCCAGCACTCGAATCATAAACACTCCTCCTACACCACACATGAAATGACGTCGAGGAAGAAACAGAACTTATTCCCATCTGTCACCCGGTCATCGAAGCTTCCTTTCAATTCTGTGAGCAACCCCTACAGCCTGATCAGCCCATCAAGATTCCTCACAGCAAGAACAAGGGCAACAACCCGACGACAGTTCACAAGGGAGAAGAGAGAGAAGAGAATGTCGCACTTACTGATTCCACTCTGTCGCCGAGTCATCAAAATGCATCAGCACATAGTCAAAATTATCCAATCCCCACAACCGGACCAGCCCATCTATATTCGCCATCGCACTCCTGCCCGCCGTGAACAACACCAAGCTCTTGAATTCAGACTGACCCTTCTCGTACGGATAAAACATGTCGCGAAACACGTAGTAATTGAAACCTCGCTCCGACCATACACTTCCACGCGGTCCAACGCATTCCCCCGGCTTGCGACGGCCCTGGTGCGGGGGTTGCAGAGCGGTGGCATGGTAGGAAGGGCAGGCTTCGGAGGGAGGATCATTTGTGGAGGAAGATGCAGCCACAGGAGAAGTGATAATGATCGTATTTTCTGCCTCAGATGCTGCTGTTTCTCTTATTGTAGTAGTGGCAGCGACGATAGCTCTTTCTTCTTTTTTTTCGTTGTTTCCGGCCATTCTTTGCTCTTCTTTCTCAACTGCTTCTGTGGCAGCCTGTACACCAGCTTGTCGCCCTAACTCGTACGCTTTGGATATCTCTTTTTGTAGTTGTGCTTCTGTAAAAGTCTCGGCCGGGAGGGGAGCCTGTCGGTGTTGGGTGAGGGTAGGGAGAAAGAGGACATCGGGATGGGTGAGTGTTGCGACATGGTGTGTGATGGCAACAAACTTGCGAGTTAATAAGAGTTCTACCATTTTTATATCACCTAAGCTATAGCTTGAGTATGTTCTCATTCCTAATCCTTCCTCCCCTTACTTCCTCAACTTCCACTGTTCTTGACTCGTACTTTTCCGTCCATCCCTTCCTGCATACCTCGTTTAAATCTCGGACTAGCTCCTGACTTGGTGCGTTCGATATTTCAGAATAAAATTTAGGAAAGGTATGCAGCGCCACAAGAATAATCATGGCGAATGCTACCGGGAAAGTAATCTAGAGAGAGAATGTATTGGGGAGGAGGGGAGAGACGGGAAGAGGGGTTGGAGACAGGAAAAGGATGGAGAAGGGATATGTGGATGGAAGCTTTATCCAATTCTACAACTACATTAGCTTTTCTTGATTTATGGGAGGGTTTACTTTTCTACTTGTCCAAGAGCCCACTTACCTGCCGTGCGCCCCGTATTTTGTCTACTCTCGGTCCATGCCACCGATTCCTTGGCGGTGCCGCCATGGGCTCGAGCCGGCCTGGTATGCATGCAATGAAGATGGAGGGAAGGGAATGGTATGAAAATCGATGCAGCATGACGTAGGAAGTATTCACGTATGCGCATGGCCATAATTAAGGGCCTTGGATAGATTTTGGGGTGCTGCGTGCACGAGAAGCAACGTCCTTGACGTTTACGACCGTTACGCTACCACGAATCATCATCCCCCTCTCCTCGTCCCCTAGGCATATGTCTCTTTGACCTTCCATGGTATTTTTGCTTTCACATGTAAATGTACTACAATTGTGCGTCTTCATGTATTTTTAGCTTGGTGCTGTGGATGTATACAAGGCCTCCCTCCATCAGCTGCGGACCATATTCAAAGCACTACTCAGATACGACTTTCATACGACTCTCATCATCATCCACCCTAACAAACTGACCCAATGCAGGCACAAAACATGTCATCAACATCATTCCGGTCGATGCAAGACCGGCGGCTTCTCACCAGCACCGGTGGTAATACCAACCGGTCCTCTTTGTCAGTAGGCGAAGGCTCTCCCCGCGCGACCATCACCTGTACTACCCCAGGCAGCAGCAAGGCAGCCCCCCGTCGCAGCGCTCAAAAGCACACGGAACAAGAATGTATGAAACAGAAAGAAAAAGATGAAACCATGCTGGAAGAGCCTGTAAAGAAAAATCGGCAGAAGAAGCGAACGACTTGGAGGGTCGAGACGTTTTGCCGGTGCGTGGTAATTGGAGGGAATGTGGGCTCGTTAAGCGTGATCATGATCTGTAATTTGTACCCCTTTTTTTCCTTCTCTCTCTATAGAATCAAGCCACAAGTCAATTCGTCTTCCCCTTCGGCCAAGCATTTCCGGTCTATCCCTTACGAATTGCGCCATGGACAAGGACGTACGTATTCGTTCTATTTGTGGGTGGAGTAAAGATGAGCAATTATTGGATAGGGCTTATACATCCTTGTATCTCTGCTTCCAATCCCAACTATTTTTCCTCATAACATAGCCCTGGGTGCAGATCCTCCCCACCGCCGCCTTCGTATAGGCGTAGCAGGGAGCGGTACAGGTGGGATGGCCTTTAACTCCCGCCGACAGGAGATGGACTTCAGCTTCACAGAGGTGCGCCAGATAGCCAGATAGGGCAAATGGCAAGGCTGGAAAGAGCAAGGATGATATCAATAAATAATTGTTTGTACATGGATGAGGAAGCAGGGGCTCGTTATTACCTAAACTCTCCTCTCTTTCTGTCCCTCCCTCTCTCCCTTCCTCTTCAGGTGTTCCCTCCCGCCATCACCCAAGACCAGGTCTACCACCGTGTGGCCAGTGCCGTCGTGGACTCAGTCCTACATGGATACAACGGCACGATTTTTGCCTGTACGCGCTTCTCACTTCCTCCCCTCCCTTCCACACTTCTTCCCGCCGTCCACTGACTCTCCTGTTCCCCACCCTCCTTCCCTGCCAGACGGACAGACGGGCTCCGGGAAGACCTTCACCATGACGGGCGGCGACTCCTTCGACGAGCGCGGCCTCATTCCCCGTGCCATCACTGATGTCTATGATACCATCAGACAGACGCCTGACCGACGCTTCAAGGTCCTTGTCCTCCCTCCCTCCCTCCCTCCCTCCCTCCCTCCCTCCCTCCCTACGTAGCCAATCATCCGCCCGAATGTGACCAACCCATGCCCCCCTATCCATTCCCCTTCCTCCCCCAGGTCTTAATTTCATATATGGAGATCTATAAAGAGAGCGCATATGACCTCCTGGACGTGAGCACCCGCACTAAACCCTTAGAGGGGTGGACCAAAGTATGCATGCCCTCCCTCCCTCCCTCCCTCCCTCCCTCCCTCCCTCCCTCCCTCCCTCCCTCCCTCCCTCCCTCCCTCCCTCCCTCCCTCCATGCGTCCATCTCTTTCCAGCCCCCTACTCCAGCTTTATCGAATCCAGTTCATAGTCAGAAATGCACGATAAGCCTTCACTTGGATCTTGCCTTCACACCCACGCGGAGCTTCCCTTGGTCAGCGGTTTAAACTCTCTCACCCACACACTCCTACCCTCAACCACACCTCTTCTTCTTCCCCCCCCTCCAGATTCAGATGATGGACGACGAAGATGGGGAAATGAATCTGCGGAACCTGAAGCTGTACGAGGCCACATCGGAGGAGGATGCTTTGAACCTCCTCTTCCTCGGCAACTGGCACAGGATTACGAGCTCGACGCCGATGTAAGGAAGGAGGGGGGGAGGGACGGACGGACGGACGGAGGGAATGAGGGAGGGACCGAGGGATTTGTGGTCAAGGGCGTAATGGGCTTTCTGGGGAAGAGAAGTTACAGTGAGGAATGGAGGGAAGGAGAGAAGGAAAGGGAGGGAGGGAGGGGTCCAGCTCGATGTCGCTTTGATCGCCGATCTTCCCCCTATATTTCTTTTCTGTCTAATTCATGTAGGAACGAGGCGAGCACCCGGTCTCATTGCATTTTCACCATCCGTATCCAAGCCGACCCACTCCTGCACGGTACAGAGGGAGGGAGCGAGGGAGGGAAGAGGGAAAGGCGGGAAAGAAAGAGGGCAAAGGAGTCCCCGTACTCACGAGAGAACAAATGCACTAATTCCTCCTCGGGGTTGCTCTCCCCTCCCTAGGCATCCCGAACCGGCCCTCCAAGTCCACCTTTGGCAAGCTCAATCTCGTCGATCTGGCAGGTAAACCTCTCTCCTTTTTTCTCCTCCTCTCTTCCTTCCTCCCTCCCACCTTTCCTCACGTTCCCTTCCTTTCATTCAGGCTCTGAACGTCTCTTCAAGACGGACAACCACCAGAGTAGCAGTAGCAGCAGCGGCAGCGGCCTGGCCGCCAGCAATTACACGCGGATGGAGGGAAAGTACATCAATCTTTCCCTTCACTACCTCGAACAGGTCATCATCGCCTTACAAGACAAAGGTATGTCGCCCTCCTTCCCTCTCCCTCCCCCTCCATCCCTCCTACTCTCATCCTCCCAAAATCTAAATGTCCATTCCTTCTAAAACTTTTTCACTTGCTCTGCCTTCCTGTCGCTCTTCTCACATTGCCTGCCGCCACATACAGCCCGGAGGCAGAAGGATGAAGATGAGGAAGGACAGGGCCGGCCTGGCCTTGTCCGCGGTTCCTCCTCCTCTTCCTTCACCAGCAGCTCGCTCTACCCCTCCTCCCCCTCCTCCTACCACATCCCTTATCGGAATAGCGTCATGACCTCCATCCTCCGAGACTCCCTTGGCGGGAACTGCAGGACTGTCTTCGTCGTCACGCTCAACACGGTAAGACACCTTCCTTCCCTCCCTCCCTCCCTCCCTCCCTTTTTTCCCTTCTTTGTCTCACGCACCTTCCTCCCTTTCCCTTCCTCCCTCCCTCCCTCCCTCCCTCCCATTCCCTCCTCAGGAACTCGATCACCTGGAGGAGTCTTTGTCCACCTGCCGATTCGCGCAACGCTGTGCCCAGCTCTCGACGGACGTCCTCGCCAACGAAGAAGTGAACCCAGACCAGCTCACGGCCTCCCTACAAGCTGAGGTATGTCATTTCTCCATCCCTCGATCTATTGCTTCCTCCCTCCCTTCCTCCCTTCCTCCCTCGATTTCCCTCATCCCTCCTTCTCAGAATCCTTCCGCCGCTTTCCTATTTTTCCTTCTCTGTGTGTACAGGTGCTGCGTCTCCGTCGCAAGATCTCGGCTCAAGAGACCGCACTTGCGACTGCCCTGACCCAAACACGTACGTGCCCTCTACGTCTCTCCCTCCCTTCCACGCAGCCCATCCACCATCCCTTCCTCCTCTCTTGTACTTGCAACAGAGGAAGAAGAATCGAAGAACGCCTGGCGGGGTCTGACGGGCGCAGAGAAGCATTTGTGTCGCGATGTTGTCCGCGGCTTTGTGCAGGTACGAGAAAGAAGAGAGAAATGGAGGGAGGACGGAGCCGAGGGGGCATTTGTCGTCAGCCTTTACTCATAATGTCACGTCTTCTGCCACTTAGGTCGCGTCCTCCCTCCCTGCCTCCCCTCCCTCCTCCCCTCCCTCGGGCCCGCTCTCCGTCCCTCCCCATTATGAATGGATCTATACACTGGCACGGCCGCTCGTCGCCTACTGCGCGCATTTGCTCTTGCTCTGGGGGGAGGCCGTCAGGGAGGAAGGGAGGAAGGAAAGGAAGGAGGGAGTGATGAAGCACCAGCAGGAGCAATGGAAACGCCACCAGCGGCTCGAGCAGGCGCACCACCATCAGCATCGTTCTTCTGTTGGGGAGAGACCCACATCCGGATTTGCCTTATTACAGCAGCAGCAACAGCAGCAGCAGCGTGAGCCAGACGCTCAGATCACCCCACACATCCATACCTCTCTCTTTGCGACTGCAGCCCCCACCGCGCCCCTTTCCATCGCTTCCCCCCATCAGGAAGGGAAGGAGGCGGAGGCGGAGGCGGAAGCGAGGAACGAGGGACGGAGGGTCAGGGGGCTACTGCAGCAGGGGCATGTCTTTTTCAAGCTGGGGAAAGGGGAAAGGAAGCACGAAAGATTTGTGTGGGTGGCTCTAGACATGACAAGACTGCACTGGCGGAAGGAGAGGAAGGGAGAAAAAAAGGGAGGGAATAAGGGGGAGGACGAGGGAGAGCATAAAAATGGCAATCCTCCTATTTCTTCCTCGTTCCTTGTTCTTTCAGACTGCCAGCGTGTAGCCGCTGGTCGTGACGGCGAGAGAGGGGAAAAGGAGGGGAAAAGGGAGGAAGAGAAGGGTGTCTTTTTCACCCTGTACAGTCACGACCGCTACGTCACATTTGAGGTCCCTCCGTCCCCTCATGCCAAGCGAACAAGAAACGCCTGGGTTGCAGCCTTAGCCTCTGTCCTCCAGCAACAGCAACTACAGTCGCAGGCCCTCTCTCCCTCACGATCCCCCCCCCTCCCTTGTCTTTCTCCTGTTCCACGAAAGACGTTGACGCGGTCGAAAGCGTCCAGACCTGCCATGAACCTCGCTGTGCATCCCGTACCGCGCGAGGAGCAGAAGATGAAAGAGGCAGGGCACAGGAGAGAGGAGGGAAAGGAGGGCGACCTCTGCCACCAGCACCACCACCGACAGCAGCATAAGGAGGTCAAGGAGGGGGAGGAGGAGATGATACGGCAGCAGCAGGTGGGACAACAGCAGCAGCGGTACAGTCCACCGCTGGGCCTCTTTGCAACCGAGCATCTTGACCAGGAACAACGACAAGAATACCATTCAAGCAGCATCCCCTCTCTCTCCCTGCCTCCCTCCGAGGAGCCATCGCGGTATATCTACCCCCCTCCCTCGCAGTTGCAGCCCGTCCTGTCCTCAACCCATGGTCGTCAATACCAGCAGCAAGCGAAAGAGTGCCATGGGCAAGTGTCTGTGGCTCAATCTTCCGTCCCCTCTTCGTTACACCCTCATCGGCCTACTGTTACTTCTTCTCCACCTTGTTCTTCCCTGCAGGAGCAGCAGCAGCACCAGCACCAGCACCAGCAGTACCAAGGAAAAATTGAGGAGG
The DNA here is from genome assembly GCA_004519485.1 of Nannochloropsis oceanica. Taxonomy (NCBI): domain Eukaryota; class Eustigmatophyceae; order Eustigmatales; family Monodopsidaceae; genus Nannochloropsis; species Nannochloropsis oceanica. Next base: position 1,404,586 of record CP038130.1, read on the forward strand.
GTGGGTATAGCCAGGATCACGATCGAGGGCATCAGCAGCAGCAGAAATCATCGGTTGCCCATCGCTATCCAATTTACCCACCCCTTTCTTCTTTCTCTTCCAAATGTCCTTCCTCCCGCCATCATCTCCCGCACCAGCAGAACCAAAAGGGGCAAGACGGAGAAGAAGAACCTCGCGCAAGTACGACAGAAACGGATGACAGTGAAAAGAAAGTGGAGAGCCCCCAGGCCGGAGTCTACCCCATCTATCCTCCTCCGCCTGTTGGTGTTCCTCCCTCCTACTTCTATACCCTTCCCATCCCCATAGAAAACACCGGCAGGCGGACTGGCAGAAGAGATGGCAACACATGTGATGCCTCCTCCTCTCCTTCCTCCTCTTTCTCCCTGCCCTTCTCCCAGCCGTCCTCGTCCTCCATTCGTCCTCCAAAATCTCAATACCACTACCATATTTTGAGCGAGCGAGGCGAACCCCTCCGTCCCTTCCCCCCTCCATCGACTCCAATTACCTTATGCAATTACCTCTCCCAGAGTAAAACTGGCGATTGGGAAGACAATTTGAAGATCCTGCAATCTGGAGGACGGAAAGGACGAGCAGAAGGAGAGAGGGGAGGAACTACGGTCAGGGGCTTCAGCCTCACCACCTCTGTTTCCCCCTCGGCCTCCTCCTTCCTTGGGTCATCGTGCGGAAGCTTAAGGGACAGCAGCCCTGCTCCTAAAAATGTCCTCTCCACCGCCACTACTACCACCTCTCACTCCATCTCTTCCTGCCCCTCCTCGCGTCCTTTTCTCCAGCGCAGCAACTCTCAGACTGTCACTGTCCCCCCTGCCTCTCCCTTTCTTCGTCGGCCTCCCTCTCTTCCTACCACCCCCATGACATCGACAAATCAAGATCAAGGAGGGAAGGAGACACATGTACCTTATTCTTCGTCACGGGACAAAGAGGGGAAGAGGTTGAGGAGCGCGGCTCGAGTAAAGCTCGAGTCGCGACCTGCTTTTTACTGAAAGTGAGATGAGACTGTGAAAGCGTCAGCGTGTGAGTGAGGGAAAGAATATTGACTATTGGATGAAATTGTATAAATCGAAACGGTTTGGACACGCTTCTCTTTTAGTGTAGATGTGCTCTAGGATGGGGTCGAGCGGCCTGCCAACAGCGGCAGGGTGGAAGGAGGAGGAGGAGGAGGAGGAGGAGGAGGAGGAGGAAAAAAGTGTCACGAGCACGTTAGTGGCCTCTGGTCACGAGATGGCATGAGAACGCCTGAAGACTTGCTCAAGCGAATGGATGTAGATAGATAAGCACGACTAACGCGGACAAAGCTTGGAATGATTTCTTTTCTCCAAAGAACCAAATGTAATTGAAGAAAAGGATACAAACAAGACTTGAAGAGGTGAAGACCAAGAGCTTTGCATCACATATTATTGTCGTACTTTACTTAATTCCTCCGCCCTTTTTAACTTATACTATCTAAACATGGCACGGACGGGATCTTCTAATGCACAAACTACTTTTTCTTACCCCCTTCCCTTCCTCCCCCTCGGCCCCCCTCCCTCCCTCCTCAAACATAGCGTCGCCTCCCCTGCTCTCTTTTCACCTTGTACCTGCCCTTATTTTTAAAGAGAAACCAACGAGTGCTCACCTCGCTCATCCACCTCCTCCACCACCACCTACCCTCGGCCCGTCGACTCGCCGCCTCCTCCGCCTCCACTCGTGCCAAGGCTGCGTCAAAATCTTCTTCCCCCTCCTCCTCCTCCTCCTCCCCTTCTCCTTCCTCCTCCTCCCCTCCCTCCTCCCCTTCTCCTTCCCCCTCCTCCTCCTCTTCCTCCCCTTCTCCTTCCTCCTCCTCCCCTCCCTCCTCCCTCCTCCCCTTCCGCCACGCTTCCGGCCCAAGCGACAACTTGGATGCATACTCCCGTCGTCCTTCCCCCTCCCCCTCTCCATCCACTCCGCCCAGCGCCCCCCACCCTCTCTCCACCCCCGCATCTCCTTGTGTGTGCAACTGAAACAGCCGCCGCTCTACCCCCCCTTGGGCATCATTGAGCCTGCGGTAGGCGAGACGATCCTCAGCGTGCAAGAAGCGGCGCAAGAGGAGGGAAGTGCGAGAAAAAGAGGAAGAGGAGGAGGAGGTGGAGGAAGGAAGGGTGGAGTTTATGGAGAAAAAGGCCAGGGAGGGTGGGAGCGAGGGTGGAGACGATGACGGAGGCGAGGAGAAGAGGGAATGTGTGAGGTTTTTAAAGGAGGCCTCCAAGTGGGGGAAGCGGGCAAGGAGGCTGGGGTCGTCCGTGTCGTCGCTGTTGTTGATAAGAGATGTGGTGAGCATCAGATGACGGGCGAAAAACAACTCGGCCAACAAGTGAGTGAGTGGGTGGTCCAAGAGGGAAAAGGAAGGGAAGGAGAGAGACAGAGACATTGCCAAAAAATGCTGCAGCCTCTTGAGTGAACACGTGTGCTCTGTATTACCCCTCCATACTCCTCTCCCTCCATCCCTCTCTCCCCCCCCTGCTTCCTCACCTCAGCAACCACGGCGTCTCCAACACTGAAAACGCTTCCCCTCCCTCCAACCCTCCCTCCTTCCCTTCCTGCCTTAGACAGGCTTGGGAGATGCGGAAGATAAGGTAGGGCAACGGTAGCCCCCGCTGGTAATTGGAATGAGAATGGGCGGGTGGAAATTTCGATTCTGCATCGGCACACCTCGTCAGCTTCCCTCCTTCCCTCCTCCCCTCCCTCCCTCCCTACCTCCCTACCTACCTCCTCAATTTCCCTTCCATGCTCTCGGTACAGCCGGTCTTTCAGCGCAGTGAGCAGTCGGGCTCGCACCACCCGGCGTAATGTCGCCCCCAGCCGAAGTGCCCAGTCTGTGGACCTGGAGGGAGGGAGGGAGGGAAAGGATGGGGGTCACACGAGCGATAGGGTGTGTGGGTATATTTGACAGAAAGCTCCCGTCTCCCCTCTCTCCCTTCATCCCTCCTTCCCTCCCTCAAAACCACTTACTGTACAATTCCCGGTGGACCCCGCAAGGGGATGCGTGTCTCCAACCCCAACCCCCTCCACTTCCTCCCTCCCTTCTCCTCCTGCTCCTTTCCCTCCTCTGTCCTCTCCTTCATCACCTCCTCCCCCCCCTCCTCATCAAGAGGAATGAGACGCCGGCCTGAGGAAGGAGCGAAAAATCGACCATCAGGCCCTCGCACAAGGAAGCGGGTGTTCTTGTCCTCCTTCGTGGCCAATCCCTCCTTCGTTTCCTCTGGGGATAGACGAGAAGAGATCGGGGAGGAGGAAGGGGAGGAGGAGGAGGAGGGGGAAGGGGAGTTGTCTCTTTCTCTCATGGCAAAGAGGGATGCCTCTTCCTCTTCAGCGAGGTACTGGAATTCGTCCCCTTCCTCCAACTCGTCCTCGTAAACATACTCCCATTCTTCCTCCTCCTCCTCCTGTTCCTCCTCCTCCTCCTCTTCCTCCTCCTCCTCCTCCTCCACCTCTTCCTCCTCCTCCTCCTCCTCCTTCGCCACCTCCTCTCCCTCCTCCTCGCTTTTGTCCCTCCCTCTCTCCTCCCCCGGCCCAAATAGAGAGGAGGCACTACGAGGCGACGACATGAACTGCCCTTCTTCCCTCCCTCCCTCCAGCCCTACCTCCTTCCCTCCCTCCAACAGATTTTTCAACAGAATCAAATCTTCCCTCACAAGCCGGCGCGGCACGTCTTCCCCTTCCCTCCCTCCCTCCCTTTTTCCCTCTCCTCCTTCTTCACTGCTTTCCCCCCTCCCAGTCAAGTCAAAGGTGGGCAGCATCGCGTTCCCCTCCTCTCCTGCCCTCCACATGAGCATCTTCCCTTCCGCGTCCTCTTCTTCCTCCCCTTCCTCTCTCCCACCCTCCAGCTCCTCCTCCCCCTCTTCCTCCTCCTCCTCTCGGTACGCGAGAGCCTCCAGCCGGGCCGGGTCTTCCAATCCGCCCATGGAAGGGGAGGAGGAAGAGGGAGGGAAGGAAGAAGTAGGGGAGGGAGGGTAGGCGTCGTCGAGGTAGGGGTCTTCCTCGTCATCATCATCCTCCTCCTCCTCCTCCTCCTCCTCCTTAATACCTGGGTCCTGCAGAGGCTGTCGTCCGTATGAGAAGAAGGGAAAATTAATGGTCAAATTTTCTGCCTGCTTTTGAAGAGGATATCGCCCTCCCGCCCTCCTTTCCCTTTCCCCCCCCCCATTTCCCCCCCTTCCCCCTCTTCCTCCTTCTTCTCACTTACCGAATCTTCATTCCTCTGTACCCTTGAATGCGTTGCCCCTCCTCCGGCCTTCATCTCGCTTTCCCGCCCGCCCTCCCTTCTTCCCACCCTCCCCCTCCTCCAGGACCCTCCCCATCCCCTCCTCCCTCCTCCCCCTCTCCTCTCCCTCTCCCTTTCCTCCTCTTCCCTCCACTCCCTCAACGACAACACCCTCCCCCTGCGCTCCTCCCTCCTCCTGATCAAGGATGGAGGATGTCGCGCCTCGTACGTCCTCTCGGCCTCGATCCAGTACCGGCACACCCACAGGTCCAACCACCCTTCAAGGGAGGACGGGGGGGAGGGAGGGGGGGAAGGAGGGGGGGAGAAGAGGCGCACGAGAGAGGGCGTGGGGGACGGAGGAAGGGAGGGAGGGGGAGAAAGCAGGCCCGAGGCGTCGAGCCACGGGAGGTCCTCGACGGAGGGGGGGCGGCCAAGCACAAGCTGCATCTGACGCAGGGGATTTTGGAAAACGGCGAGGGAGGGAGGGAGGGAGGGAGGGAGGGGTTCTTGGAGGAAGGTCGAGGTGGAGGGAGGGGAGGAAGAGGAGGAGGAAGGGAATGAGGATTGTTGCGGCTGCTGCGTTTCCTCCTCCCTCTCCATCTCCCTCTCCCTCTGTCCCTCCCTCACCGCCAGGCGGGCTGCCTCCTGCCTCACACCGTGCAGGTCCTCCTCCCATTTCTCCCTCACCTCCCTCCTCCTTCTCTCCCCCTCCATCTCCCCTCCGTCCCTCCTCCATATATCCCCCTTCCTCCTCCACTCCGGGGCAAGCAAGCCGTCCAAGGCCTTCATCAGCACGGCCGCTTTTTCGCGGGGGTCGAGGGAGGGCGTGAGAAAGGGCGGGAGGGAGGAAAGGGTGTGGTGGGGCAGCCCCGACAAACCCAAGCGGGCCGCGAGGGGGGGGTAAGGACGGTGGGAGGGGGGGAGGAAGGGAGGGAGGGAGGGGGAGGAGGTGGCGCGGAGGAGGTGGGAGAAGGGGAGGAAGAGGAGGGAGAGGTAGAGGGGCACCAACCAGGCGAGGAGATGGAGGGCGGGCTGGAGGGCGGGAAGGAGGAGGAGGGGGGAAGGGAGGAAAGAGGCTGCTGCGTGGGGAAGAGGAATAGGAAAAAAGGAAGAATGAATGAGTGCTGCCTTCCCCCTTATATTCCAACCACGCAATCCCTCCCTCCCTCCCTCCCTCCGTCCCTCCCTCCGCAACCCACCGAGCGGTGCGGGCCCTGGTCCTGGGAAGACGAGGGAGCACTGGGCAGCTGTCGTCAGAAACGCCCGCCACTGGTGGAAGGCGAAACCCAGGAGGGGAGAGGCCTGGAGAGAGGTAGGCAGGGAAGGAGGGAGGGAGGGAGGGAGGGAGGGAGGGAAAGAGTATGGTAAGGAAGAGAATTCAGAGGGTGAAGAAGTGGGTGTGTCCCTCCCCTCCCTCCCTCCCTCCTTCCCTCCCTTCCTCACCTCCTTGTCCGTCGCCTCCATCATGCTCGGCCACTGCCACAGGCACCACCACGCCGACAGCTTCAACAACACCGTCCAGATCGACAAGAGCAAGGGGGGGGAAGAGGGCGGGAGGGAGGAGGGGGTGACTGCCGAGAGGGTCAGGAGGAGGAGGGGTAGCACGCTCAAGCTGTAGTGTAAAAGGAGGCGGAAGGGGGCCCTGCCTCGCCTTCAGGAAGAAAAGAAGGAGGGAGGGAGGGAGAGAGGGATGGGAATATGTGAGGGTACAGGATGCATGTGTAGTGGTAGGGGAGCATTACGAGTCCTCATTCCCCTTATTCACACCCTCCCTCCTCCTCGATCGCTTTCTCCTTATGGTCCAGCAACGACACATCTTCTTCTTTCTTCCACTCTCGATTCCTCGCTCTTTCACCCTTATCTCCCTCTTTCCCTCCCTCCCTCCCTCCCTTCCTCTCCTTCTCTACGTACTTATGTCCCCGTCCCGTCAGGCCCCAATATGCCCACTCCACGCCCGCCCACGCCCCCAGGCACACAGGTACTACCACCAGCAAGGCTGGCGAAAAAAAGAGGCGGGAAGGGAGGGAGGTGGCATCGTGGCGGAGGAAGAGGAGGAGGGAAGACAGGCCTCGGCCTAGGCGGACACGGAGGTTGGTTTGGGTCCGGTGGAAGAGGGCGAAGATGGGCGGGAGAAGGCGGGAGACGACAGGAGAGAGGGATGGGGTAGTAATTATTGACGGGGGGGCTAGGCGAAGACGAGTGGAGGGGAGGGAAGGACGATTGAAAGGGGGGGGGCGATGACAGAAGGCGGCACGTGCGGCGGCGGCAGCCAGGCTGCGGCATTTGTCATGGTGGTCGCCTCCTCCTATTCTAAGCACCATGGTTTTGATGGGACAGGAGGTGGGAAATTTCGCCGCTACGTGTCCCTGTGGCTGCTGCCGGTCGTCTCGTATTCATCTACTGATAACTCTCGTCGGGGGACAGGGAAAGGATGCTTGTGCTTGATTAGGAGGGTTGAAGGGCTGAAGGGTGGAGTGATGATGAAGCAGTCACTGGGACGCCTTGAGTTGGCAATAAATGTGCCGCGTCGCCTGCGTGCCTTTGTTAGGGGTGCAAGAAGGAGTCGAGACATGAGAAGGAATGTAGTTGTCATGCATTGTGAAGGAGTCAATCTAGCTGCCCACTGCGTCCAGCGAGGCCGGTGGAATGGCCCGCATCAACATAGCGAGTATCTTGCCATTTGACCTCTAACACTGCCTGTACAAACACAAAACAAACAGGGACTTCACGGGTGCAAATTCAGGAGGGAACAACATGATATCCTCCATCACGTGGGTAAGCCTTTGTCGCATTTCCCCTTTTTCTGAGCCCCTCTCATTCTTCCTCGAATCGATCCTAACCACCCCTCCCGCCCCTCCGCCCCCCATTGACATGGGACAGGTGCCCCGCGGCGCCGCTAACCCGAACCCACCTCGCTTCCAAGCGTGCAAGGAAGAAGTCGAGTAAGTGGTCATGGACAAGGGAGGAAAAGGTGGCCGTGATGAAAGCAAGAGCACTGGGTGGTAGAGGAGGCTGACCGCGCCATCCCCCATCCGCCCACTCCAATATAACAGGGCCCTGCTCAGGAAGCATGTTAGCGGCGATAACAACGATGAGGAGGAGGGAGGAGAGGAGGAAGCGGAAGATGTGGATGTGGAGGAGGGGAAGAAGGTGGAGTTGGACCGACATGGCCTGCCGGCCGAGTTGAGGATGGATGACTACGACGACGATGACGAGGCGGCAGGAGGGGGCCAAAAGGCCGCATTTATTCATGCAGACGCTAGTGAAAGTGATGAGGAGGAAGAAGAGGATGAAGAGGAAGATGTGGAGGAGATGTTGGAAGGAAAGATGCAGGAAATGGAGGAAGCGGAGGGTGAAGACGAGGACGAGGACGGGGAAGGGGAGGAGGAAGGGGAGGATAAGACGGGAGAGGAGGAGCTTGCGGGCGTGTTACCGGCCAGTGTATTTATGCGGGGGATGGAGGACGATGGGGATGATGACGAGGACAGTGAGGATATGGACGACCATATGATAAGGCCCACGGATGCCGTTGCTCTCGTAGCGAACACGGAAGGTGAGCGGTGGGGAAGGAAGGAAGGACGGCGAGACGGAGGGACGGTGGGACGCAGGGATGGGTTGGTAACACCCGTAAGATTCCATCTTGATCAAAGGGACTTTCTGACACCTCTCCATTCCTACCTTCCCCCTCTCCCTTCCCTCCCTCAAGACGAAGAGCACTCCTCCCTGGAGATTCACGTGTACGAGGAGGACACGGGTTCGCTCTACATCCACCATGACATCTCCTTGCCAGCCTTTCCCCTCTGCTTGGCCTGGGGGCATTGTCCGCCTGTTGCGGGACGAGAGGTGTGGAGATGGAGGAGACGGAGGGAGATAGGGAGGGAGGGAGGGAGGGCGGGAGGGAGGGAGGGCGGGCGGGCCGGAGGGCAGACTTGAAGAACACGGGATAGAGGCAGTCGATCAACCCTCGAACTTACCACCTTCTCTCTTTCTCTCTCTCCTTCCCTCCCTCCCTCCCTCCGCCCTTAGGGCGAGCGCGGCTCCTTCGTAGCCGTGGGCACCTTCAAGCCGGGCATCGAGATCTGGGACGTGGATGTGATTGACCCTCTGGAACCCACGCAGGTCCTGGGGGGGGAGAGGGCACTGCAGGGGTAGGGAGGGAGGGAGGGAGGGAGGAAGGGAGGAATAAGAGAGGGTCGCGCGGCAGAGGTATTGCCAGGCCCATGATCGCCCAAGAGCGCTGGGAAGCTCATTTCTTATCTCATTTCCCTCCCTCCCTCCCTCCCTCCCTCCCTCCCTCGTACCCAGAATCCCCCCCTCCGATAGCAACAGCAGCAGCAGCAGTATCAGCAAGAAAGAGAAAGGCGGCAAGAAGAAGAAGAAGCGGCAGCAGGAGGAGGAGGAGGGGGAGGACCTGGTGGAGGGCAGTCACACAGGGCCCGTTATGGCCTTGGCCTGGAACCAGTTCCACAGACAGGTGCGACCGCCCTCCCTCCCTTCCTCTCTCCCTCTCTCCTTCCCTCTCACCGTCCATATTGGTTCCACCATTCACCCCATAAGAACCGTCCGTGCTCTATTGGTTCCACCATTCCACCTCATAAGAACCGTCCGTACCCTAAACCCCCCCCTCCCCTTTCCCCCCCCCCTCCATCCCTCAAGGTCCTGGTCTCCGGTTCCGCCGATGCCACTATCAAGTTGTGGGATGTGACGACGGGGCAGTGTTCCTCCACATACACGCATCACGTGGACAAGGTCGCCTCTCTCGACTGGCACCCTGTTGAAAGTACGCTCCCTCCCTCCCTCCCTCCCTCCTCCTCATGGCTTTCCATTGTGTTGTCTAGTCCCTCGCTGCTCGTGTGTGTCTGGCTGGCCATGACCACAATGCACCTATCCACCCTCCCTCCCTCTGCCCGCAGGCACCGTCCTGGCCTCGGCGGGTTTCGACAAGGGAATCTACGTCCTGGATGCCCGGGGGGAGACCCACAGCAGCCACGTCCAGATGAAGGGAGCGGGCAGCAAGGTAGGGAGGGAGGGAGGGAGGGAGGGAGGGAGGGAGGGAGGGAGGGGACCAAGCCCGGCAGTCCACACATACGATCTTTCACGTGCCTGTCCATCGTCCTTCCTCTTTGTTGTTGTGCTTCTTCCTGCAGACCGACCCCGAGTGCATCGGCTGGTGCCCGCACTCGCCCTCAACCCTCCTCTGCGCCACCGAGGACGGTACCCTCATGGCCTGGGACGTCCGGTAAGCCGCCTTTTGCCCTTTCTTCCTCCCTCCCTCTCTTCCATCCACCCTCCCTCCCCCCCTCCCTTTTCTGTCGAGATAAACCTCCTTTTTGACTCGATCCCTATTTTTCCTCTCTCACTCTACCCCACCCTCCATTCCTCCCCTCCAGGTCTCCGTCTGCTCCCCTGTGGAAGCTCAAGGCCCACGCCAAAACCTGCTCCTCCTTTGCCTTCTCCCCCCTCGCTTCCGGTCTCCTGGCCACCTGCGGCATGGACAAGACCGTCAAGCTCTGGGTACGTCCTCCCTCCCTCCCTCCCTCCCTCCCTCCCTCCCCCCCTCCCTCCTTCCACTCCTCTCCCGTTCCTCGCACTTCACCTTGGGTTGACCTGAGCATTATCCCGCCCTGTTTACTTATGTCTCCTCCTCCTTCCCCTTCTCCTCCTCTTCGTCCCCTCCTACCCCTCAGGACTACTCGAGCGCCGCCGACGCCGCCCCCCGGCAGCTTGGAGAGAAGGCCATGTCCGTGGGAAAACTCTTCACCGTCTCCTTCTACCCAAGGTAAGGCTCTTCCTCCCTCCCTTCCTCCCCCCTCTCCTTCCTTCCCATGGGCACTCTCGGTCTTCTCGTGCTTGGGTTTACTTTCTTCCACTCTTCCCCTTCCTCCCTGCTTCTCAGCTCGCCCTTCCTCCTGGCCACGGGCGGTGATAAGGGCCTCTTGGCTCTGTGGGACCTGCACGAGTGCGAGGGGGTCATGCGACGATTCGGCGGGGAGGGGGGAGGGGGAGGGAAGGAAGCAGGGGCCGAGGCCGCGAGCATGATGGAAGGCATGACGCTGGGAGGGGAAGGGGAGAAGGAGAAAGGGGAGCGGAAGGAGAAGAAGATGGAGGGGAAGAAGGAGAAGAAGAAGACGGGAGAGAAAAGCCGGAGCTGTCGGAAAAAGTAAAGAAGAGGGGGGAATAGAGCCAGCAGCAGCGGATATTGGCATTGAATAAATGCTTTTATTTTAATTTTAATGGGACGTCGGCGAGGTGAGAGCGGGGGATGGTGCGGACACGCCGGTCTTCGGGAAGGAGAGGGAAGAGGGGAGAAGAAGGATAAAGCAGGCACGGGAGCAAAATAAACCGAGGAGAGAAAAAATATGAAGAACAAAGAAAGCGAGAAAAAGGAAAGAATTGACGTCGGTTGGTGTGCTTCCTTGTGTTGTGGTTTGAAGGCCGGCAGGGGTCTCCATCTCTCATGGCTACTTGATATGTGAACAGGCACAATTTCCAGGGCCTACCTCTCTCCCTCCTCGTCAGTCTTATTACATATACGCCCATCTGGGTGCCTTGGTAGCGATCCAGCTGCTGCTCTCAAAGGCACCCACGTCCTCGAGCTGCATATCTGACAAGCGACGACCCACCTGTCGCAAGCTCCAACGGTAAAGGTGTCTCTTTCTCCTCCTCTTTCCCTTGCCAACACAAACCCGACGCCGACCCGCCCGCCATAGAATCAAGTATCCGCCTGCAGGCCGTGAGTGTGGCCGTGATCTCCCTCACTTCCTCCTCCTCCTCTTCCACCTCCTCCTCATTCTCCTCCTCATTCTCCCGACCGCCCTCCGTTCTTCCCTCTATCCTCCTTTCCAGCACACGCATGACCTCAACCGCCAAATCTCGAACCCGAGGAAGAAAAGTACCCAATTGTCCTCCTTTCCTCCCTTCTCCTTCTCCTTCTCCTTTCACGAGCACATTTACCAATGCCTCCAAAACCTCTGCCGTCCTCCGCCTTGACAAACCATATCCCAGCACACGGACCCGCCCCCAGCGCCGCGCCTCTTGGTCCCGCTCGTCCTGCCTCTCAAAGCCCAGGGTTACGTGCAAGGGATGATATGCCTAAGGAAAGGAGGGAGGGAGGACGAGAGGGAAGGAGAGGGGGGAGAAAGGGTGGGAGAGTGTATGCATTTACTAAATTCTTCGTACGCCGCCTGCTTGTGACTGTTGCTCTGCAAGATATTTTCATCCTGCTTCCACCCTCGCCGGCTCCTACCCTACAGTCGTCTGCCACTTAACAAGAGTAAAGAGAAGCATCCTTCTCTCCCCTTGCCTCCCCTTCCCGTCCTCCCCCTACCTTTCTTCCTCCCCTCCTTACCCGCCCTTGCCAATACCGAAGCCACTCCCCCGGCAAGAACAGGACCGACATCGCCAGCGCTCGCCCCTCCCCACTTGTCCGGTAGACATAAAGAGGTAGAGGGTCATATAGGAGGGGAGGTATGTGAGGGAGGAGGTTTGTGTTCAGGAGAAGGGTCAACATGGCAAGCAGGGCGGAAGCGAACGCCTCGTCTTTGTCGTCGTCCTTGTAGCGGTCCATGGAAGAGGAAGGGGAAGAAAACGAACGTGGCACCCCTTCCGTACTGTTGTATGGATCTGCTCCTTTTCTCATTATCTTCGTCCCCTCTTGCTCCTGGGTCTCTTTCTCGTCGCCCTTGGCCTTGTCCTCGGGCATGGTGGTGGCGTGGGAGCTACGCCGAGAGGGAGCTGACGAGAGCAGCTCATTTTCGTCCACCCTCTTTTTCCTCTCGGGCTTGCACGGAATGGAAGCGCCCGTAGATGTAGGTGAAGTAGGAGTAGGAGCAGGAGTATCAACAGCACTTGCTGTATTGTCGTCTCTGTCTCTCCCTCCACAGTCCTCGATTCCGGCCTCCTTCTCACCCTCCGCCTGAATTTCGGTTCGGTGCAGGAGCGTGAGATGGTGGGCGGGGCCATCGCGCTGTGCACGACGTCTCCGTGCATCAGCAAAGAAGGCTATGTCTTCAGCTGGGGAATTGAAGAGGGTGGGACGTACGTCGAGTGCGAGAAGGAGGGAGGGAACGAGGCGGGGGAAGGCGAATGAGGGACGGAAAGAGTCATGAACAAAGAAAATGAAGTGGTGGTAAGTGGGGGCACAGTTTACTAAATACTTTTTTCCTTCTCTCGTCCATCTTCTCATCTTCAACCATTCACCTACCTTGTATTAGGGACGGCATAATATCACAAGCAGGCGCCGCAGCGGCACTGGTAGTATGGTCCATGCAGTATGCATGTCCTGCCTCGGCTAAGGTCTCGATTGCAGGGCCCACGACATACAGAGAGCCTCGTACGACCTTATATTTCCAAGCCGATGCCTCATGTGATGATGAAGTACTACTATTGGCGGCGACGTTGGCTTGAGAGTGACAAGTAGAGGAGGAGCAGGAGGATGAGGAGCAGGAGAAGCAACAACAGGAGGAAGAGGAAGAAGACAAGGCCGGGAAAGCTTGCAGGGATACGTGCTGCGGGCAGTACTTGACCTCATCTTTGGGGGTTGGCGGTGGCATCGGGCATAGCTGTGTGATTTGTGTGAGATGAGGAGTGAGGGAGGAGGTTTGCGAAGGAGGGAGGAGGTTGCTGTTAAAAAAGCGTTCTTCGTCTTTCCACCCCCTTCACACGCGAAATACTCATCAATAACCCGCCACAGGCCTCGACAAGCCGGACCCAAGACCATGGAAGTCGATGCGCCCGAATCTCCGCCACCGGATGCCGCTGCTGTGCCTACTACTACCACTACTTCGTCCAAACCTTTGACCGAGCAACTGGCCAATGCCCTTTCCCAGCACGATTATTCCCTGGCTTTGCGCGTGGCCAACGAGCTAGAGATTGGCATTCAGGTATGCAAAGGAAACTGAGAACAAGAGCGAAGAAAGGTCTACGGTGGTGAAGCAAGAGAGGCTGTCTGTCCCTGCGTGTAGTTTACGAAGAGCTAGCCCCTGACCCCCCGACCCCCCCCTCCCGCCTCTTACACATAGACGAACCAGTTTGACACAGCTTACGGCAACCCCCAACTCCTTTTGGCGGCCCAGATCCTTCTTCTTCTCATTCTTAACGACCTGTACGTATCAACGCTCTGCTTGGCTATCGTCCCCATCCCCTCCTCCTTTTGACTTCCCACCATGGTGCCCCTCCCATGTTTTGGAAACCCACGCAATAGTACTATGCCGCCTCGCAATGAAAATCGCGATCATGCAACACTCTGTACTAATATCCCCTTAATGCATCGTTTTTTTACACCCCGACCTACTGTCCCAATCATTTGCCCCCCCCCCGCTCCCTCCCTTCCGTCCCCCCTCTCTCCCACCAGCGACAACGCCCGACATCTGTGGCGGCGCATCGACAGCACCCTCAGAGACGCGCCCACGGCCGAGGCTGAACAGTTACAGCAAGCCTGGACCGTGGGAAAGTTGTTGTGGGAGCGGTGAGAACGGAGGAGAGGAGGGAGAGGGGGAGAAAGGGAAGGAGGGAGTAAGGGGAGGAGGGAGGTGTTCCTCCTTCATGCAGCCGAGTCACTCACCTCGATGTTTCTTGTCTTCTCCTCCTTCCAGTGAGATTCCTTCTGCCTATGCGGCCATGACAGGCGGGCAGTGGGCGCCGGAGCTCGCCCCCTTGGTGGAGGCCCTACGGGGTGAGGAGGGAGAGGGGGGAGGAGGGAGTGAGGGAGAAAGAGAGTGCAGGGTGGTATGAGGGTCGTATTATAATGTAATATTATATCATTATATAGTAATATGTATAACAACTATATTATTATTATTATTATTACTATTACTACTATTATTATTATTATTATTATTATTATTATTATTATTATTATTATTATTATTATTATTATTATTATTATTATTATTATTATTATTATTATTATTATTATTATTATTATTATTATTATTATTATTATTATTATTATTATTATTATTATTATTATTATTATTATTATCATTATTATTATTATTATTATTTATTATTATTATATTGAGCATACGCTTCATCGGCTTTGTTGATGGTCAGCTTTTGCTCCTTTTCTCGTGCCTCACCACACGCACCTCTCTCCCACCCCCTTCCTCGCTCCCTCCCTCCTTTCCCCGACCAGGCCGCGTCCGCCGGGACGAATTCACTCTTTTGGCCCGAGCCTACAAGCGCCTTAAGCTTACCACTCTGGCCGTCAAGCTGGGCACTACTCAAGCCGATGCTGTGGCCGGTGCGAACGTCTCTCTCTCCCACCCTCTCCCTCCCTCCTCCCCTCCCTCCCTCCCCCCTCCCTCCCTAGCTGCCCGTCAGCTCACCGTAGATGGTCGAAACGGAACGACTCGACACGATCCGCACAGCACTCTCTCACCCCTCCCTCCCTCCCTCCTTATTTCCAGCGGCCAGGGAGGCAGGCTGGCATGTGGACGAGAACAAGAACGAAGTCCTACCTCTCCCGGCCCCACCGGCCCAAGGGGAGCCCCTGGGTGAGGAGGAGGAAGGGAGGGAGGGACAGGGGGAAGGGAAGGTGGGCGTGTCCGTCTGACTAAATCGCTCTTGTCGCATGCCTCGTGCCATATCTCACGATTGGATTCGATACCTTTCTCTTCTTCCGTCCCTCCCTCCCTCCCTTCCTCCTCCCCTGCAGGCCTCCCTCAATTGGATCAGCTGGCCAAGTACATCTCCTTCCTAGAAGCCAAGGACGTCACTTCCTCTGTGGCTTAGGCCCGAGGGACGGAGGTGGCTTTAGGGAGGGGCGCGTGGGTGTTGATAGACAGAAAGCGTTGATAGGGAGAGGAGGTAGAGGACGAAGGGGAAAAGAAAGCGAAAGAAGAAGAGGAAGCAACTGAGGGAAAAGAAGAAGACGCCATATCTGAATAGAATACGAAAAGAAGTCAAGACTCACAGCTGTACTTTTGCTTTGGTTTACGTCTCGCGCATCCCCTCCCTCCCTTCCTTCCTCCCTCCCTCCCTCCCTCCTTCTCTCCCTCCCCACATACAGTCATACACACGTACAGCGCTCACAGCTTCACCAGCTGCAAAAACCCTTGCAGTGGCCTCGCCCTCCCTCCTTCCCCCCCTCCCTCCTCCCCCTCCTCCTCCACATCGAGCTTGATGCTTATCCGCCCCCCCGCCGGCAAACAGACGTACTCGGAAAGGGAAAGGGAGGGGGCCACGTCCCCACAGGGGGTGACACAGGTCTGGAAAGCGGAGGGGCGGCGGGAGGAAGGAGAGGTCGTGGAGAAGAGGAGGGCGTTGTTGAGGAAAATTTGGAGAAGGGGAGTCTGCCAAGCAGGGGAAGTGAGTTAGAGATGGAGAGAGGGAGGGAGGAAGGGAAGAAGAGGTGAGAGGCAGGCGGACATGCTGACGTGAAATGTATGAGTACTTTCCCCGCCCCCCCTCCTCCCTCCCTCCGTCCCTCCTCCCTCCCCGCCCCCCCGCCCTCCCTCCCTCCCTCCCTCCCTACCTTCCGCGACGTGTAAACACCGACCACCAGTTGGTAAAGCCCGCCAGCCGCCACACCCACATCACTCGCCATGGGCTGCCACGCAAAGCAGAGTGCTCCTGCTGCTCCTGCTGCTCTTGCTGTTGTTGCCCCTGCCGCTGAAAAGGAGGAGGAGGAGGAAGGGGGAGGAGGCCCTCTGGCTTGGAGGGAGGGACGAAGTACGGGGTTCGCCGCTTGTTTCTGGATGAGAGGAGGGAGGGACAGGGAGGAAGGGAAGGGCCAGAGGGTGATGGAAGAGGAAATCAAAAGAAGACATTTCCTTGCATCTTTTTTATGTCTGGCTCTTTTCTTTTCTCCCTCTCTCCTGCCCTCCCTCCCACCCTCCCCTTCTCTCCTGCCCTCCCTCCCTCCCATGCCCTCCCTCCTGCCCTCACTACCTCCCTCCCCCTCCCTCCTGCCCTCCCTCCCTCCCTCCCCTCCTCACCTCCCACAAAATCCAGCCCCCAGTCCTCGTGACCATTCTCCTGGCGCCGCTCTTCCACAACCACCGGCCCACCAACGCCGACGGCGAGGCCGGTGAAGGCGGGAAGAAGGGAGGGAGTGGATGGTGAGGGTGTTTGTTGCACGGTATTTCGCTGACCTTTTGTGCATGTCTTGTCCTCTTCCCCTCCTCTTCGACCTCCCCCTCCTTCTCCTCCTCCTCCTCGCCCTGGTGCTCGGCGAGGGAGGTGTGCATGCTGTACACGTCGTGCGTGAGGCGAGTCACCTTGTCTTGCAGGAGGAGGAGGGCTGTCTTGTCCTTCTCCTTCTCTTTCTCACTCGCCTTGATGTGATGGTGGACGAGGGAGGGAAAGAGAGGAGGGAGGGAGGGAGGGAGGAGGGGAGGGAAAAGAGGGGAGGGAGGGAAGGAGGGAGGAGTTGGACACGGGGCGGGAGGATTCCAAGCACATTTTCTTCTAGATACCCCAAGCTCTTCCCTCTTTCCCTCCTTCCCTCCTTCCCTCCACCCATCCCTCACCTCTATAATTGCTTCCAGTCGATCGACACGGGCTGTCAACACGCTGGCCAGCTGCTTGGTGCTCGACGTTGCCTGTGCCAAGAAAGAAGGGGCGGGAGGAGAGTAGGGAGAGAAGGGGAATGAAACCTATTGCTCGTTGAGCTTTTGGTCTCTTCCCTCCTGAGAATATCAGGAGGGTGTTGATAAGGCTTATGCTCTTCCTTCCTATGAAGCACAGGAGGGTATTAATATTAATATAAGGTGTTAATAAGGCTTATGCTCTTTCCTCCTAAGAAGGACAGAAGGGTATTAATATAAGACCTCGCCTCTTCCATCCTGACAATGTTTGATGTATACGACGCCCTCCTTATCGAGGACCGAGTCCATTCATTGGCTCATGTCGTGCACCTGAACCCTCACCGAATCCACCCACAGAACTAACTAATCACGCACCTGGCCCGTCTCCCGCCATTGACGCCCCCGCATGCCCACCTCCATCTGTAGACGCTCCTTCCAATCCCCTTCCTTTTCTTCCTCATTCGCCTCGTCCGAGTAGTCCTCCTCCTCCTCCTCCTCCTCCCCCTCCTCCTCCTCCTCCCCCTCCTCCTCCCCCTCCTCCTCCTCTACCTCCTGCCTCCGCTTGTCTGATAAGTGGTGCATCCTCTTAACCTCCTCTGTTGTGCCCTCCACCCTGGCCTCGAGGCGAGTGGACTGGGTCAGGAATGGGCCGGGGGAAGGAGGGAAGGAGGGAAGGAGGGAGGGAGGGAAGGTCACAGGGACAATGGAAAAAAGCTTGCCACCATGATTCTCTCACATACCGCTTCTCTTAGGGCGTCCAAAGCGGTCGTTTCCTTGTACAGCCGATCACGAAGCTGCACATGCATGTATATCGTGTAATGATGAGGAGAGTGTGTCAGTCTCCCTCCTCCCTCCTTCCTTCCCTTCCTCCCTTCCTCCCTTCTTCTTGTCTCCTCACCGCTTGCATCCCATCCTCTATCCCTGCTAGCTTTTTCTTAGCCTCGTCTCGCACCACCTCTAGAGCCACAATCATGCTCCGTTCCTACGTATGTTATATTCGCCCATCAACAAAATTTGCTGCGACGACCAACAACCCCTCCCTCCCTCCTTCCCTCCCTCCTTCCCTCCCTACTTCCCTCCCTACCTACCTACCTGTTCTTGCACGTTGCTCACCGCCGACGTCAATGCCCCCACTTTCCTTTCCAATTCCAAGGCCACTCCTCGCTCACTCTCCTGTGAATGAGAATGTAAATAAATTCTCCACCCCTTCCCTCTCTGCCTTGGTTGCCACTCCTCAGGCATCAACCTCCCGCTTCCTCTCTCTCCCTTCCTTTCTCTCGTGTTCTCACCTGGCTCTCTCGCTGCTGCTTTTTCAATATAAGGATCTCTTGGTGCTGTTCTTGTAAGGCGCGAGCACAAAAAAAGAGAGCATCCTTGACTGTGTCCTTGTGGAGGATGAGAGGGAAAGGAGAACGTGGGGTAGGGGACAACGGAAGAGTGAGGAAAGCAAAAAGCGTCTGTGGCCGATTTCGGACTACGCGGAAGAGATTGATGCACCCTGATTACGATGACGCTGTATTCAGGGCGTAACTGGATGTCGAAGGACGTGCATTCGAGCTTTCTTCCTATTTCCCCTCTCCATTCCCTCTTCCCATTCACCTTGTGCCGTCCTCTTTATTATTTTACCTGCACATTTGTCCAATTTTTGTGGTAGAGGAAACCATCCAGGTGCCGCGTGTAGGGAAATGGCGCAGGAGCCGATGACTGGGGGGGTGGAGGGGGAAATGAAGGCTCGTCGTCGAAAGCGGGATGGAAGGAAGGAGGAGGATGGTGATGATGATGATTGTCAGCAGAAGCAGCAGACGAGTAGAAGGACGATGCCGAGGCAGAAAAGGCCTCCATTGTAGGCTGCTCGTTCTACTGCAGGTGCTCCTGGAAGTGCCTGTGGACGTTTGGTCGTCGGGTTGGTCTATCAATAATGAGTCTGTGGTTTGCCGCCTTCCTTCCATTTTGGCGATCGCTCCCCAACGAGAAGCACGCACGCCCCAGCCAGCCTTACGCAGCAGAGTCCATGACATTCACCACACGACCGCCGGTCCATCCACCTGTCATCACACTCACCCTACATCCTCTCCATCATTCATAAGATCTCTGGCTGAGCCCTGCTCAAGGACAGTGCGCTCCTCCCCGTCACAAGCATCCCCATCATCGCCTCCCCACTCTCACTCTACAATGCTGCCTCGAGTGAGCCGTCTCGCCGTCCTCCTCCCTACAGCCATTACACACACCACCGTCTGCAAAAAAATATGTGCCGTCACAAGCTCAAGAAGGAGGCCAAGGCAAGACAACCCTCCCCTCCTGCCGCAGTCGCTCTCCGGACTTGGTGGGGGTGGTGGGAGGAGCATCAGCACAACCCTTCCGACCGCCGCCCCGGCGCCCAAGCGAGCCGGTGGCGGTGGTGGCCCTAGAGGGAAAAGCCCGAACAATCTAGCTAAAGAGAGGTAGGTGCAGGGCGAAAGACAGTATGGGTGAGCAAGTGGTAGGAGTAGCGTGATGCTCCTCTTTCCCTCTCTCCCCCTCTCACCCCGCCCCTTCCGCCCTCCCTTCTCTCAGTGCCTTTGTGATCAACGAGGCCATCAAAGCGCGTACCGTCCGTCTGGTATTTAAAGAAGAAGGGTCGAGTGGGCCGCCCACCTCTACCGTTGTCTCTCGACAGGAGGCATTGGCGAAGGCGAAGGAGGTGGGGCTAGACCTGGTGTTGGGTAAGGATTGGATGGAAAGAGAGCTGGGAAAACGGGAGAGACAGAAAAGATGAAGAAGTTCTAGCCCATTTTCACTTTTTTTTTCATCCGTTATAATATTCAGCAGCCGCACCTTTCACTATGCGCTAATTCTCCTCTCCCAACTTTCCCCCCTGTCCACGCTGGCAGTTACCACGGCCTCGGAGCCCTGGGTTTGCAAGCTCATGAACGCCCGTCGTGAAGAGTACCAGCGGCAGAAGAAGGAGAGACGGATGAAGAAGAGCAGCAACACTTTGAAGGAGATCAGCATCAGGGTAGGGAGGCAGGGAGGGAGGAATAGAGAGATGTGAAAGCAAGCACGAAGGCGACCCTGCCGTGTCAACGCGCGAAATTGGCCCTCACCGACCACAATATCTCTCCCTTCCTCTTCCGACATCTTTCAGGGAAACATCTCGGACCACGATTTGCTGATCAAACTGAGGCGTGTCGACGAGTTCTTCGAGCAAGGCCACAGCGTCCGGGTCATCATCCTTCCCACTGGCAGCCAGGTATGGGCGGCTTCTTCTCCCCTCGTCCTTATTCCGTATTCCTGTCGTTGATATGCCTCTGTTGCGTCGGGTGGTCGTAGGAGCTGTCTTTGCCATAATTTGTCGCAAGACGTTTGTCGTCCGCTCACATGCCAATATCGTCCTCCGTCCTTCCCTTCTTTTCTCCCTTTCTCCCCCCCCCGCCCCCCACTTCCACCAATTCACTCTAGATGAATCTCCGCCCCCAGCGCTTGCTCGAGCTTCGAAACTTCATCTTGGACGATTACTTTGACAACAAGTATAAGGTCAGGGTAGACAGATGGGGAGGGGGGGAGGGAGGGGAAGGGCGTGGAGGAGAGAGGACGTTGAACGCGCGACGTGCTAAAGGTAGGATGAGCGAGGGGGATCGCAAGATAGTGATAGAAAAAGAGAATAGGATCAATGATCCAGGAATATAATGAAGCGCAATCAGTATTCACTCGGTATTTCCTTCGTCCCTCCGCTCCCTTTCTCCTGTCACAGAGCGTGGTCGAGATCCAACCCCCGACCCCGACCTCGGTAAGGAGAGAGATTATCCTGCACCCCAAGCGCCATCCGTCACCCCCACCAGCGGGGGGAGACGTGCCCAAACAGATACGAATGAAGTCAATGCCGGAAGAGCTGGGGGAAGAGGAGCGGGAGGCGACGACAACCACATAGAGATAGGAGGATGTTGACGTGGTGAACGGTAGCTAGTAATGGAGAGGAGGGAGAGGGGGCCCGCGGGCGAAAGCAAAGGAAGTGACTGTAAGCAATATATACCGCGGTTTCACATAGCTTTACTTTCTTCTCATACCACATGATGCAATCTAATCTTTTTCATGAGATTTGTTACATTGCTCTGTTCGCTATTTGGACGCCCTCTCCCCCTCCCTACTCATGTTACAATTTGTGTCTTAAGCGCCACACTGTCGACAGCGTCGTCGTCCATTGAACATCACAGCCGGCTTTATCCTCTCGCATCTCTCCTTTTGTTCCTTGCGAGCACTTCATTTCTTTCTGATGATTTCCTTCCTTCTCTGCACCAAAAACAACTTCTTTTGCGACCCTTCCTCAAACCTTACCCGTCTAATTATTTTTATCATTTTCTATCTCATCCATGCAATCTCACCTCATCGACACCCTCACCTCACCCGTCATCCTTTGTCTTCCCACTTAATTCTGCGAGCTTTTTTTCTCATCCTTCTTCCGCTTGACCTCCCAGGACGCCTGCGCCATCTCCTTGAGGGAGGCGGCGGTGTCAGGTCCCGTCTCCATCACCAGCGACAAGAAACCACCCTTCGATGCGGGTAAGCCTACGTGAAGGAAGGGAAGGAGAGACCGAGCGAGGGTAGGTGGGAATTGAATGAGTGTGCGACAATACCAGGCGGGCGGGCACGGTACTAAAGGGACTTCATCACAAATTTTAAACATTTCGACACGAATGCTCACATCCTCTCGTGACCATCTCCATATCCTTCCTCCTCCCTTCCTCTTCTTTTCCTCCCTCCCTCAAGGCCCACTCACCTGCCGGCGTGTTGAGGAGCTCGTGTGGGTGGCCCATCTCCAGGACGCGGCCCGCCTCCAGCACCAAGACGATGTCCGAGTCGATGATGGTGTTGAGCCTGTATGTGAGCGTCCGTTTCGGAAAAGACACAAACGAGATCAGACAAATGTTTTTCTCCTTGCTTCTTCATTCCCTCTTCCTCTCTCCTTCCCGTCCTTCATTATTATCGCTAATTCTCTGGCAATTCTTTTCTTACCTATGCGCAATCATCAAGACCGTGGCCGTGGAAAAACGTTCTCGGATGGCGCGTTGGATCTGTGCGGGGGGGGGAGGAGGGAGAAAGGGGGAGGACAAGGAACGACGTATCAAGTGAAAGGTAGGCTTCGCTTACTATGCGACACTGCCCGTCCTCCCTCCAGCCCTTTTTTTCCTCCCTCACTACCTACCTTCTGGTCCGTCTCCACATCGACGTTGGCCGTCGCCTCATCGCACACCAATATACGCGTGGCACTGAGGATGGCACGGGCCAGGCAGAGCAGCTGGCGTTCGCCCAACGAGAGGTTGCCGCCATTCTCCGTCACGCGCCAGTCCAATCCAGGGCCCTCGAGACCTAGGAGCGAGGGAGGAGAGAAGGAAGGGGACGGGGGGCAGAGGAAACGTAAGCGAGGGCTCACGAGCAGAAGCTACTAAACGACAGGACATCTTTGTGGAAGAGGAAAAGAAGAAAAACAACAAGAACATGGAAGCAACAGCGGGATGCAAATGAAAGGAAGAATGTTGCATGCTTACCAAAGGGCTCAAGCATGGAACTGACATCGGTGTGCATGGGTAGGGGGCGGAACATGCTGTTGGTAGAGCCGCTCGTGGGAGTCGGGGTGGAGGGGAAACCGCTGAGGCTTCGCTTGCGGGAGAAGGGCGTGAGCAAGGAGGCGCCCACGGGGGTGTTGCTGCTCAGCGCGCCAAAGTCCACGCCCATCATTCGCACCTACCAGACAAGGGATGGAAGGGGGGGAGGATGAGGGGGGGAGTGGATGGGGAAGGTCTGCAAGAAAGGAAGGTTTCTTCGAGAAGCCCGCTCGCTGTTTCTCGTACCTGGTCCTCCATCTGCACAGCTCGCAAGGCTGACCAGATTGCCGCGTCATCGTGCACCTGAAATATACCGTGTGTCATATGTCTGTTAGTCTCATATAACTGATTCTCTACCTTTTTCCTCTCTCATTCCCCCCGCCCTTTTTTCCTCCCTCCTCACCCCTGTCGGATCCAGATTCTCCCGAAGCGTGCCGCTCAACAGGAAAGGGTTCTGAGGGATGACGGAGAGCCGGCGGCGCAGGTCATGCAGCCCCAGAGTGGAGGTGTTGATGCCATCGATGGTGATAGACCCGCCACTGGGCTCCATCAGACGGAAGAGGGCCTTGGGAGAGGAAGGCGAGGGAGAAGGGGAGGGAGATGAGAGGAGGTAAATCAAACATCTTGAAGACTGTAGAACGTATTCCGACATTCATGTTTAGGCTCTTTCCCGTCCTCTCTCCTTCCCTCTTTTCCACTTTCCCTCCCTCTGTTCCTCCCTCCCTTTAACCTGGATAAGCGACGATTTCCCGCAGCCCGTCCGGCCCACGATACCCACCCGTGCCCCCCCTGGGATGGAGAAAGTCAGCCCCTTAAGGACCAGAGGGAGGTCCTGAGGGGGGAAAACAGAAAAAACAGACAACATTTAGTGCTTGTGGTTGTAGGCGGTACTTGCGGGTTACATCGTAAGGTTTATGCCTGCCCGCCTCCCTCCATCCCTCCATCCCTCACTCCCAATCTCTCTTTCTCTCTGTTTTTTTCTCCTTCCCATCTCCCTCTGTCCCTACCGGTCGATAGGCCACCTGCAGATTGTCGACGACGATGCTGCCCTTGTCAGGCCAGTTGGCTGGAGGCGCTCGGCCGGGGATGGACAGGAGGTCAGCCTCAGGGGGCAGCAGGCAGTACTGTAAGGAGGGAGGGAGGGACCCCCCGAGGGAGGGAGGGAAACATGAGCAATAATGTTGGAGGAAACTAGTACAAGCAAGGGTTGGAACAGCACGCAGGCCGCGAAAGAGAAGAGAGGAGAGAATAGAAGCGAAGGATGGAAGAGAGGAAGGGGATAGGCGCGGACCTGCTGGATGCGCTCGACGGAGACGATCTGGTTCTCGACGTCCGAGCTCTGCCGCGTGGCCCACTGGAAGATGGCCGCCAGCTGCAGTACGTACATCAGCGACATGCCCACGAGCCTGTAAAAAGGAAGGGGGAGCGAGTGAGATATAGGGTAGGTATGAAGGAGAGAGGAGGGGGGGGCGGATAGGAGGAAAGGGAGGGCATACCACTTCGAGATCCCGCTGGCGGCGTCAGCGGCGGCCATGGAGGCGAAGGCCGTGGCTGCCATCATCAGCCAGCATAGAAAGTCCTGTATGTAGGTAAGTAAGGGGATGGGGTCAGAAGATGGCACGCAAAGGTCCAAGCTCAGTCACTGAAGACATGCTTCTTCTCGTCTTTTCTCTTCCCCCCTGCATCCTCCCTCGGTCCGTCCCTCCTTCCCTTCCTCCTTCCCTCCCTCACCAGTCGAAAGCCCAAGTGCCTGCCCGCGGCGAAGAAGATGAAATAGGGCCGGGAAAAGTCGTCGAGTCGCCGAGCAAACTCGCTCTGAGGAAAAAAAAAAAAAAAAAGATGATGATGATGACGATGATGATGACGATGGTCAGAATAAAGAAAATGAAGAAGAGGGGAAGAGGAGAAAGAGGAAGAGGAAGGAGGGGGAAGCAGAGAAAAAGGAGGGAAAGAAAGCAAATACGGAGGAGGGAGGGAAGTAGGGAGGCACGGATGCAGAGAAGGGGAGGGAAGTAGGGAGGCCCGAATGCAGAGAGGGGCAGTGCGCACCTGGAAGAGAGCGCCGATGACGAGGGAGCGAATGGTGGGGAGACCGTCCATGGCCTCGGAGAAGAGGGCATACACCGGCGAACGGGCGACGGACTCCAGACGGCGGGCCTCGCTGAGGAGGAGGGGGAGAAGGAGGGAGGGAGGGCGCAGGAACGCGTGAGTGTGTGATGGACGGGGAAGACGAAGGGAGGGAGGGGGAAATGGGCGACGAACGTACCGAGACGTGTTGAGGAATTGCCGACGCAAGGGGATGAAGGATACGGCCAGGGGAGCTAGGATGATAAGCAGCCTGTGGGTGGGGTCGGCGTGAGCATGTGTGCTCCCTTCCTCCCTCCCTCCCTCCTCCCTCCCTCCCTCCCTGCCTTCCCCCGCTCTCTCTCTGCTTTTGGTGTGACCGACGTACCAGGGGTTGACCGAGATGACGACACCGATGGTGCCCAGGCACATGAGCATGGTCTGTAGGAACGAGAACATTGTTACAGGCAGCAGGGCGTCGCACATCAGCACGTCCTGCGGGGGACAGAAAGAAGGGAGGGAGGGAGGGAGGAAGGGGGTGGTATTAGACGAGGCAGGGCTGTGGGTGGGTCGATGGAGGGCATTTTACCTTGGTCGTGCGGTTGATGATGCGGCCCGTGGGGTTCGAGTCGAAGAAGCTGGAGGAGGGAGAAGAGAGAGAAAAGCAGGCGAGTCGATTAGTCACCTCTCGGTATTCACTGTATTCACCCTCTTTCCCTCGCTCTTTCTCTCCCTCTCGCTGTCTACCTGATGGGCGCTCGGAGCACGGCGTGGATCATGTCGTCGTGGAGATTGTGGCTGGCGCGGAGCATGCGGTGGAAAGCCACCATGGCCCGCGCCACCGACACTGCGCCCACCACGCCCACTGGGACACAACAAATAAAGGGAGGGAGGGAGGGGAGGAGGAAAGGGAGGGTAAGTCGGTAGAAGCGCAGCTCTGGTTGGTGAAGAGAGCCCTCCCCCTCCTCTTTTCCCCCTCCCTCCCTCCCGCCCTCGTACCCAGGACGACATAGATGATGGCGTAGCGTGAACGTTGCTGTCTGTCGAACGGCATTTTGACCCAGTATGACAGAAAGAGGTTGCTCACAATGGCCACCACCTGTAGCGAGGGAGGGAAGGAGAAGTTGGGAATAAGTCGCTCGCCTGCGAACTAAGAAAGCAAGCCCTCCCTCCCTCCCTCCCTCCCTCCCTCCCTCCCTCTCTCCCTCTCTCTCCCCCTCCCTCCCTTGTTTGTTCTATCATAAAGAGCAACCTTGGAAAGTCCTCGCTCCATGCCTCGTTCCCGTACGGATTGACCCTCGAGCCTACTCGTCCTTCCTCCTTCCCTCCCTCCCTGCCCTCCGCCTCACCTGTCCCGCCGCAATGAGCATCAAGACTCCGACGCCGACCGCCACGCCGCCCATACCCCTCAAGTAGGCCGTGTAGGTGCCCATCCCCAGCGAGCCCGAGTTCTGCTCCTCCAGGGCGATGATGGACGCCTGCGAAAGGGAGGGAGGGAGGGAGGGAGGGAGGGAGATAGATGAGTGACGAGGCTGTCCGCCGGTAGGGTCATGTCAAAAGCTCAGTGAAAACCTCGCTGTCATGAGGGGGGGAATTAGGGGAAAGGAGAAAAGGGGCACAAGACCACGCAGAAAATGCACCCACATGTCGCGCGGCGTCTTTGCGGGCCTCCTCTTTCTCCGCACTCTCCTCATAATCGCCCTTGGCGGATCCTTCTCCGTCCTCGTCCTCATCCCCTTCCTCCTGCCTCTCTTCCTCCTTCTGCGCGATCGCCAAAGCCGCCGCAGGGGCAGCAAGCACGGAGGTCGCCTTTTCGTTTTCCATCTCGTCGTCCTCCTCCTCCTCCTCCTCGTCCTGCACAGAATACACGGGAAATGAGTGAGAAGACGTTCAGCATCCATCCCACCGCTTTCCCTATCCTCTTCTTTTTTTTTCTTTTTTTTTCTTTTTTTTCCTCCCTCCCACCGTACCTCGCTCGAGCTCCCCTCTTTCGTGGACAGAGCGCGCCGCATGTAGGCCATGTGCTCGTCCACCTCCTCCTTGCTCTTCAGGACGCTAGGGGTAGGCACGCGGGCGGCTATGGGGGGAGGGCGCTGGTTGAATTCGTCCCCACCCAGGTCATCTGACAGGGCCTCGTCGTCGTCGGGGCTCCTGCGAGAAGGAGGAAAGGAGGGAGGGAGAAAGGGAGGGAGGATGGGAACCGTCAAAACCTCAATGAAAGTACACATCACCTTCATGCACGACCAAAACTAGAAGTAGAAGCGGGTCGTGAGGCCTTCCCTCCCTCCCTCCTTCCCTCCCTCCCTCCCTCCCTCCCTCCCGGCTTACACGGGGCCCGGCATCATGCCGTCCTGCGAGCACTCCAGGTGGGGCATGGCCAAGCACACCGACGACGACGTCCGCTTTATGATAGCCGCGCTGCTGCTCGGGGTCATGGGAAAAACAAGCTGCCCTTGGCTCGTGTGCGGTTGCAGCTGCGGCAACTGCTGCTGCTGTCGTCGTTGCTGGCGTTGGGAGGGGGTGGTGCGCAATTGCTAGAGAGGCGGGAAGGGGGGTGGGAAGAGGACGGTGAGGGGATTGTGCTCGGGAAGGCAGGGAGGAGGGTCGGGGGACACGCGGGCAAGGGAGAGCACGACTGAATGGAAATAGTGCAGTGAGAAGGCGCGCAGAGAGGGGAGGGACGGAGGGAGGGAGGGACGGAGGGAGGGACGGAGGGAGGGCGAGATGGTCGGCACTCACAACTACAACGGGCTCTCCGTCCGGGCCAGGCGGGACGGGCGGGTAATGGGAGTGACTGGCAGTGGCGATGCTACGGGTGGGTGTCTTGCCCTTGAGGCTGGCCTTGAGCCGAGCCGCGAAAGTCGAGGAGGAATTGGAGCTGAATCGCTCGGGATCTGGGCGGGGAGGTTTGAGGTAAATGGATGAATGGATAGGGCCTGGGGTTGGATGGACGTCTGTCGGGCCGCGGGGGAGGGTTTCCTGAAAAGACGCGCAAGGGTTGTTCTCTCAATCTCTCTCATGGTATTTCTCTCAATCTCTCTCTCGGTATTTCTCTCACCTTCCAACTCCCTCTCTCTCTCTCTCTCTCGTGTTCCCTCTCTGCCTCTTCTTGCTTCTCCCTCTTGTTCTCGCTCCCCCATCCCACCCTTCAGTCCATCCCTGTCTCTCGCTCCTCACCTTCGGCCATATGCGCTGCCGGGGACTCCCTCTCCGTGTCCGAGTCGAGGCTATTGAGGCTCTTGCTGGAGAGGACGGGAGGGAGGTTGCTAGGACGTGCTCGGTGCCGCCGCGAGGGCAGCTTCAGCTTCTCCCCGACAGCAACCTGTGAGATATACACACGGAGACGAAGATGGGCAAGCGTCCCGAGGGGGTCGAGGGAGCACAAAAGGGCAAGGGAAAATGATGCCATGGCCTGTGGCTCCTGGTCATCCTTTCCTCCTTTCCTCCTTCCCTCCTTCCCTCCTTCCCTGCCCTCTCCCTCCTCCCTTCCTTACCCCCTTCTCCGCGCCCTCGCCGGTCTCGGTGGGCGAATGGGCCGACTCCAGATGCGCTTCCGGGAAGAAGCCGCGGGACTGCGGGGAGGGAGGGAGGTTAAGAAGAGAAGAAGGGAAGGAGGGAGGGAGGGTCAGAAGAGAGGAAGGAAGGGGTGAGGGGGGGAGGGAGGGAGCAAGGGAAGGAGGGAGCAAGGGAGGGTGGGGAAAGGTCGTGGGCCGTACCAGCAGGGACTGCATCGTGCCTTCCCCTCGGATCTTGCCGCGTTTAATGACGAGGACTTTGGGCACCTCCTCCTCCTCCTGTACACAGCGACAAGAGGTAGAGGGTGAGAAAATGTGTGTGTACACACATTACACGTAAAAACAATTATGTCTGCTCGCCTTTCGCCTTTCTCCCGCCCTCCCTCCCTCCCTCCCTCCCTTCCTCCCTTTCTTCGCCATTCCCAACTCACGAGCAAGTACTGCAGCTGATGGGTGGCCAGGATGCGGGTGCTGCCCTTCAGGAGGCCGCAAATGAGGCGGTCAAACACTCGACGGCCGACCTGGTAAAGCCGAGAGGAGGTGGGGGTTGCTTGAGGCCTTGAAGGAGGGAGGGCGGGAGAGAGGGAGGGAAGGAGGGAGGGAGGGGCGTACCTTGGGATCGAGGGCGGAGAGGGCGTCATCGATGAGGTAAAGCGAGGCATCCCCGTAGGCCATGCGGGCCAGACCGATGCGCGCCCGCTGGCCGCCCGACATGTTCACCTGCGCACAGAGAAGGAGGGGGGGACGGAGGGAGGGTTGGAAGGAGGGTGGGAAGGGGCAAGGGGGGAGGGCGGGCACTTACCCCCCTGTCACCGATGACGGTATGGTCACCATGCTCCCACTCCTTGAGGTCGGTCTTGAGGCACGCGGCCTTTAAGACGGCGATGTATCTGGGGAGAGGGGGAGGACGAGAGGCGCCAAGACAAGGTTAGATAAGACCTACATCCTTCGCTCCCTCCCTCCTGCCGGCCAGCCCGCCCTCCCTC
Organism: Nannochloropsis oceanica; assembly: GCA_004519485.1. Taxonomy (NCBI): domain Eukaryota; class Eustigmatophyceae; order Eustigmatales; family Monodopsidaceae; genus Nannochloropsis; species Nannochloropsis oceanica. Next base: position 1,433,497 of record CP038130.1, read on the forward strand.
CGTACGTACTTCTCGTGGACGTAGGGACGACCCATCAAAATATTGTCGCGGACAGATCCCGTCAGGATCCACGGCTAGGCAGGGGGAAGAGGGAGGAAGGGAGAAGAGGAAGGGAGGAGGGATGGTCAGCTCACTTGTCCATCGAGTTCCGGGTTTGTCCCCGCCCTCCCTCCTCCCCGCCCTCCCTCCGCACCTCTTGCGCGGCATAAGCCAAGGGTCCGGTGCCGATGTTGATGATATTCATGTCGTTCACACCCAGCTCGCCCAACATGGCCAGGAGGAGGGTGCTCTTGCCTGGGGGGAGGGAGGGAAAAAGGGAGGATGAGGAGAAGGGAGAGGGAGGAGGAAACGAGGAAGAGGGAGGGCTTGAAGGACGCACCACTTCCGACGGGCCCGGCCAGACCTGTGATCTTGCCCTGGCAGGCGACGAAAGAAATCTGGGAACGAGTGCAGAAGTAACATGTGAGTATTACATACACGCTTTCTCCTTCCCTCCCCCTTTCCCTCCTTCCTTCCTTCCCTTGAGAACTTATCCCCCCTCCCTCTTTTTTCCCTCTTTTTTTCCCCCTCTTTTTTCCCTCTTTTGTTCCTCCCTCTCTCCCTCCCTCCCTCCCTCCTTCGAGTTCTCACCCCCCGTAGCGTGGGCCGTTGGTGACTCTCAGGCCCGCCCCAGCCGAAGGAGAGGCCCTCGACGCGGACCATTGCGGGAAGAGGGCGGGGAGGCAGGGAGAGGGAGGAGGAGGGGAGGGAAGCGGTGGAGGAGGTGATGGAGGAGGAAGAGGAGGACGAGGACGAGGACGAGGACGAGGACGAGGACGAGGCGGCCTGCGGTCAAGGGTGGGTTAGGGGGGAGAGTCGAACGTGAACGGAAGGCAGAGAGAGGGGGAGGAAGAGGGGGAGGGAGGGAGGAAAGGTCAACGCACCTCTAGGCGATGGAGAGGCAGCTCCGGCATGCGCAGGAGGTGCTCGAGGCGCCCGAGGGAGACCCAAGCCTCGCCCACGCTTTGCATGGCCTTCCCGCCGAAGTTTACGACGTCCCACTGACAGCAGCAGCAGCAGCAGCAGCAGCAGCAGCAGCAGCAGCAGCAGCAGCAGCAGCAGCAGCAAGAGAAGAAAACAAGGGAGAGAAAGACAGGGAGGGAGAAAGGAAGGGAGAGAGGGAGGGAGACAGGGACAGAAAAAGGGGGAGAGGGAAGGGACACGTGAGCAATCTGTCCACATATCTACATCCGTCCCCATCCACCCACCCGCCCGCCACCCCTCCTTCCCTTCCTCCCCACCTGGAGAATGTTAAACAAGGTGAGGGTCGAAAAGACTCGGCTCGCGTCCAGCTCCTGGCCGAAGCCCCAGTCTGTCAGGAAGGTGGCGGCGCCAACCAAGACAGGTGAGAAGAAGTAGATCCCTTCGTGGATGCCGCGCACCATGCCTGCCATCCGGAGGACATTCATCTCGGCCTTGCGGGCCTGGGGGCAGGGAGGGTGGGAGGGAGGGAGGGAGGGAAGGCGAGAGGGAGGGAGGGAAAAGTGGATACACGTTTGATTGGAGAAGAGGACCCTTGCTGTTTTGCTCCTTTTGCCTCCTTGCCCTGCTGCCCTCCCCTCCTTTCCTCCCCCATTCCCTTCCTTGCCCTTACCTCCGCGATCCGCTTCTCGAGCAGGAGTTCCCAGCCGCTCATTTTGATGGTTCGAGCCCCCTGAATGGCTTGCTTCGTCAGGCGGACCCGTTGGTCTGGGATGGAAAGAGACGGAGGGAGGGGCGGAGGGAGAGGGGGGGTGGTGAGAAGCGGGACGGAAAGGGAGAGAGGGAGGGAGGGACGGAGGGAGGGGTGAGGAAGACCACGTACCCGTGAGCTGGCTGGCGCGCTTGCTGTATCCCTGCAGTACCTTGGCCACTCGTCCCTGCAAGGGAGGGAAATAAAAAGAATACACATACGTTATTCTACGCACCCACTCCCTTCCTCCCTTCCGTCCTCCCTCCCTCCCTGCTTCCCTACCTGGATGGGGATGAGCAGCAGGAGGGCGAGCATGCCGATGAGAAAGGCGAGGCCGGTCTCCATGACCCCGCACCAGGTGATAGCCAGGATTTCCAGAGGGGCCAGAAAGAGGTAGTGGGAGGTGGTGGCCACGGGTTGGAAGCTTGGGAGGGAGGGAGGGAGGGAGGGAGGGAGGGAGGGAGGGAGAGTTCAGCTAACGAGTTCTTTGTGTGCCCCGCCCTGGGCCACCTCTTCCAGCTACCTACCGCTCCACGTCGGTGGTGGCCAGGTTCAGGATGGTGGCTGCCGTGATGGTCTTCTTGTAGTCATCCGCGTGCTTCTTTTTCTCCGCTGCCGCCGTTGCTGCGTCAACCCCCTTGCCCCCCGCCGTCTCCTCAACCGTCGCCGTTGGCCCTGATTGGGACGAGAAACAGGAGAGGGGCATGCGCAGAATCTTGCGGAAGATGGCAGCCTCTAGGGAAGTGCGCATGGCAAGGCCCAAGCGCCAGCCCATAAATTGAACCTGGAGGGAGGGAAGAAGGAAGGGAAGGGGGAAGAAAGGGAGGCGTAAGTACTGAGGGAGGGCAGGAGGGATGGAGGGAGGGGAGGGTGAGAGAGGGCGACAGACGTACCTGGTGATGGAGCATGAGCATGACCCAGCCCGTGAAGACAATTACACCCGCATACATGTAGCCCTATTATGTATAAGGGCGTTTGTTAATAAATGAGGAGAAAGTCGATTGGCCAGCATCCGTGTTTCAGTCTCATCTCGCCGTTTCTCCTTCCTCACCTCGAAAGCCTCCCCCCCCGTGTCGAGCACACGGATGAGACCCCTCACCCCAACCTGCGCCTGCACGATCTTGGCGGTGGTAACCATCACAAAGGGGAAATACATGGGCAGCTGCACGGGGAAGAAGGCTCTCACCATCGCCCGCCACAGCTGAGGGGCATCCGGGCGCAGCTTCATTTCCGCCTTCCACTGGGTCTGTGGGAACGACAAAAGAAACAAGAGAAGAGTAAAAGAGAAGGGAGAAGAAAGGAGGGGGTTAATGAGCTGGTTACGGAGCAGTGTCTTCGACCCGAGTTCCCACTCCCCTTGCCCTCCTTTTCCTTTTTTTTTCCCTTCCTCCCCCCTTCTTTTTCTCCTGTTGCCTCACCTCCACCAGGCCTTGGAGGTGCACGGCTTGGTCCCGCCTGGCCAGACCCGGCATGTCCGCCTCTGTCAGTGGGCGACGATTCCCCTCTTTGATCACGGGGCCCATCCACCTGGAGGAAAGGGGACGAGTCGGAACAGTGCGTATTTCAGCTCGAAAAGGCTTTCGAGCTACTATACCCCCTCACTCTCTCTACCACTTCCCAGCCACGTACTCACCCAAACGTTAAAATGCTCCACCAGGAAGCCTCCTCCAGATAGCAGGGCGGGTGAGTTCCGCCTTCCCCTGATCCTCCTGCTAGACCCGCCTCATGCTTCGTCCCACTGGGCTTGATGGTGTTTACGACTGCGACGGCTGCGGCGGCCATTTCTTTCTTATTCTCGCCCGCATTACAATCCGTCTCCCTTCCATGCTCACTGAACATGCGGACGGAAGGCCGGCTGTGCAGGCGTGGGGTGAATGGCCGTATAGGCACAGGCTCTGCCCCTTCCCCCTCATTGTCCTCAGCTGCGCCCATGGGCACATTATTGGGTGCCATGGCTGGTTTCGGCGGGGCCGCCACGCGCTAGGGCAGCGGCACTCGACCGCTTTCAGTGATGAAAAGGCTTAGCTAGAATGTAAGACGGCTGCTTGATTGTGTAGGTTGGCACAGTTCGGAGTGATGCGCTTCGCCGCTTTGTGGTGGCTTCGACTGGGTCTGCACCTCTGAGCGCCTGTGGTGCCGATGAGAAAGGGGAAAAGGTGAGAATGCATCTTCACTCCCGGAATATCAATGCCTTTGGTCCCTTCTCCTCGTACGCTGCTCTTCCCTCGCGGTTGTTTGCAACAAAAGAGCACCGCACCTGGGGCAGGCTCGATGACATACCACAACAGATGGGTCAACGATGGCAACGACTCGCTCATCTCTTGCAACGGAAAGACAAGGCAAGGAAAAGGGCATGTCGTAGAGTTTTCTCTACCGCCACCGCTTATAAAACACTACATGTGTATTGTAACGCGAAGCGGGGTGAAAAGGTGGTGCGTCCCGTACAAAAAGAAGAACGTTAAACACCAAAAACAATGGGACTTGACTTGCCCTCAGTCACACAACGGCTTAGATTACGCGCAAACGACGCCGCCGCGTGCAAAAGCAAGAACGCTGTTGGGCTCGGCTCCTCTCGCTCGACGACATTCCCCTCTCCAACCATCCACAGTCTCCGCCGCCAGACGTGTCGATGATCACACACGCGCCCATCAGAATCACCAACTGAAGACTTAAAATTCTTTACGCTATTTCGGTGCACTTGAGGCATGACAAGTGCAATGCTTTTTTTTTGTGAAGTTGCCGCACTAGCCAATTGTGCATGTACCATGTCTTGGGGAAATTGATACTGACCCGGGTAAAGCCACCTAACAAATCGAAATGTTTGATGGGCTGTTTGTATCCATCGACATATCTGGTGTCTGGCGGGGGAGAAGTCGCAAATCTGAATGGTTAGGGGGGGGACCGCGAATCAGGCTCCATCATGCAGACCAACCTCCTCCCTCTATGTTGAAGGGGTCCCATTTGGGAATATGTCCCAATTACGAGACATGGTTAGACGGAGGTGAAAAAAATGAATATTGTAAACTCCTATCCCCTTGGATTTGCATCGGTCATAGACGAGGGAAAGCAGTCAGTCGGTCGGAATGCGCCCTTACACCTGCTGAAGACTTCTGCGCAAAAAAGGCGGTAAATTTAGGAGCACATGTCCATAAAACCATGTTGAGATGGACAATGAGCTCCTGTCAATATTCAATCAACCTCCATCCAAATCCCTTGGTACATCATCCTAGCGACCGTCCATGGAAAAGGTACACTTTATGAAAATCAACGACTACAACATAGAAACCGCACTGAAATAAACATAATCATGACGCATTCACCAAACAGCTTGACGACTGGTCTTTTCTTTTACAGCATTTGTTCTTCGTTTTTTCCTTTCTTTCTCCTCGCATCCATTTTTACCTCTGGTCCTAGCTCGACTTGACGATACGACAGGACGCAAACATACATGCATCACACTTCAGCAGCACTAAACATACATTCTCTTGTACAAATTGTAACAGTCATTATGCATGAGTAAATCATTTGCCTCCATCCCTTCACCCTTTAATCCTGCCAAAACGGCGTGAAAAACTTCTCTTCTTGTAAAGGGTTCCTTTGTCCCATATTTTTTCCTCCTATGCACATACCCTTCAAGGATCAACACGTATAATTCAAGCGGCGCTCAATCCCTTCCGTTTCTGCCTGCGCTTCTCGGTCATGTCATTGGCTGCTATTCTCACCAGCCCCGACTCCTTGGCTTGGCAGTGCATGGCTTCGATCAACCTGTCCTGTGCACTCAGCGACAGCAGCATCTGTCCGTGTCCAATACCCTTCCAATACACTAGCCGTCCATTTCCTTTCTTATTCCTCTGGTCCTCCAACTCCTCTCTTTCTTGCTTCTCTTTCTGTTTCACTTCCCACATGCCGTAGTGCCGCTGGACGTAGGCCCGGATGGCGGTCGAGGGGACAATGTCGTCCTCGGAGGAGAGGGCCACGACCAAGGGGCAGGTCACATCCTGCAGCCACGTCACGTTCTGGTACCACCAGAAGTGCCGCCTCAAGGCATGAGAGACTGTGATCTCGCTGGAGGGGTCTAGCAGATCTTTCAGAGTGCGGTGGAAGAGATTGGAGGGAGGAGACCTGTACAGGAAGTTAACTGCCACGTCGGGCAGGCAAAGGAGGAGGCAGACCGGGTCGATCAGCACCAGCTGCTGGACCTGGGATGGAAATGCTGCTACGGCCCATCCGGCAACGATGGAGCCGAAGGAGTGCCCGGCCACGGCACAATGAGCTATGGAATGTAGGGAAAGGATCTCGGCCAGCGACTCCACTGTCTCGGCCCGGTCGGGCGCTTCGAAGGAGAGCTGGGTGATAATGTGCGGCACCTCCAGCAGGATAATCTCCCGACCCTTGCCAAGACGAGAAAGAAATGGAATATAGAACCAGATACCTTTTGAGGGAGTGGTAGAATTGGAGGAAGAGGGAGGTGGGGGAGAGAGGGAAAGGTGAAGGAGAAGGGATAGGCAAAGGATCGACAATCCACCAAAAATCCTTTAGGTTCCTTTCTGACTGAATCCAAAGAGAGGGGGGGATTAAAAAATGATGCAACGTGCGAGAGTAAGTGTAAAATGACTTTATGCTCTACGCACACGTACGCATTATTCCCTCAAACCCCCAAACCCACACACTCACCATCCACCCACCCCCAGTCCCCATCGTAACCAACCTACCTGGACTAATGCCATGAAAAAAGATTAGAGGCGGTTGCTTGACCGAGCCTTCTTGCTGCTGACAGGGCCGATGCCAATAGACGAGGTTGTGGGTGGGGGTCAGATATCGCCGGTGACCCATGAGGCGGAGAAAGCCGTGCCCCATCATCTGAGCCACCTTGACAGCAACGTAGAACATGAGTAGGCGGTGGGAGAAGTGGAGGGCCTCTCGGGTGAAAGCCACGTGCTCAATGTCCGGATTATACCCGCGAGGGAAGGGCTTGCCCTGCAGCCCCTCCATCAGCTTCACCGTCGCCTCCAAAGCGAGGGCGTCTTCAGCCTCGGGCAGGTCTCCTGGCGTGTCCACATTCCAGATGGCCCAGCACAAGAAAGCCTTCACGTTCTCCCGCCAGATCTCCGCATGCGCCGCCCCCTTGAACCAACCCGACCAGAATGTTTCTGGGCTGTAGGCACCTTGTAGCCGATGCAAAGTGTCAGTCAGCCTGGCCAGGCACTCGCGCGGGGGTTGCTGGGAAGGGTGGGAGGGCGCGGTGCGCAGCCGCTCGATCCGGGGGTGGATGAGGCGGCAGATGACGAAGTAAAAGAGGATCTCCAGACTGGACCACGCAATGACGACTAGCCAGGTCGTGTCTAGCATCAGAATAAAGGAGAAAAGGGAGGAGGGGGCCGCCTGGAAAGAGCGGCATTCCATGGCTGTTGGTGGGGTGTTGTAGCGTGGAGGAGGAGAGAAAAGGGTGAAAAAGATGGGAGGTAAGTATGGTCATCGGGAAAAGACCAGGTAACCAAATGTGCAAAAGGATCGACCCAAAGGGAAACAGGAGGTAGGGGTCAATCCCCCCTCGGCAGCAGCACACAAGGCCGGGGGGGTACCGGAGTGGGAATCGAGGGGAGGAGGACAGTGGGTATGTAGGTGAATTCGTCTTTTCGAGCTGTACCTGGAAAAGGGGGGCGAGTACTTGTATTGATTGGGTTGGAAATAGGCGCACAGAGTGTATGGCCGGGTAGACGCAGAGCATTACGTTCTGGAAAAAGAATATAATGAGCCAAGACGACAACGACACTCCGCTAAGCGACCAGAAGAAGTCGTCCCCGACTCCGTCTGTGGAGTCACGAGTGCAGAATCGTGAAAGGGGATGCACATGACTGCTTTGAGCGAATGGAGTCAAGTATTCATTGGCCAGTGGGTGCGCTTGATTGGACACGACGGGTCGGCAGTCACCCGGCAGAGAATAACAATGTGTGTGAGAGAGTACCTTCGACTGCAGGGGTAAAGGTTCTGTCGCCCTTATGTAAATGCCGGGGTACAAGGTGTATGTGCAAAAGTGACACGTCGAAGAAAGAGGTTTTGGGAGAGCATACGTCGTGTCGCAGAACCCGTGCCTTCCTCTGAGGATTCCACTGAGGGGAAGCTCGATGCCGAGGGGTGGCAGGCGATAGAGTAGTTTTCGTCGTGTTGTATTTGCCCTCTTAAAGAAGTTGTCATGGTGTAGCGAGAACCAGAAAGTTGGGGCTGAGTGCTAGGGTCGACGGCGTAAGAGAGCCCGTGCGGTAGCAAAGGATCGACCTGCTTATTTTTGAAAAGCTGTTAATCTGCATTTAAAAAAATGACCTTCCGTCTTTTCGCTGATCGGTGACTGCATCCCCCCAAAAAGGCAGAGAGGCATCCCCAGGGCAAGATCCTTCTGGATATCATAATTATATTGTTCTTTATAGAAAAACACTTGTTGTGTTGGCGGTTGATTTCAATCTCGTCTTTTGTGGTCTATCCTCTGCAGCTACTGCATGCACAGGCAGTGTCCAAGCAAGGAAGTAACAAGGCCCAAGCCACAATCCTTCCTCACCCTCACTGAGTATCACCCCACACATCATCCTACACATGTGTTTTCGCATCTTGCTGTGTTTGTGGCATGCCCTTGCTCTATCCTGTATGGCACAAGACGCGTACACAAGCCACCAACCCCGCTTCCCCACACCAACCAACAGCCCCACACGAAACAGTCCCAAAATCATGAAGTTCCTCGTCACCTCTGCCCTGGCATATCTTGCTCTTGGTTAGTACTCTTCTTTCTTCTTTTTGTTGCCTGTCCATCCTTTACCTCCTTCCATTTTCCCAAGCTTCACCTCAACCCAGCCATTATCATGGTCGTGTCCTTTTCTTCAACACTTCCTTCCCCTTCTCATTCCCTGTTCACCAAAATCTCGATACATGGCCCTTTCTTTTTTCTTCAGCACCCTTTGCCCTGGCTGTCCCTGTCACCACGGTGGCTGCCGAGGCCCTGACGTCGCTCAAGACCGCACAGATTATTCCGGACGTGATCAGCAGCTTTGTGCCCACGGCTACGCTGACAGTGGACTACGGCAGAATGACCCCTGTTAAAATGGGAGAGGAGATGCTGCCCTCAGAGGTCGCTAAAGAGCCCGTGGTCACTTTCACCGGCACGGATCCCAAGAAGGTGTGAAGAAGTAGGGAAGAATGGCTGGGTGGGCAGGCGGGAAGGGTGAGAGGTTGAGATAAGAGATGACAGATTGGCCATTGTAGAAAGAATAAGAGGGGTTTCCACAAGACTCATTTATAGACGAGAGCGACAGAAATATTCACTCCCCATGCTTTCTCACACTCACACTCCTCTGTTTTCCCCGCACTCGCCACATACCCACGTCACATCGTATGCTTGTCTTACACTCCTGCATTCCTTCCCTTCCCGCTCCCGCCCCTTATATCCCCTTTCCCTCCATCTCTCTACAGATGTACACCCTGGTCATGACGGACCCTGGCGTTCTCGACATTAAGACTCTGCGTGTCGAGCAGCAGAGTGCGTGGCAGTGGCTGCACTGGATCGTGGTGAACGTGCCGGGCGACATGGCAGTCCCCGCGGCTGGCAAGGTCGTCCAGCCCTACGGCCCGCCTGCACCGCCGGCTGGCAACCACCGCTATACCTTCCTCCTGTTTGAGCAAAAGGCTGAGATCAACCCCGCAACCCCTAAGGAGCGCGGCTCCTTCGACACTCGCGCTTTTGCCGCCGCCAACAGCCTTACCCCCGTGGGTGGCTTCTACTTCCTGGCCCAGCCCGAGGCGGCTCAGTAAAGCGTGGATGCAGAGTTTGAAGGGAGAAAAGAAGCAAGGAGTATACATTCCTGGATTCTTTTAATGAGGATATGGCTGGGAATTGCCGAAGAGAGACGGAATTGCCCATGCCTCCCAGACGTACGGAGCCGATTGCCAAAAGGGTGCGGCGTGTTTGCTTGTCGAGGTTGAGCCCTGTCCAGTTATTAAGTTGTACATTTATATGATGATCAAGAGGGAAAATCTGCGCAAACGTGTACAAGAAGCAGTCGAGTGTCATGACAGATTGAGTGTCTTCGCTCTTGCTACAGATCGGGGAGTCAGGATGTGTATTTTTGGTACTTTGCTATTTGTGTTCTCCTCTCATCATGTATTCAATTTGTTGGCAGTTTCTTTGAATCTCCCTCGTCCATTGACCACCCGACGTTATATCCGCCTCTCTTCGGCTTACTACATGCTCTCTTTTTAAGTTATTTTTTATTTTTATTTTTGCTCTCATTTGTTGGTTTTTTTAAGAGAATTTTATTCTTTCTCGGACATATCTCGCTGAGTGTGCATTATCCGAGGACTACTAAAATGACGAATAGAACAGATCTGCAGCATCATCACTTTTACCTGGCTAAATTTCAATCTTCCGCATTTTTATTCATGCTCTCAATAAGTGTCGACTTTTTATTCTCTAGTCCTCCCCTCTTCTCCTGCTTCTCCTCCTCCATCACCTCCTTTATTTCTCCTCCTGACGCGATATCGCGGTCCACAATTACTTAGCAAGAAAGTGACATCAGAGAACTTGCTTCCGCGCCCGATAAGAAGTGATGTGCGGGGATCGGTGAGTCATAGCTTGAAGCCATTTTGTAGGGCGAGATCCGACTCCCCACCGTCATCCTGGCTGCGCAACCCATTACATGGGTCCTCACAATAAACCATATGGGGCTATGTATGAACCATTTTATGGGGGCAGGTACCAAACCGACTACCAAAGAACAAAATATATATGCTGTAGCAATAAAATACCAACCAAACAAACCACCAATCGACAAGGTTTCCAAAAAAACAGAACAATCAAATGCACAAACAGACAATCGACCGATAACCAACATCGATCTGCCCACGGGGCACGCGGTCATTGGACAGCACACGATTCAACGCCCAGCAACGACAACAACATGGGGAAGTGGACGGCTCGAATCGCTCAAAACGCCAATCAGGACCAAACCCGGAGAAGTACCACAATATCATGGACGTCGTGTCGTCCACTACCTTCCGTCCTTCGACGGGGAGGCCAGGGCATCGACTTCACTGCACCACGTCCGAAAAAACAAATCTTCACCGACGACGAAACTCGAGGGGACCAGCCGCCCCGCGGCCTCAATATCAGCAGTCGCGCCATGGCGATGAGCGTTGAAGTGTCGTCGTAGCAGTCCACGGCAGTCCACGCCCTCAAGATTCCCTTCTTCTTGCTCAGTGTGATCTCCTCCTCTTAGTAAGGCGCGTGTGTGCAAAGGAATTGGGGGTGGTATTTTTCCTGAAATGTGGTGCTTTTGTTTTCTTTAAGCTTCTCTGGCTGCAGCACAGGCAGCGGAGAGGGTAATGACAACTCCCGTGAACACTGACACTTGTACTGCGGGTTTCGACCTTCGGAAAGTGTTGCTCCTGAGCCTTGCTTCTTGCCCTTGGTCAATTTCTTACGTCCCATTCCCTTTTCGTCTCTGTCTCCAACACGCTCACACACATGTACGACTCATCGGTCCGCTCACATCGTCCTTAACAGCCACGGCTAGCGATGCGACCGACAAGGTGAGTGTGTTGGAGGAGATACAGTCCACACGCAACACGATAATGAGGTACTCGCAGAGGGGATCGATCGCGTCGTACCGCGCAGCATGCATGTGCCATGTACTTACTCACACTCCGTACTCTGTACTGAAGATTCCATTTCTAGGCAGACCTTCTACACACAACAAGGATGGATAATATTCTCCCGCAGGACGACTCGGACCCTAGCACCGGTGGCGACGGCAACCACCATCATGTGAACTCCCTCCACCAACAGCACACTCACCACCTCAGCCACCATCACCTTGTACTGACGCACCATTCCCAACTTCTGGGCGATGAGGGTGCGGAGGATGGCCTGGACATTAACTGCATGGTGGTGATGGACTCCGAGGAGGGGGGGAAAGGCAGCGGGGGGGATGAAGAGGGAGAAGGAGGGGTGGATGCCAGCGTACATCACATCCACCACCACCTTCATCACGATGCAGGGACCGAGGACGAGGACCTGGTTTTGTTGCTGGCGCGGGAGGACCAGCAGCAAACCGAGGAAAGAATCTTAATCCCCTCGGCGGCGGATGCCTGGCTGCAGCCGATGCAGCAGGACTCAAGGCCTTCCTATATCCTTCCTTCCGCGCCGCCACTGGAGCCGTCGGGGCCGCCATTGTACTACCAGTCTTTAGGGTTGCCACACTGCACTGCAGGTCCTCTTCAGCACCAGCAGAGTCCTCTTCAGCACCAGTACCAGCAGTTTGTGACCCTTCCCCTTCTTCACGTGTTAGATAATCGAAATGTGTCATCAACACTACCACCACCATCGGCCGCACGAACAGCAATAGGGACAGTATCAAGAGCGCCTTCTTTGAGTTCGCCATCACAGCAGCAGCAACAACAACAACAGCTGCAACAGATGGAGCGCCGACGGCAGCGGGATGATGAGGAAATGACGGGGTCGCCTCAGTTTGGGGCCAACGAAGCACTAGTGGCTGCGCAGCAGCAGCAGCAGCAGCAGCAGAGGAAAAAGAAGATGAGAAAGAGGAAGATGGGAGGGCAGAAAGAGCCTGTGTTTGTGCGTATGCGTGAGGCAGCACCAGCACATATTACAGGAGGGAAGAGGAATGTCGTGGGAGAGGAGCAGGACGGAGTGGCTGCTGTCCTTGGTGGCCAGGCCCTCTCCTCACTGGCAAGACGAACGCACGCCGAGGAGGAGGAAGAGTACGAATACTTCCCGTCGCAGCAGCAGCAGCAGCAACAACAACAGCAACAACAGCAGCAGCAACAGGAGGAGGAGGAATCTCAACAACAGCAGCGAGAAGCTATGCCCTCCTCTTCTTCTATCCCTGTTTCGACAGCCTCATTGGTAGGCATGACAAGCACGAGCCCTACCACCAACAAGAAGCGCGAGCGTAGCGGTAGCGGGGTCAGAATAGGAGAAGGGACAGTAGAAGGGAAAGGAGAAGAAGGAAGGGGAGGATATGGAGGAGGAAAAGAATATGGAGAAGGAGAAGAAGGTGGAGGAGGCAATGGCGGCGAGGGTAAGAATTTGGTAAGGCTCACGCCGGCACCATCGTTCTCAAGTAAGGTCCAGGCGGTAGTGCAGGTGGGCGAGAGAGGAGAAGAGGAGAGCGGGAAAGCCGATGCACTCATTGTGCAACCACTTGGAACTGCTTCAAGCCCGCCGCTCGTGTCGGAGTCAAGCGAGGAGAGAGGACAGGGAGCCGAAGCGGAGAGGAAGAGCGAGGAGGAAGGGGAGGAAGAGGGCAGTGAGGAAATATCACGCACTGTCAGCATGGTCATAAAATCGTGCAGTAGGGATACTAGTACACCCGAGGGCTTTCGCTCTCTCGACTCCAGCGACTCCTTCTCCTCCTCCTCTCCCCCTCCCCCCATCCCCCCCCACCCGGTAGACCAAAAGCACGAGCCACTGCCACTCTCCCGGAAGGCCTTCGCGCGCCGACGGCAGCTGACTGCGCCTAATTTCTTCCCCTGGCAGGAACAGTCGGACAAGAGCTTCTACAAGGACGCAGTCTACGTCTTCTACAAAAAAGTCTTGCCCTTTGCCGACCGGCTGCGGAGGACAGGCCGCACCAAGGCCGAGTGGCTGAGGCTGTTGAAGGAGGCAAACCCGGGCATGCCTGGGATGGGAATGGAAGAGCAGTACTTGCTGTTGGTGGCCATGTGGGATTATTACAGGGATAAGTTTTTCGTGCCCTTGTCTGTGCCCTGGGGAGGGAGGAAGGAGAAGGAAGGAAAGAAAGAGGAAAGAAAGACGATGGGGGAGATAGAAGAGTCAAAGGTTAAAAAGTGGTCCAAGGCGGCGGAAGCGAAGCACGAGGCAATGCTAACAGGGGCAGACTGCATAAGCTCTTTCGGTCCAGGCGCCGATGCCGCGTGTGGGGTCCCAGGAGAAGCAGCAGCAGAGGCCGAAAAGGCCTTAGCAGTGCCTTCGTCTGTGCCTTACACGTGTCCTACCAATGCTGCGGACGTTCTTAACACGACCAGAGAGGGCAAGGGAGAGTTACAGAAGGAGAAGCAGGGAGACGAGAAAGAATCTACGGAGACAGGAGACGATAAGAAGGAGGAGAAGGAGGAGGAAGAGCAGCAGCAGCTGCAGGGGGGGAAGAAGGAGGAGGCAGCCTCGCATGAGCAGTGTCTGTATGCGCTGAAGATCTGCTCGTCGAAGAATAACGAGAACTTGACCCTTCGCATCTTTCGAGAGGCTACTTGGACCAATGGCATGCTCCAGCTCTTCCTCCACCTCTGCTACGGCTACCTGGAGGAGGAGGTTGAGATGGAGGGAGGGCAGCTGGCGATGACTCGAGAGGAGTACATTGTGCGGCCGCGGGCAGAAGAGGTGTATGAGGCGAGGGAGGAACACTTCTTGAGAAAGTTCATGAAAGGCTGTCTGAAGGAAGGGGTATTTGGGGGGGAAGGGAAGGGGGGAAGGGAAGGGGAAGGGATAGTGGTCTGGGAGGAGGGCGGTGCGACCGCGGGGGAGAGGCAGGCAGGGAGAGAGGAGGAGACGAGGAAGCAATGTGACGCGTTGGTGGCCCGAGGGGTATTGCTTAAAAATCTGGTGGAGATTCCGATGCAGGTGTTAAAAGAGAAAGAGGGGGGGCAGCAGGGAGGTGGTGGGGCTGGGCGGGGAGGAAGAGAAGACGAACCGCCAACCACGCCGAATCTCTTGCTGGAGGATCTTCCTAACACGCACAAGCAGTTCCCTTCGAGACAGAAGCAGCAGGTAGAGGAGAGGGGGAATGCAACTGCCACAGCAGCAGCAGCGACAGGAATCACGGACATGTCGCTCTCCCATCTGGCTCCCCAGTGCGTTTCCCACTGTCATTCCTCGTCCTCCAACCTCTCTTCCTCCTCCACCACTACCATCCGCCGAGCTGTCTACACCCTCCACCTCCCCACGGCCAGCAAAGACATCGAGTACTGGGATTTTACCCACCCTTGTGTCGCCCTCCTCCTTCAGCACATCGACCGCCTTGGCCCTTCCTCTCCCCCTCCCTGCCCTAACATGCATGAAAACTTTGGGACTAACTCTCTTTCCTTCACTCCCTCTTCCCCCTCCTCTCCCTCCCCTCCCTCCGCTCCCTCTTCTCCCTCCTCCTCGCGCCTGCTTGCCTCCGTCTTGTCCCTGTACAAGGCCCTTGTGACAGAGAAGCACGCGAAGGACGCAGACGTGAAAGCCGAGCACCTGCGTATGGGCAGCTTCGACCTGCTCTTCCCTCACCGCCCCGATTTTCTCTGTGCCCGCGCCCAGGCCATCGCTGCCTCTCCCTCCGCCCTGCAGACTCGAAACCGTCTCATCCCTTCTGACGGTTCAAAGCTGATAGGAGGAGGACAGCAGTATCAGCACCACCACCACCAGCAGCAGCAACAACAACAGCAGCAGCAGCAGCAGCAGCAGCAGCGACATCGCAAGGCAACTTTTCGAGGTGAAACAGCAGGAAAAAGGAAAGAAGAAGCCACGCAAGGAGGTGTAGGGAGGGGGAATGACAGAAAGAAGAGAAGGGGAATAGAGGGTGTAGCTAAAGGTGGAAGGATCGCCACGTGCGTTGAGGACGAATTGGTCTTCCTGCCATTGGCAGATGAGGGCCGAAGGGGGAATTGGAAAAAGGAAGAAAAGGGGAAGGGGAAGGAGGGCAGGACGGGGCCTTATAGTAATGATGGGAGCATCCTAGGCTCGGGTGTACACGGGGAGGCTCAAAGCTGGGCGAGCAAGGCCGAAGAAGACGGAGGAAACGGGGCTGGAGAGAGGAAAGGTGGGCAGATGAAGGGGGCCGGCAGCAGCTGTAGCAAAGCGTCGCCCTCGAGGACAGCCAAGATCACGACCAGCAGCAGCAGCAGCAGCAGCACGACCACCACCGCCAGCACCAGTTGTTCGAATAGGATAAAGAGGCCTTTGACGATGGCCAAGGGAGGCTGCAAGAGGAAGAAAATCAGCTGGTCTCCTGGTTCACTTCTCGACCGAAACACCTGCCTTCTCCCTTCCACTGTGACGCCGTATGTCACCCCCCCTCCTTCTTCGCAACCCCGACGACCTTCTCCTCTTCGAAACTGCCAAGAGAGCCAGAAGGGCGGCAGCAGATGCGAAGGCGAAGACAGCTGCAAAAGTGAGGGCTGCTGCTGTAGCGGCTGCGACAAATGTTAGGGCAGTTGCTGCTGCAGCAGAACTAGTCGTGCACGCGTTGCCTGGTGGAGAAGAGGGAAAGGGGGAGAAAGGAAAACAGAAAGCGATGCCGCTGAGCGTACCCGAAATAATTATGCCCCCGCCTTTGATCGTAAATGGGGAAGGACGCTTCCGGCAATCACAACAGCAGCCACTGCAGCAGCACATGCTACTGCATCATATAGCCGTTATCTCAGGTGATGGGGAGAAAGACGAAGGAGAAGGAAGAGGAGGAGCAGGAGGAGCAAGAGAAGAGGAGCAAGGAGAGGAAATTTTGGAGCGGAATATCATGGTGTCTCAGCACCAGGAAGAGAGATCTCAAAAGCATCAAGTCGGGTTTCCAGGGATGGGGGATATGAAGGATATGCAAATAGATTTCCCTAGGCTGGCAGGGGAGATAGAGCACCAGTCGAGATGTCAAAGGGGAGAAGGAGTTTTGGCAACGAGTGATTGTAGAGATATAACCTGTGTTGTTGCTGTCTGAGAAAAGGGAAGAGTTTGGCAAGAAGGGTGTGAAATATATCGAATGAAATAAAAATGAACACACAAAAAGCGCGTTTATTTTTAGGTATGCGAAATGGCATGAGAAAGCACAGAGAATGCGACAAAGAGAAAAAAGACACTCCCGTAATCCAGGATATAAAGCATATTTGCGGCACGTGGGAGGGTACTTGTCCGTGTACGGCCGCAACCCACGACTCGCTCCTTGAATCGAGAAGCAGCAAATGATTTGCATGGGGTGGGTGAAAAGGCTTGAGGTTGCATGTCTGCGCGCCCTTGGTCAACCAGGCCACCTCGGTGATAGACACGCAAACGTCTATGATGCTGTGCCTGTTTTGATCATCGCGCTTTGCTGGGTGGTTTTTGTTTGTGTGGCGCCTGGAGCTTGCCATTCGTCTTCGCCTCCTCCTAATCATCATCATCGCTCCTCAGGTAGCGCTCTCCCACAACACACCGTACCGATCCACAGGCACACGCACGACCATGGGCAACTTTTCTGGCAAGGATGACAGCGGTGAGATGCGGGATGGGGCTGGAGGTACTTTAGATGGGACCATCCCTCCACCGGCTGAGTTCCATCATCGCCGCGAGTCGGGAGGGAGAGCAGGTGGGCGGGATGGAGGCGGAGGAGGCGGGGCTGGCGGTGGAGGTGCAGGGCTTGCAGGAGGAGGGCACATTATGGCAGGTGGAGGCCCAGGCCCGCCGTCACTAGGTACCAGGGCGTTGCCAGGCGCCGAAGGAAGGGAGGGCGGGGTGGGGGACGAGATGGTGGTGGACGGGGACGACGTGGAGGAAGATGTGGTACCGACCGTCTTTCGATGGGAGCATGGCGGGCGACAGGTACGGCGAACAGGGAGGAAAGAGGTGTAGAAGGGATGAGAGGCGTGTGGGTTTGGTTTTGTCTGAGAGCAGGCCGCTGGATAGCGATGTTCGAGTGGCCTCTCCGCTTCACGTCACGCTCTTTTACTCATTGCTGCTTCACTCCCCCTCTCTCCCTCTGTTCTTTCCCTAGGTGTACATTCAAGGGACGTTTAATAACTGGGAGCGGCAGATTCCCATGCACCGGAGCGGGAATGACTTCACCTATATCCATAACCTGAAGCGCGGCAAGCACGTACGTCCAGGGGGGCTAAGAAAGGGGGGCTGGGGTGAGGAGGGTATAAAGGAGCAGCAGGGTTAGTGTGCTTTTCTATCCTGTGCCGTCCATATCACTCACTCTCAGTCTTTCCCTACCTACCTCCCACACTCCTCTTTTCCCAGGCCTTCAAGTTCATAGTAGACGACGAGTGGCGCTTCGCCCCGGATCAACTGACAGTGGCGGATGTGGAAGGCCGCATCAACAATTTTATCGACGTGACACACTTCAAGCCCTTCAACGAGGACTCTTCTACTCTGGACATTGCACGCAAGGAGGAGGATCTCTACGACACCCACTACCCCGACGTGGAGGAGTACAGCGTCAAGGAGCCTCCGCCCCTCCCGCCCCACCTTCGCCACATCATTTTGAACAAGGTAAGTAGTAGAGGGGACGGATGGTAGGAGGAAATAGAGTGCTTTATCATTTTGTAGGGAGGTTGAATGAGTGAGCAGCCCTGTATAAAGACAAAAGGTGCTGAAGAGAACACTTGACCCTCCCCCCTTCCAGGTGCCGAATGAGATGAACCCGCTGTCACTGCCCGTGCCTCAGCACGTGGCGGTGGACCACCTGTACTGCACAGCCATCAAGGACGGGATGATGGTTCTAGGCGTCACACAGCGCTTCCGCATGAAGTTCGTCACCACTGTGTATTACTCCATGATGCCTTAAGGGAACTGGCGGGAAACGGGAGGAGGAGTTTGTATAGAAAAAGAAATGGTGAGAAGTAAAGAAAACCACGTTTTCTCCAAAATGCTCTATTTCTTGAACTGTGTGTCTTTTTTTATCATTTTCGTTGACTTTTTCTGTGCCATTTCATCTCCATCCACTCCTTTGTGCTTGCTTTTCATTTTCTTTTCCCTGCGTTCTACCTATCGTTCAATCCCACTCGACTCTTCTTCTTTCCTTCTCGCTTGTTCTCTCTCCCTGCCTCCTGACTTTCTTGCCCTCACCTTCTATTTATTCCCTTGTCTTCGAGCCCATTCCATGTTATTCTTTTCCTTTTCTCCTCTAATTCATCTAGCCATGGCCCCCTGGCTCTTCCCAATTCTCTTCTTCCCTCTCTTGCTCTTAATTCCTCTCCACCCGCAGGATTTCTTCTTTCTTCGCTTTTTAGCATCTAGCTTTATTGCTCGATGCTCTTTTACCAATCCACGCTCGCGATGGCGGACTCCTGGATCCCTTGTTAAATGTTGTGTATTTTTTTTATTTCACTCTTCACCTGGACGATACCCCGGAGTATCTCAATCCCATGGGAAGAGCAATCAGGTCTTTTGCATTCCAAAAAATTTCGCTGCCTGTGCGGTTCTGATACATATATGCACCCTCTCGACTATTATGAATTTTCGATACGTTCCGATCTGTCCCATCAATCCCGTCTATTTTCACGCCCAAAATAATTCCAGGGTGGGGAACGCATGTGATATGTTTGGAAGCGAGGACTAGTCGAGAGAACGAAGAGAGCTGAGCATTGATGCGGAGGGGTGAAGCGTAAGTGGTTGCAGTGTGCATACGCTTGTCAAAACACCAGAACAAGGCGAGATGGAAGACATAACTCGGCGTTGTGATTCCGAGTAATTTCGAGCCCCCCTATGCGGGTAGACGGCTGCTTCCTTTCAAGTACTGTATATAAGCCCGAGTACAAGGTCTTTTTGTGCCCAAAAGAGGAAAGATGGCGTGAAGGGACGCGCTTTTTGTGACAAAAGATGGTTTGGGGAGCACAAGCGGCCTTGGCGGTAGCGGCGTCAGGAAAACGGTCAGAGATGGTGTTGACGCTTCTCTCACCGTCGCCCTCTACACGCACAGTGGCGCCTCCACCGCCGCACATGAGAAGACGGCCAGAGGACAACTACAGCAGTGGCCACATGCCAAGTAAGAGTAACAGCAGCCGGGGCGCGTACGGTGGTGGAATGCCGCAAGCCGGGCCCGGCAGACCGGTACGTGGGGAGATAGATGCCTGCCCGTGTAGGGCTGGCTATAGGCACTGGCACGTGTGGTTGGAGGGGATTGGAAACTATTGGCATCGGCTCCCAGTGTGTCGTGTGTGCTTCTTTTCTCATGCATACACGGCACGGCAGCATCATCACGCTTTTACTCTGTCTGCTCACGCATGCCCCCTTCCCATTCCACCCCTCCAGTCCAACTACTATTCAATGCCAGAGGACCGAGTCCGTGAGTCAAGCCGGAATATGTTTGAGGATGAGAATAACAGGCGCATCGCAGACTTGGCCGGGCAAGTCTCCATGCTCAAGGAGGTACGTCATGAACTCAAGGAGAGAGGAAGTGCAGGAGTAGGGATGGCATGGTGCTGGGCAAATGTTTAGCTAGTCAAGGTTGGTAGCTACTTGCAAGTGATTGAGATGTGTGATGAGCAAGAAGGGGGCGCAGGTGGGAAGCAATCTGGGCGGGATGCTGATGGAACGGCGCGTGGATGAAAGGAGAAATTTTGTAAGCAATGAAAAAGCTTACAGGAGCTTGAGTGTAGTGAGGCCTTCAGCGGAGAGCGGTGTGTCCAAAATGCAGATTGTATACATGAAAGAGAGAAAAAGGAGTGGTAAAATGTATCGTCGAAGTGATACCAAGGCTTTTTTTAATGGGATGCAACGAAGTGTCTACAAACACGCTGAAGTCGTCTAAATTATTTTCTATCCCTGATTTTCTCCACCATCCTCTACCTCATATCCCACGCCGCAGCTGACAATTGACATAGGCACGGAAGTCCGCTCCCAAAATACTCTCCTCGATGACATGGTGAGCACATTTTTGGTTAGGTAGACAAGGAAAGAAGAGGAGGGAGAATGGGGGAATATTCAGGTTTAAAAGGAGAAAGGACCGTGTCTGTCGCACACTGGCGAAATTCCGTTGACCAAAACTCTGTGGAATCGATTAATTGCTATCCGCGACCGTGACACTCCACCCTTCTCTCCCATCGTATCAACGCGCAGGGCAACGGGTTTTCACGCACAGATGGGTTGATGGGCTCCACCATGCGGCGGCTGAACAAGATGCTCACCACCTCCTCAAGCCGGCACATGCTCTGGCTTGTGGTGTTTATTGTCTTTGTCTTCATCTTCGTCTACTACATCATTAGGCACAAGGGCTGAAGGGAAGGCAGGAGGAAAGGAGGGATGGAGAAGGAATTGAGGGAAGGAAAATGAT
Organism: Nannochloropsis oceanica; assembly: GCA_004519485.1. NCBI lineage: Eukaryota > Eustigmatophyceae > Eustigmatales > Monodopsidaceae > Nannochloropsis > Nannochloropsis oceanica. The sequence continues at coordinate 1,454,230 of CP038130.1, forward strand.
GTGTCAGGAAAGGAATGAGATGGATCGGACAAAAGATTACGGTGGAAATGGCACAATTTAAAATTTGTTTATACGCACGTGCGAATGAGATAGGGAAACTGGAAATGAGAAGACGTTGGCGATGATGTGGAGAAAAAGAAATACCACCAAAATAGTTTTTAATTTGTGGGAGTTACCATCGTCTCACTTTTATTATATAATTGAGGGTGTTTCGTTCGTATCTTACCTTTTTTTTGCCATGTCCCATTTTATCTTCGTTTGTGGTTTACGTGAGTCGTTCCGCCTGTCATTCGATATTGCGTGTGGATTGGCTCCTCTTTCCTCCGATCTACGTCCACACCCCACCCATAGATGACGTTCTTTGACGATTGAGGAGTGCGAGTGCTGAATGTGGAGGCCTCTTTAAAATGATACTGTAAGAGAGTGGGGTTACTGAATAAGTGTAAGTATATCACCAAAAATAGTTCGTAAAAAGGGTCAATGCTCAGGTACATCTATTTTATTATCCAAAGTGATTCATTTCCCACACTTTCTTGCATCTTACCTATTTACAATACCCTCAACATGGTTGTAGTCAAACTTTTCCCGTCGTGGCCACCCGGGATATCTATCGCCACAGAGTAACACGTGGTCTACGGACATCCCCTGTGGACTGTGTGTTTTTCAAGAAAAAAATAGAAATTCTTTTTTTGGGGGGGTTAGTCACCATCACGTGTTTTGCCATCGGCATGACGGCATCTACTTCTATCATATCGTGAGCGCCAAAATAAGCCCGCCCTGCGTAACGGGGTAGATGCCTGCATCAAGCCACTGGCATTTCCTTGGAACGATGCGCCATTCCACTTTGAAGATGCCGCTCCTTTGGCTGCCGGTCATCCCGCGACCACGAGTCCTCGCACAAAAAAAAGATAAAAGTGCTCTACAGACAAGCATGCGGCTCCTGGTCGACGGTGACCGACTCTCCGGGAATCACAAAACTTCCAGCAGTGGCACTAACGACGGCAGCACAACTGATGATAAATATTGATCCTGAAGCAAATGAGGTCCCTGGCGATTGCAGTCAGGCCTTGCAGGAGCAGATATAATGATGATTTTGCCTCCACTTTATATATATATCCACGCCATAACCCGCACCATAATCGTTGATCTGTAACAACTGGCAGCCACGTATATCGTGGGGACCTATACGGCACTTAATGGCCCAGCCAAGTTATGAGGGGTCGGAAGCTCAAGAGGCGTTCTGTCTCACGGGCCTTCTCTAGACTTCGCACCACTACGCACATGGCTTGATCTCCATTGAAGTTCTCGGACCACGCGAGCGAGCGACTCCATTGCTCTCAAACATTAACAACAACGCAGTAGCATAATTTGAATATTTAAATGGCTTCTTAAGTTTGCCAATTCTTAGTTCTTCGGTTGTTACAAATCACATGCAAAGGACAGAATTGAATTTATGCCGAACATGGCACGCGATGTAAATGAGCTGTTTGAGATATTGCAGCTTCCAGTAAAGGTCTAAAAAGTTGCAAATCGATTCTAGTTTTGGCTGATTTCATGCAGTAAAAGCATCCTCCATCTTCACCGCAGGCCTGAATGCTTTTGTTGAAGCCATTAAAGAGAGTTATACATGAGTCAGTCATGACTGTGTCATCGTTATTTTGGTTTATGTACTGGTGGTGACGGAGGCTCGAGGAAGTCGTGAGCCATTTGAAGTAATATGAGACATCGTATCCGAGGGGCAAAATTTCAATGACCGCACTTCCCACCGGCATGAAAATGATGTTTGTTAATCCAGCACCATGGGGTGAAATGAGAATCCGGCTGTTCAACACCTGAGAAGCCTGATTAAATACTGTGCCCTCAAAATCATTAACGACTCTAGGTCTAATCCCCGTGACATCGAAGACGAAATTCACCACTTCGTCAAAGTTTGCGATGCCCCGGGTAGATTTTCTTTGCACCATGACGATTTCTCCGGGCTGCGATTCGATTGCGGAAGTCCGTTCGCAAGGTTGTAATAATTTGAAATCCTTCGTTATATTCTGTAAATTGGATAGAGCGGCATCATTTGACTCTCCGTACGCGATAGGTTGCATTGCTAGGAAATCGTACAAATAACGCCTGAACAGTATCGAGCTAAATGGTGTCCCGTACCAACTATAACTTGGAATAGTCAGTTGATCGAAGCAAACTATATAGTCAGTAGTGTTTTGTAAATGGGAGAGTCGGTCATCGATCATCCAGTTATGAATTCCAAGTTCCTTCGTAAACCACTCTGTTTCCATTGGCAAATCACCTTTCCAACCAAGGAGGCGAAGCCAATCTTTTTCATACGAGCTTGCAAGCTCGTTCTCCTCTATAGCCGACAGAACAATATCGGTTAGATTGAGTTGAAAGCCTGTATCTCCTTGCCAGAATTGATATGTGCCTATCATGACACGATACGGGGGTGAAACACCAAACCTTTTCTTTTGACTCAATGTGTTGATTAGCGGCAGCAATGCCTCCACAAAATGAGGAATGTGGTACTGAAATGCCATGGATACGATTGTTGTGCCTGTTAGTTGAATTATCGCCAGATTATGTTGCGATTCTAAATCCTTCAAGGATTGCATATCCGACGTCACTTGCTGTCCCTCTCCGATGTATCTCAATACACGATCCATACTATACATATGCCCTTCAGCAGTAAAATTTCCCGTGTAGAAATTGCGAGGCATTTTGGGCGTCCAACACGTCTTTGTTAAAGTACAAGTAGGCTTATCAGGAGCATCCTCAAAACAAGTCATATTTCCGTCCATAGGTAACGTGTGCAGGATTTTGGATCCGACGATCGAGGTTGCATCATCTTGATTATACCAGTGAGGACGCAATCCTAGGGTTCTTTTTCTGATAGTTCCAACATTATCCCAATTGAAAACATGTACCCACAACTGAAGGTAAGATATCACAGATATGACAATTAGCAAGGTAAACTTGTTGAGAAATCGACTGCTGCCTCGCTGTTGCATATATTCCCGGTAAATATCGAACTGCGTGTGTTATATTTGTCTTCTATATGCCTGGGTACCACGCAAGAATAGCGTATAATAGGGTAAAGAGGTGAGTTTTTGGATCGTATGATGGCGACTATATAAGAAATGTCTATTAATATTTTTGTTATATATCACCCTTCTGGCAAAATCGACCATTTTATCATTTTTCTCTTTGCACAATACACACCTTCCCTTACACACTTGTTTCAAAAAGATAAAAGGACGGCTGTACAAACTTTGTCGAGTGACTTGAGCTGTTCTTTTCTGTTTGTCGTGCATTTGGCCTTGAACTGGTTTTGTTATTGAATTAAATGCCGTTTTACGCTTTTTCCCACTCAGATCTTCCCTTGAAAGTGAGGGTTTCACACCACGAAATGTAGATTGTTCGATTATACATAATTGATGAGATAAATTGGTCTTGATCTTTTACAGTTGTCGTGAATTTTGGCTTCGAGTGCCAAAGCTTCATGTGATTTTGCCAAAACCGTTTACGTTCACCCCCGCGACGCAGCCTTGTCTTGCTCCGCAAGAGCCACAAAGAAAAAAGCTTTTTCCATCTATGCAATTACTATGCTACGTTGATGTCCCCCCTTCATCACTGTCCTGCATCTGGTCTTTTGACGTGCCAAAGTCAATCCAAAAATGATCATTTTGACTAAAAACATTATTTTGTCCTTATTTCCCTCTGGCGGCAAGAGTCTTGCCCTCTCCCATTTCAAGGTTTTCTGCTTTTTCCTCTGACCACAACGCTGTGCGATGTTGTTTCCTTGAACCCGTACAGCCAAAGGGTTTCAAATTATAAGTCTACCAAACGACCGGGGTGGCTTGGCACTTCAATTTATTCGTCGACCCGTGCCGCCCGCGAAGTTTTCTCCCTAAAGTTTGTCCTCCTCAACACCTATCCACGATCTCACGGATAACAATAAATATGGATGAATTATAGGGATCGCTCAAAAAAAAGAATCGTCATGATTAGGTCTTTGGCCTCTTGAAGGAAATTCGCAAGCTTCCCTTCACTGGACCGTAGAACTCATCCTTTTGCTATATAGCAATTTTCAAACGCGCCCTTTGGCACGTAACGCAGGCCTATTTTGGGCGCCAAGCAAAAAGCAAAATTGCTTAACCACGCCCGAGCTCACGCATAGCTGTGCTACGACCCATAAACATGCAAAACACAGGCACAAGCAGAGCACAGACACGGGCGGCTAGGATCTAACGAGATCCTCGCCACTTTCACCATCCTTCTCAGACGAACGAAGCAAGCCTCCGTGCTCAAGACACACACAACATCACGCCGCGCTCGTTCAGCAGCAGTGCCGCTGCCAATACCTCGTCTACGAAAACAAGGAATATGGTTTTGTCCACACGGCAGCCAAGGCCTGCCTTGTTGTCCTCACGGCGGCGACTTAATTCTCCCAACACCGCGGACGATCCTTCTCCCTCCTCACCGCGGTACTCACGGCTTCTGACCCGTGTCACGGAACTGGAGGCAGCGCTCGAGGCTGCGACGAAGGCTCCACCCATCGAGCAAAGCAGGTTCCAAAGACTAAAGGAAAAGCATGTCGCCACCAAGGCAGCTCTTGTGGAACTCATGGCCCAAAAAACAGAGCTCGAACAGCAAGCTGAAGCCACGCTGGCCAAATGGCAGGCACACCATGAACAGCAGGTGTACGAGCTGGCCACTTGTCAGGTATGCTATTTCTTGTGAGAGTTGGGTGCTGCTCGTGCTCAGGAGGAAGTTCTTGTTTGCCTCGGTGTTTTTTCTTCCTCTTTCTAGATTAAGTTTCTGCCTCTTCGCTCTCGCCGTCCTTCTCTTTCCGCCGGGTTAGACTCCATCCTCACTATCTTCCCCCAAAGCCCACCAGTAATCCACTCACTCAACCTCATCTCATAAGAATCAACTTCAACCTTATCACTACCGTCTGCTCATCGTTTCCCCCCCCCATTGATCATGCACTCCTTCAATTCCTCCCCGTTCGCTCCATGCCAATCATCCACAGCAACAAGCCCAGCAATTGGCCGAGCTCCCCGCCCTTCGCGCAGAGTGGACTCGGAGAGTACAAGCTCTAGAGGCCGAGGCAGGTACATACCGCTCGCTGTACGACGAGGCGCGGCAAGACAGTGAGAAAAATAAGCGGGAATTCATTGCAGTAGTGGAGGATCAGGCTCACGCCCACGAGACACATCTCCGGGCTGCCCGCGAAGAGGTGGATAAGTGGCAGGCGCGTTGTCGGGCATTAGAGGAGGCGGCCGCAGAAGCGCGAAGCCGCGATGAGGTACTGCGGCAACAGGAAGGGAAGCTGGAGGTATGGCAGGCGGCGCTTAGGGAAAGCGAGGCCATGGCCCAGAAGGCGGAGGAGGGAAGGGCGCGCGCCGAAGCGCGGATTCAGCGTGCTGAGGTGGCTCACGAGGTTGCGCTCAATGAGTGGATGGCCAAGTTGGTGGCGGCGACGAGCGAAAAAAGTGGGCTGGCGGCTCGCCTTGAAAGTGTTGCGGTTGAGCTGGACCACGTTAAGAGCCAGCTACGGGAGCGACGCCACGAAGCAGAATTGGCGGTAGAAGAAGCTGGGCGTTTGCGCGAGGCTTTGCGCACAGCAGAGCAGGCGGAAGAAGAAACACGACGGCAGTCGGAGCGAGAGAGAGAAGCGGCGCGGCGTGTCTGGCAGGAGGAGAAGGAGGAGTGGGAAAGTCGAGTGCGGGAGTTCGAGGCCCGGGCCCTTCAAGCAGAGGCCGAGGCGCGGGAAGCGGCTCGTGACGCGCTCGCCCACGAGCGTGAAACGATTACGGCTGAGACAAAGGCTCGGCAGACGACAGGAAGCGAGATAAGGCGGCTGCAGGAGGAGATCGCGCACTTGAAGGAGGTGCTAGAGGACGAGCGGGTGAGGGCCATCAAGGTGGAGAACGACTGGAAGTACATCGTCAGAGACCTGCAACAACGACAAACACTCGCACCGGTGCAAACCTTAGCGGCGGTATGGGCACGACCACCTGCGGCTGCAACAACTGTAACGGCAGCGGGTGCAGATACGTCGGTGGCAAATGAGAAAGCAGCTGCTGAGTGGGAGGAGAGAAGGGAGGACAAAGGCGGGGATATAGGGATATCGAAAATGGAGCTTGAAAAAGTGAAATTACGGTGCATGCTGGCGATTCAAAAGGCAGAGCGCCGGGCGGAGGCCTACAAACGTAAGTGTTTGGAGCTGCACGAGCGGTGGAAGGCGGGCAGTGTAGTCGAAGGATTGTAAAAAAAAATAAGGAAAGAAATAGTGCCACAGCCACAGCCTTGTCTCCCTTTCCCTGTTTTTCATGAAGTTACGTTTTTATTGCCTTCACTGCGTTTAACCTCCATTGTTATTCTCCACAAAGTATCCAGCTAGTGACGCTGAAGCTCTCGATGTAATGGCAGTCAAAGCCAGCTCCTTCGGGCTACAATCAGACTCGTTCTGGCATTTTTGGGGCTGAGCGACACCCACCATCTCTCCTTAACCGGAGGTACAAGCTTACTTGAGAAGCCATTGGACCTTGCACTCTCCTATGTGCTGCTGATGATGGATCCCATGACGTGTAGTCCATAGTCGTGGCAGGCACGTCACTGGACAGCAAGGACCTACTGAGGCGCCATTCCCGAAGCTCTGCCGGTGAAGAAGTTCATGTCCTCCGGGAGGGAGATGGCGTTGGCGCTCTTGCCCTTGACTTGGCTGGAGCAATAAACGTTCGGTGGGAGAAGGGGGTAGTGGAAAGGGGGACGTGGGGGGGGAGGGGGAACTCAGGCGAAGGCAAGCATGCACAACAAACACACAGACACATTCTATTCTGTTTTCCTCTCCCTTGACCACAGCTTCAAATGATATGTAGTGCAATGTCTCCTCTTCATGGCCAGGAAAGGGTGGTCGGTGCTGTTGCGCCAGTGCGATGCAGGGCCTGCTGCTACGTGTTAGCACTCGACACGCTACTATTGCTTAAGCTGGTGCGGTTCCGGATCTTGATGTTCCATGCAAGAAAGACATACATAAGCACTTGTAGAAGAGAAACCAAGGGGTAAATGACCAAGGAATAAAGCTGATCGATGCGGGATCGTACCTTTAAATGTACGAGGCCCAGGACGCTGGCCACAAGGCAAAAAAGAAATGTGTTATTTAGGAGCGAAGAAAAGGAACAAAGCCAGGCAAGTAGTGACGGGATGGATGGAAGTGTCTGTTTCATTGATGTTGCTATGGTTGTTGCTATGGTTGCTGTTGTTGTACAATTTATCAAGTTCATGTTGTTTAGGAGGAGCAGATGTGAGGAGCCTAGTGAGGGGCTCCTTATGTTCCATGCAATTGTCCTTGCGTGAAATAATTGATAAAGTAAGCTATCGAGCTCTTCAATATGTCGTTTTTAACACAATGCCTCACGCACAAAATCAAACAGGCCCCCTCCTTGACATCCGATCAGAACCATTAAAAAAGCACGGTCAAAGGAAGCGGTCTGCGCCCGAATCAAATCAACACACACAGGTCATCCGCGTTATGCATCACCAGCACAAGGGTGACAAAGATCAGCAGCGGGGGTCAGAGCACGACCCTCTCCTTCTTCTGCAGCAAGAAGCTGCGCTCGTGGACGTGGGTGGGGAGGTGGAGCCCCGCCAAACGTGCCCGCACCTCCACCTTGCTTCGCATCTTCACATCTCCCCGGACGACCTTGCCTCCTCGGTCACCCCAGGCCGCTGCATGACTTGTGGGAGCGAGGTCGAACCTTGGGTTTGTCTGGGGTGCAAGTGCGCCGTTCACTGCTCACGGTACGTGAATGCTGATGCGGAGGCACATTTCTTTGCTTCCCTGACGGCGGAGCGTGAGGAGAGATGGAGGGATGTGGTAACCGGGGAAAGCAGTGGGGAAGGCAGGGGCGGAAGGCGGCTCAATACTGCCACTGGCATGCCCTTTCCGAACGGTGGAGGGAGGTCAAGGCAGGAGGAAGGAAAAGGGCACGGCCTGGTGTTGTCGTTGAGCGACTTGTCCGTGTGGTGCTACCTTTGCAGCAGCTACGTCAAGCATGACCGACTTGTTCCTTTCTTGGTGCGGGCCGAGGCCCTGAAGTTTAACACTCCCGACAAGACAGCGCTGCTGGCAGGAATTCAGACGCGCTTTCAGACGGGGCTCGTGCTGCCGAACGGAATGGACGACGCCGAAGAGGAGAAGGAGGGTGTGGCGGATGTTAAACCTACGCCTGCCCAATGTGTTTTTGAGCACCTCAAGGCTTGCAGTCTCCTGGCTAAAACCGTACGAGTAGGGTCTGTGGCCGAGGCTCAGGCTCGCGGCGACCTGCGGAGCGTGTTGGTGTTAAGCGAGGGCGAGGCTGATGGGGAGGAGGAGGGAGAAATAATAGAGATGGGAATGGGAGGGGAAATCATGGTAATGCCGTCAGAGAAGGAAGAGGTACGGGAGGCCTTGGCAGCAGGCAAGGAGCTGGTGGTTGTGCGGGTAGGTTTGGGTGGGATAGCTGCAGGGCCTCAAGACGTGGAAGTGATGCTGCGGCAAATGCTTGAGGCGACCTGAGAAAGGACGGAAATCCGATGAGATTATATCTTTTCGATATGCGCCTCCCTTCCCATTTCTCCCACTATATTATGGCGTGGCACCAACATTTATGCTCGATTAAGAAGTCAGGCGGGTGACCGCCGTTTCTCCCCACTTTTTTGCGTAACCGTTAGAGCACGAAGCGACTCGCTCGAGAAAACACATAGGGTTGCGTCGATGGTCGTAACCCACATCAGCAGTAGGCGGAGATCCTATCGCCCTCCATCCGATGGTGGTATTGTGGTTGCATGAAAGTCCTTAGAGGTCATGGTCTTATGCGAGGGGCAAGCAACAAGCGAGGCCGTTCTCATTCCAAACTTTTGCTCTCTCGTCTCACTCTTCCCACCTGGCGATTCAAGCGCCTACAAAAACGCGTCACCTCGATGATTCGGGGGCTGTACCAAATATGGAACCAGTCATGGACATTCACAGAGGCATCGTGAGGATTTCGAGGAGCCCGTTGTGGCACTTGTTTGCGAAGGGGCGGCAAGGCGAAGGGAATGAGTCTCCGTGCTTGAACACCTTTCGCGTTCCCTTCTCACCCCATGGATGTGATTGAGCAGTATCCGCGTTGTAATTTGATCGCGTCTGTGGCCATTACATGTCACTTAAAGAAAATATGCCGAGAGACTATCAATATGTGGCACGGCAGGTGTATGGGCCACGAGCAGTTGGTACTTGGAGGGGACCTCGGCTCAGAGAGGGCATGTATGATAACGTACGCTAGCCATCGGCAAAGTATTGGAGCTTCAATATCCGATGTACCAGTCGGATGGGGCATGAAGCCGAGTCATCTATGACTGGCCCCGATGAAGTTTTATATTTGTCCAATGCCCAACCTTGCCTGCTTGCTGGCCGTCCAGACTAAGAAAAGGCCTGGTCGCCATGCCACGAGACAGCCAAGTACGCCAAATGCAGCAGTAATATCTATGCTTGTAAATACTATGATGCCATTAAAATCTTGCGCTTGGCCAGGTCTTGGTCTTACTGCGGCTGCTGCAGCCCCCATGAGCTTCGTTTCGACGCCGCCTTACAACGACAGTGTGGAACTCGGTCCTACTTAGGGGGATGAAATAATCAAGAGAAGGATTGCAACGAGCCAGTAAAAAAAGAAAATATGCAAAACAAACAACTCTTCATGCGGCCCTGCACCGTTTTCCCTCCTCCCATCCCCTCCCTCACATGTATTTCCTTGGTAAGCACTCTGTGGCCTCTTTCTCGTGCTCTGCCTCCTTCCTGTCCTTCTTGTCCTTCTTATTCTTCTCTATCTTTTCTCCTCTTCTTATCCTATGTCCATACGCCCACCTGTGTTGTCTCCATCCTCCTTCTCCTCCTCTTTTTCCCTTCCTCCTTCTGCTCTCTTCCCTCCTCTTCTTTTTCTTCCACCTATTTCGTCTCCTCCTTTTCGAGCATCTTGAACACCAATCCCTCTTCCTTCCCTCCACACATCGTATTAGTCTCCTCTGAGTATACTAGAGATTCTCCCTCTGTCTTGAATGTGGTCCCACATGCCCTTTCCGTCCTGCCGTCCCGCTGTCGCCCAGCACGCCTGCACTCATCCTTAATGGCTTACGCGAAGTGCTTCTGTATGCTATCTGTGAGCGGGGGCGTGTGTCAAAAGAGGGAGAGAAGAGTCAATATCTGTGTAGGATATTCACAGGGAGGACGTAGCTCAGGTCCGCGCACGCACGCACAGGCGACATATGCCTCCCTCAATCAGCCTCATCGGCGCCAGCTCTGACGCGACCTTCTGGTAAGTGATGAAATAGAGAGGGAAAAGGTAAAGCGGGCGTATCGAGGGCTTCGCGCCATAGTGGTGGCGTTAGAAATGGGTGGTGTTTTGGAGGGAACGGAAATCGGGGGGCGGGTTGACCTTGCTTGGCTAGACATTGGTAAGTCAAGTATGGGCTGTTACGCCAGGAAGTAGACGACTGCATCACTACATTTTATCAACGTATGCCTCGCAATCCCTGCGGTCAGTAGCGTAATTCCGATATATGTGGCTTTAGTAGGAAGTAAGCCTGACACTTGCATTCTATACCGCGCGTGGCATTCAGATTCGCTGTGTTTTTGCTTTTCTTTGGGAAGGGGTGGTAATGGTGGGTGACCGCCGTTTCTTCCCACATTATTTTTGCGTAACCGTTAGAGCACGAAGCGACTCGCTCGAGAAAACACATAGGGTTGCGTCGATGGTCGTAACCCACATCAGCAGTAGGTGGAGATCCTATCGCCCTCCATCCGATGGTGATATTGTGGTTGCATGAAAGTCCTTAGAGGTCATGGTCTTATGCGAGGGGCAAGCAACAAGCGAGGCCGTTCTCATTCCAAACTTTTGCTCTCTCGTCTCACTCTTCCCACCTGGCGATTCAAGCGCCTACAAAAACGCGTCACCTCGATGATTCGGGGGCTGTACCAAATATGGAACCAGTCATGGACATTCACAGAGGCATCGTGAGGATTTCGAGGAGCCCGTTGTGGCACTTGTTTGCGAAGGGGCGGCAAGGCGAAGGGAATGAGTCTCCGTGCTTGAACACCTTTCGCGTTCCCTTCTCACCCCATGGATGTGATTGAGCAGTATCCGCGTTGTAATTTGATCGCGTCTGTGGCCATTACATGTCACTTAAAGAAAATATGCCGAGAGACTATCAATATGTGGCACGGCAGGTGTATGGGCCACGAGCAGTTGGTACTTGGAGGGGACCTCGGCTCAGAGAGGGCATGTATGATAACGTACGCTAGCCATCGGCAAAGTATTGGAGCTTCAATATCCGATGTACCAGTCGGATGGGGCATGAAGCCGAGTCATCTATGACTGGCCCCGATGAAGTTTTATATTTGTCCAATGCCCAACCTTGCCTGCTTGCTGGCCGTCCAGACTAAGAAAAGGCCTGGTCGCCATGCCACGAGACAGCCAAGTACGCCAAATGCAGCAGTAATATCTATGCTTGTAAATACTATGATGCCATTAAAATCTTGCGCTTGGCCAGGTCTTGGTCTTACTGCGGCTGCTGCAGCCCCCATGAGCTTCGTTTCGACGCCGCCTTACAACGACAGTGTGGAACTCGGTCCTACTTAGGGGGATGAAATAATCAAGAGAAGGATTGCAACGAGCCAGTAAAAAAAGAAAATATGCAAAACAAACAACTCTTCATGCGGCCCTGCACCGTTTTCCCTCCTCCCATCCCCTCCCTCACATGTATTTCCTTGGTAAGCACTCTGTGGCCTCTTTCTCGTGCTCTGCCTCCTTCCTGTCCTTCTTGTCCTTCTTATTCTTCTCTATCTTTTCTCCTCTTCTTATCCTATGTCCATACGCCCACCTGTGTTGTCTCCATCCTCCTTCTCCTCCTCTTTTTCCCTTCCTCCTTCTGCTCTCTTCCCTCCTCTTCTTTTTCTTCCACCTATTTCGTCTCCTCCTTTTCGAGCATCTTGAACACCAATCCCTCTTCCTTCCCTCCACACATCGTATTAGTCTCCTCTGAGTATACTAGAGATTCTCCCTCTGTCTTGAATGTGGTCCCACATGCCCTTTCCGTCCTGCCGTCCCGCTGTCGCCCAGCACGCCTGCACTCATCCTTAATGGCTTACGCGAAGTGCTTCTGTATGCTATCTGTGAGCGGGGGCGTGTGTCAAAAGAGGGAGAGAAGAGTCAATATCTGTGTAGGATATTCACAGGGAGGACGTAGCTCAGGTCCGCGCACGCACGCACAGGCGACATATGCCTCCCTCAATCAGCCTCATCGGCGCCAGCTCTGACGCGACCTTCTGGTAAGTGATGAAATAGAGAGGGAAAAGGTTAAAGCGGGCGTATCGAGGGCTTCGCGCCATAGTGGTGGCGTTAGAAATGGGTGGTGTTTTGGAGGGAACGGAAATCGGGGGGCGGGTTGACCTTGCTTGGCTAGACATTGGTAAGTCAAGTATGGGCTGTTACGCCAGGAAGTAGACGACTGCATCACTACATTTTATCAACGTATGCCTCGCAATCCCTGCGGTCAGTAGCGTAATTCCGATATATGTGGCTTTAGTAGGAAGTAAGCCTGACACTTGCATTCTATACCGCGCGTGGCATTCAGATTCGCTGTGTTTTTGCTTTTCTTTGGGAAGGGGTGGTAATGGTGGGTGACCGCCGTTTCTTCCCACATTATTTTTGCGTAACCGTTAGAGCACGAAGCGACTCGCTCGAGAAAACACATAGGGTTGCGTCGATGGTCGTAACCCACATCAGCAGTAGGTGGAGATCCTATCGCCCTCCATCCGATGGTGATATTGTGGTTGCATGAAAGTCCTTAGAGGTCATGGTCTTATGCGAGGGGCAAGCAACAAGCGAGGCCGTTCTCATTCCAAACTTTTGCTCTCTCGTCTCACTCTTCCCACCTGGCGATTCAAGCGCCTACAAAAACGCGTCACCTCGATGATTCGGGGGCTGTACCAAATATGGAACCAGTCATGGACATTCACAGAGGCATCGTGAGGATTTCGAGGAGCCCGTTGTGGCACTTGTTTGCGAAGGGGCGGCAAGGCGAAGGGAATGAGTCTCCGTGCTTGAACACCTTTCGCGTTCCCTTCTCACCCCATGGATGTGATTGAGCAGTATCCGCGTTGTAATTTGATCGCGTCTGTGGCCATTACATGTCACTTAAAGAAAATATGCCGAGAGACTATCAATATGTGGCACGGCAGGTGTATGGGCCACGAGCAGTTGGTACTTGGAGGGGACCTCGGCTCAGAGAGGGCATGTATGATAACGTACGCTAGCCATCGGCAAAGTATTGGAGCTTCAATATCCGATGTACCAGTCGGATGGGGCATGAAGCCGAGTCATCTATGACTGGCCCCGATGAAGTTTTATATTTGTCCAATGCCCAACCTTGCCTGCTTGCTGGCCGTCCAGACTAAGAAAAGGCCTGGTCGCCATGCCACGAGACAGCCAAGTACGCCAAATGCAGCAGTAATATCTATGCTTGTAAATACTATGATGCCATTAAAATCTTGCGCTTGGCCAGGTCTTGGTCTTACTGCGGCTGCTGCAGCCCCCATGAGCTTCGTTTCGACGCCGCCTTACAACGACAGTGTGGAACTCGGTCCTACTTAGGGGGATGAAATAATCAAGAGAAGGATTGCAACGAGCCAGTAAAAAAAGAAAATATGCAAAACAAACAACTCTTCATGCGGCCCTGCACCGTTTTCCCTCCTCCCATCCCCTCCCTCACATGTATTTCCTTGGTAAGCACTCTGTGGCCTCTTTCTCGTGCTCTGCCTCCTTCCTGTCCTTCTTGTCCTTCTTATTCTTCTCTATCTTTTCTCCTCTTCTTATCCTATGTCCATACGCCCACCTGTGTTGTCTCCATCCTCCTTCTCCTCCTCTTTTTCCCTTCCTCCTTCTGCTCTCTTCCCTCCTCTTCTTTTTCTTCCACCTATTTCGTCTCCTCCTTTTCGAGCATCTTGAACACCAATCCCTCTTCCTTCCCTCCACACATCGTATTAGTCTCCTCTGAGTATACTAGAGCTTCTCCCTCTGTCTTGAATGTGGTCCCACATGCCCTTTCCGTCCTGCCGTCCCGCTGTCGCCCAGCACGCCTGCACTCATCCTTAATGGCTTACGCGAAGTGCTTCTGTATGCTACCTGTGAGCGGGGGCGTATGTCAAAAGAGGGAGAGAAGAGTCAATATCTGTGTAGGATATTCACAGGGAGGACGTAGCTCAGGTCCGCGCACGCACGCACAGGCGACATATGCCTCCCTCAATCAGCCTCATCGGCGCCAGCTCTGACGCGACCTTCTGGTAAGTGATGAAATAGAGAGGGAAAAGGTAAAGCGGGCGTATCGAGGGCTTTGCGCCATAATGGTGGCGTTAGAAATGGGTGGTGTTTTGGAGGGAACGGAAATCGGGGGGCGGGTTGACCTTGCTTGGCTAGACATTGGTAAGTCAAGTATGGGCTGTTACGCCAGGAAGTAGACGACTGCATCACTACATTTTATCAACGTATGCCTCGCAATCCCTGCGGTCAGTAGCGTAATTCCGATATATGTGGCTTTAGTAGGAAGTAAGCCTGACACTTGCATTCTATACCGCGCGTGGCATTCAGATTCGCTGTGTTTTTGCTTTTCTTTGGGAAGGGGTGGTAATGGTGGGTGACCGCCGTTTCTTCCCACATTATTTTTGCGTAACCGTTAGAGCACGAAGCGACTCGCTCGAGAAAACACATAGGGTTGCGTCGATGGTCGTAACCCACATCAGCAGTAGGTGGAGATCCTATCGCCCTCCATCCGATGGTGATATTGTGGTTGCATGAAAGTCCTTAGAGGTCATGGTCTTATGCGAGGGGCAAGCAACAAGCGAGGCCGTTCTCATTCCAAACTTTTGCTCTCTCGTCTCACTCTTCCCACCTGGCGATTCAAGCGCCTACAAAAACGCGTCACCTCGATGATTCGGGGGCTGTACCAAATATGGAACCAGTCATGGACGTATGGTTGAATTACATCGTATGATATCCTCGTTTTTAATATCCCCACATCTGTAGGCGGCTTCAGCAAGATATGGTGGGAAGGTCTAATTCTGACCGGCAGTCAAGACAAGGCGTGCGACAGAACCTCTTTGGACATTCAGAACGCAAACGTTTAAGCAGCAAGAGTATGCGTGCGGGGAGCATCTATAGGAAAAGGGTTATATCGGCTTTCCTGTTGGGCTCGTTCTTGCTAATCATCGGGCAAACTGTGATGATAATGAACAATAGAGAGACAACAAATTTTTTCTTACGAACAGACTTGCCAGAACGCCTGTTTCATAACACTCATTTTAGCTCAGGAAGGCCAACAGCTGCTGGGGACGAGCACAGGAGTGATAGCTACAACGTGACGAGACGTACCCCCTCAAGACGACATCAAGAACATGAGAAGGCTTTATCGTGTGCATCCCCCATCGTCGGGGTCAGGGTACGAGTATTTTATGTATCGGAAACCCAATCTGGCGGATCAAGGAAGTATATTCAAGATCTAATTCGGCATTACAGCTTGTATGGAATTGAGTTTCATAGGCTTTCGAGCAAGGCAGCTGCTTTAGAAGCAACGGACAAATTTATGGAAAACGACATTCTTCTGGTTCAATATCTTTTGTACACAGATTTCACATTTGACGACATTTATGACCTGGTCGAAACTTACCGGCTACGTCTGGTTGTCCCGATCCACGATATGTACTTTCTTTCTGACGAGTCGTTGGAATATGAATATGATCCAATCATCCACTCTGCTGACCAGGGGAAAAAACTCAGCGCAAAGCAAAGGCTTTTTCTAGAGAAAGCAGATCACATTATTTTTCCGTCTGCTTACATCTATGACGTATTTCGCGAGGCTATCGAGCTTAAGTCCATGGTTGTGGTCCCACATATTGACCAGAAATTATATCGTCGTACGTATATTCCTGCACTCAAGGCCAACATCAATATAGGCATCATCACCGAAGCATCTCACACCAAGGGGCTGGGTCTACTGAAGAAGCTTTATCGATATGGGAGAAGGAAGGGAACGGACCGCGTCAAATTTTTCGTTTACTCTAAGTATGACAACAAAGGAGAGCCAAATGTCTTTGTTCGAGGAGAGTACATGGAAAACGACATTTATCGCAAATTGAAGCAGGACAAAGTTCACGGTCTATTGTTTCTAAACAACTACCCTGAGACATATAGTTATGCTTTGACCAAAGGGATCAATTCAGGACTGCCAATCCTCTACACAAACATAGGTGCTATTGCAGATCGGGTCGCTGCGGAGAACAACACCGCAAAATATATTGCCACTGACAATACTGATGTGACTCAAAAGTTTGACTCTTTGCTAACCTTTATTCGAAAGCACGCTGGACTGGGAGAAAAGGACCAGACGTTATCCGTGCTTGAAAAGGAGAACCTCGTCGAAATACCAGTATTCTACGACAGTCTCTTTTTTAGAAGCGCTTTGGATATCATTAATTGCGTGCAAAACAACCACAACCGTTTTAGCAAGCATTTTGCCGAGATCCATCGCCATATTCAACCCTATGCCATATTTTTCCCTCAATTTCATCCCATCCCTGAAAATAACATCAACTTTTATGAAGGCTATACGGATATGACGAATTTAGTCGCAGCCAAGCTGGAGGATCCCAGCTTATTGACACCGCTGAAAAATCTCTTGGGCTTTTACGATTTGATGCAAAATAATGAGATGATTCCAAGACAAATTCAGGTTGCAAAATCATATGGCATAGCTGGATTCGCCATTTATTACTATTGGTTCAGCGACAATTCCGTCAGTCAAAAAAACATGGTCTTCCAAGAGGTAATAGACCGATTTTTTGAAACTGTCTTAAAGGATTTCTCAGTCTTCTTTGTGTATTGTAACGAAGCGTGGACCAAGAACGTGGCTTTTGGAACCCATAAAGGTGGATACACGATTGCAAATAACTATACTGCAGAGAACATCAGGATGAATATGCTCAATCTCGTCAAGTATTTTAAGCACCAAAATTATCGCAAAATCGGAAATCGGCCACTCTTCTTCTTGCATCATCCGCATGAAATGACAGATACTGAGATTCAATTGCTGAAGGCAGTAGGTGATTCAGTTATGAGAGAGAACGGTTTTTATGGAATTGAACTAATCGTGGACGGCAGGGAAGGGACGTACCCAGGTTTTCCTGGGTACTACTTGCATGCAAACTACAAGTCACCAAAATCCACTGTGTTCATGAAGACCTCAACCCGCCCCCAGCATATCGACTACAAAGCGTATGTGCGCAAATTCTTGCCGAAGGAAGAGAAGTTGGGAGACAATTCTAGCACGATAAATTCAGTTTTTACAAATTTTGACAACACCGTGCGTTTTTATGCACACGACGAGGACCGGCAATTCGAGGGTGTGGGCAACAAGGCAATGTTCATGACACGGACTCAAGGAAGGAAGGTCGCGCTTTTTAAGGAGTTCTTAGATGTGCAACTTGTGAAATACTCTCAAAAGTCTGATCCCATTTCACAGATATTCCTCATCAATGCTTGGAACGAATGGGGTGAGCAAATGGTGTTGGAGCCGTCGAATGAAGAGGGATTTGCGTACCTTGAAGCTTTTCAGGAGAGGTTATTGCTCGCCCCTCTTTCAGATAGCGTACATAGCAGTGCATCCAGTAGATTGGGTGGAAGGGGAATACATTCATGATAAGCTAAGAGTAAGTGTATTTCCATAGAAAACGGAGTCAAATCCTTGGACTCCAAGGAATCCATGGAAGAAAGGGGAGGGAGAGTCCAAACCAAGGGGTGGGCCTCAAAACGTAACGCTAGCTCGTAATGAAATGTACGAAAAGAAAAGCGTAGACGTCTATCATTATAACTACATTATTCACAGCATCTCATTCATATGGCAAAGATTTCAACTCTGCATTTTTATTTTTATTTTGGGGGGGGGCTCTCCTGGTAGTGTCTACTGAAGAGATTGCGAAGGGAAGGCAGAAGTTTACACTGAACTGGGGAAAACCAGCTCGACGATTGGATTTTGAATGCTAAGGGTAGTATCAGTTTGAGTAAAGTCTAAGCCCATTCATGTTTCTCACTTTATCTTCTCCAAATAACGCACGCCTTCACTTGCACTCTGCTAAGTATTTTGTCACCATGCTGGTGGCGATTTTGCCACTTCAGTATATTGCACTATTTTAATTTTGTGTACAAAGTGACGAGATAATTTCGGACGAGGTCACGTCATCCGTCTCCCCAAACTATGTACAAGCGACGACTTACAGCAGATGAGGACGCATTACATCAACTAACGAATGAATTCACGTGCAGGGCCTGAATTGTCCAAAACTTGTGCGACATGTGGTGCAGGCGTGTGCGATGATCACTATGATGCTCTTTCAACCGGAATGGTGCTGGAACAAAGGAGCGACTTGTTCAGAGCGGGATGGCGTTATCGTCCCGCGAAAATGCCAGTGGCCTGATGCCGGCAGCTAACCCGTCATGCGGGTCGGGCTTATTTTTGTGCTCAAAATATGATAGAAGTAGATGTCACCATGCCGGTGGCAAAGCGCCTAGAGGCGAATAAATCCCTAAAAAATAAAAACAATAAAAAAACTTAAATAACTTTCTGTATAGTCCGTATCAGGTTGTAATGTCGGTGGCTTGTAATGGTGATTAAAACCCCAAAAAAGTAAAAAGAACAGAAAACGCACATAACTTTCTGTATAGTCCGTAATAATAAAACTATAATATTTTTTTTTACACTTCTCCTTTTTCTCTACACCTCTTTTCTTGTCCTGTACTAATTTTCACTGCCCTAACGATCCTTTACAGTGTAAAGGTCAATCGCACATCTTTGTGTGAGACAATGCCCGGGACTGACCAACGGATGTCGGAGACGTAATGACCCTTCTCCAAAAAGTACTTGTCGAAGAAGAAAGAAATCTGCACATTGCATGCCTGCTTTCCAAGAATTCATGGCGTCGGGGGATGCGTACAAGAAACCTCTGAATATAATTTCAAAAGAAATGAATGACATTGATGAGGAGAGGGAATAGCTGCAACCTCACTATAATGCAGCGCTTCAAGAAAAGCTTCGAGAGAAGTAGACATTCTCTGTCTTCTTGGCGACGATATTCTCATAATGCCACCATTTTGATGCTCGCCTTTTTTGTGGTTGGCTGGACCTTAAACCAGACGTATCTCTTGTCCCTTATTGATGAGCAGAAGATTTCAGAAAGAGCGATTTACACAGATGAGACAAGGAAGGGACTACCTTTGAAAGACAAACATCTCTCCAAAATCAGTCATCAAAATCTGACCTGTGTCCAGCCTTTGTACGGAGTGGATAATCGACAATTCAAAATTTTGTGTACATTTGAGATTTCAGACGCCCACACTTACTCGGGGATCTTGTACGACCCCAATGGAGCTTGCAATTCATTATCAGTGAAAGCCCTAAACGGTCTGCTGTCGGGTGGAGGAAGCTTAAAGATTGAATGCGCAACAAGTGGTACCGAATCAAGCTGGCTGTGGCATTTGCAGGTGACGGGAACTTGCCCCGTCCTCCCAATTTCTGATCACCGCAGACCAGAAGCAAACGCATCTGTTACTGTTCCGGCCGTGGAGATTCAAGATAACTCAAAGAAATCTAGAATCTTCAATGTTTGCCCCCAAATTCTGCGTTCCCCCGGCCGGTTTCTGTTTTTTAAACTTGGCGAAGATTTTGCTGACCAGTTAATTAGTATAGCGAGTGCAATAATGCTAAGCCGGAGACATGGCTTTACATTAGTTCTTCCTTCTGATCTCTCAGCACCATTCTCTTTGATGGAAGTGGCGGAAGGGAAGGGAAAGAAGGCCCCACTCTCAGTTCTATACAACCTAGCGAGGCTGGAGCACACACTATCGAATGCCGGTTATACAGTGACATTGGACCTGCCGACAAGTAAAAATGGCCATCTTTCTTGGTTTAAGGACGCACTGGACCGTCATAGTGGCATACGAGAGGTTGATTTTTCGCTTCTCAAGTACTCAAGGCTCGAAGATATTGTGGTAGATATTGGAGACCTCTTTCTCGACATGATTTCGCTTGATGATATATTGCACACAGAGCTTTTCCAAATTGTCCAGTTCCTTGCTTCATCCCTCAATCCCCTGATTTACTCGTCTGTAGAGCATCTGCGACAGACTTTGACCTCCATGAATCCAAAGGGGTTCAATGCTCTGGATTTTTTAATGGAGCATGACATGCCTCTGAATGTTTCAGGTGCAAAAAGCCTGGAGGCCCAATGGGAAGAAGCTTTTGTCTCACACGTAGCATTTGATGCACAGCTACCACTTTACATCGCCGGCGGAAATACAGGCGCACATAGAAAGTGTCAGCAGCTTTTATGCACTGACAAGTTCCTTCTGGGTGCCATGACATTCTTCCCAGAAGTGTTAAAGAGGTCCCCGGAAGTTATGGCTGCGGTCGATATGCTGCTTCTTGTGGAGGCCAATAGCTTCACTGGACTGAAGTATTCTACTTTTTCACATTTGATTGCGACACTACGCGACGCTCGATTCACTTTCCACGTGCAAGATTCCTCCATGCTACATCCTTTCCACGACCTTGTAAGATTTGGGACTCTGACTCCCTTGCCGCCCTGTCTCTGTACAAAGGAGAAAATCGAAGCTCTAAGATCGTTGGATACTGATTCCAAAAGCAAAAGGAAGCTGGCAGAGATCCGTTCATACATTAAAAGACTTGGTTTATCTTCCATACCTTTGGTCTTCGAAATGACCTATATTTTGAATTTGTTTGAAACACCTGGAAAAGAGGACCTTGCAACGCAGGTGCTGCTTGAGTTTACAGCTTCTCATCACTCAGATAGATTGGTTGAAGGCCTGCGTCTCTTTTTGGAGCGAGATCCTATTCATGAATCCTTATTCGCCCGCGCTCTTTGTCATCACTTTCCCAGTATCGGTGATGTGACATGCAAAACGGCTAAACCGAGCAGGCTTCTTATTGTGTCGCATAGCTTGGTATCAGATGGTGCCCCCGTCGTTCTTGTGGACTATATCCTCTTTCTGTCTCGCGTCTTGAGATTGGATATAAAAATTGTGACCAGGGCAGGCATGCCACAACATACATCCCTTCAGCGTGACCTTGAAAGAGCTAATATTCCTATTAGCTACGACAGCACATTCGACGCAAGAGATTTTGATGTCATCTATATCAACACTCTGGACATGTGGTGGTACAATGGCCTTTGTTCGAAAGCAAAACGAGAAATATCTGCATCCGATGGATGGGCTTCAAAAGTCATATGGTGGGTGCATGAATCTGCAAGAGATCATTTCACAGATGTTCATCCCTACTTGCCAAAAGTCTTGAAAAGTGTAAATCAGGCTATTTTTACTACGCCTCAGAGCCGAGATGTCTACAAAGACATTATTGCCGACATTCCCTCTACCGTCATTGCGAACCCATTGGACATCAATTTAAGTCGGGATGCGCAGTTGCAAAGGCTTCGTCTCAAACACCGATCTGAAGAAATACAAGTGACCACCTCCGTCACATTTATATTGATCGGAACAGTTCACCCTGGCCGTCACCAGCTCGATTTTGTGCATGCTGCACTGCAGCTCCTTCAATCTTGCCCGAAAGCTCAGACTTTTTATTTCGTTATCGTCGGATTTGATGGGGTCGCAGATGAGTACGAGGCAGAAGTGAAAGCGGCAATAGATGATGCGGGAGAGGATGTCGCGAAACATTTCAGATTAGTTCCTAGATTAAGTCACTATGATTGCCTCCAATTGCTATCTGGTGCTGATGTCCTGGTAAGCATGAGCGACTTTGAGGCATTTGGAATGACACTCCTAGAAGCCATGAGCATGGGGAAACCTGTCATCACCAGCAAAGTGGATGGCGTGCCGAGTGTTATTTACCACGAAGCTATAGACGTGCCCTTAGGAAATGTTCTTCTTCTAAAAGAAGCTATGGGGTCCATGCTGGAGGAAAAAAATAGGTCCTTGCATGCGATGCTAGCGATCCGGCATTATGAAAATTTCCAAACACTCGATACCAGGCTCAGACATATTCAAGTTCTTGCGAACGCTATCAGGGGGAAACAAATAGTGTCACATTCTCCTCCTCTCGATACGAAGACCTTAGAACAAAAAAGAAAACACAAGATTAAAAGCCATAGACGAGGAAGAAAAAAAAGGAAGATAAATTGATGGGTCCCCCAAAAAATGACGATATAAATTGTGGAGATAGGGAATAGTAAAAAAAATAGCGGGTACGCCCGCCCTGTGGGCAGGCAGGGGTGTGTATTTGTTGCGTGAGTAATAGGAAAAGAAAGGGGTGGGAAAGGAGGAAGTATGGGGGAGCATGTAGACTATGTGCACACCTGGGGGAGTGCATTGTGTAATGGTGTGTGGTGTGTGAAGAAGTAGGGGAAGAACAAGAAAGGAAGAGTCCTTTTTGTATGTTCTTTTTTTGTTTCTTTTTTGTGGGTCAAACAAATCCCAGGGGCAGACCTTTCAACAAGTTGCAATCTACTTGCCGTACCCGGTATTTGCCCACGGTCAGCTCTACGTCACGCTCTCGAGAGCGAGAGTAGGAGGCCCCATCAACATCACCATGATGATCACTCACCTTCCTCTGCACGGCCAGCGACCTCCTGCACTCACCACACCCAATGTGGTGTCTGTAAGCAAGTGTTTGTGTACATGCGACCAGCACAGCCACCACTACAGCAACCCCAAGAAATGATGGAAGCATAGAATACCACTACAACGCACAGACAGGCCTCATTAAAAAAGAGGAAAGACCCCCCCAAAAATAAACAGACCCCCGACACAGACTCTCTCTGATAACACCGAGTTGAAAGCGCGGATGTTGGGGTTAAACTAGCGGCTCCTGCGCGTATTGGGTTTGAACAGGTTGCATCTCAGATGGTGTGTCCGGCACCCACCCTCTTTTGCAACAAATGCTGAAAATAAGGCCGGCGGGGTTACGATCCACCGACTCATCCGGCTAATTCAAGGAGCCGCAGTGCTGGCAAGTCATTCGAGCTCCCAAGTTACATGGATGTTGGCTCCAGGAAGTCAAACTTGTATGCGGGCGCGGTGCTCGCGTGGTCGATGCTGTGCGCGCTGGTCATGCGTGGCCTCACGGTCAGCTGCACGTTCGGCTGTCCGCACTTCTGGCTCTTTGCACCGCCCTCGACGGGCTTGCCGTTCAGCTGCGCACTGGGTTACAAGTACTTCGGGGTTCAAGCGCCGGCGTTGTCGACCCTGTCGGTCAGCTAATGTCAAGCCGGCCTTGCATCATTCGTACTTCCCGCTCTATTTCCTGGTAAAACATTTTTCCATGGAAACTGTGTGTACAATTTCCCGAAAAAAGAGAACCGGTGACATCGGATATTTTTTAATCGTAGCTCGTGGTAGACAGTTTGGCAAAGACCTCTCCGATTTCGAACGGCTGATATTGCAGCTTTGGGAACAATAAAAAAGAGCAAAGTAGAAAGACAAAAAGTGCAGGTATTCTATATAGCCTGCTTTCAACCATCTTGGGAGGCCTCTGTATGAGCGTTATATTTTTTTTCTCCTGAGAATATATATCTTGTAGGTGTGAAAGGATTGAGTTGTTACAGCGCTCACTCCGTCATCTATTTTCAACGGCCTTCCGTCAAGGTTTCGCGCGGAAAAATGCGCTGCAAATTACCTATTAGGGCTTGCACAGTCCAAGACTCGGATAATGCCTCCTCCATTCGATGCTACTGCGACGAACATCCCGGTGCCGCCCGGGGTTCCATACGCGACACTAACCCACTCTTTAGAGGAGGGCGAATGAAATGTCCATGGATTTTGTGTGATTGGGGGATTTGGATAAGGAGGTGGAGGTGATGGTGGGGGAGGCGGTGGAGGTGTTGGCGGGGGTGTTGGTGGAGATGTTGGTGGTGGCGGTGGAGGCGGTGGAGGCGGTGGGGGTGGTGGAGGTGTTGGCGGGGGTGTTGGTGGAGGCGGTGGAGGTGTTGGCGGTGGTGGAGGCGGTGGAGGCGGTGGAGGCGGTGGGGGTGTTGGTACAGAAAGTTACTTAAATAACTTTCTGTATAGTCCGTACGGATTACGTGTATTGTGTATTGTTGTTGCCACGCGCTCCGCGCGCGCTTTATTTGAACAGCTATATACGGTGTGTCTATCAGTATTCTTTTTACCATATTTACTCACATTCTTGAGGGGGTGTCAGGCCTATGCACTTAGAGGCATTTGCCAGCTGAGGTAGGCACGCATGACCGTCTCTTAATTTGCTCCCACGTCGACCACCAAGTGTCTCACAACACAAGGGCCTTTTCTTGAAACTTCCAATGCACGGCAGAGTACAGTGCTCCATTCTCCACGAAGGATGCCCCCCATAAGTCCCCTTATCATTATTTTGACAGTACCACGCGGCGGATACGAAGGGGCCACTCGCAACCAAAGAATACGCCTGTTTATCTGTCATCGTAATGGACGTTCCTGTGACGTTCACCGTAATCACGTCGCAGTCGGGTTCGGGAAGCTAAGTTTCTCGAGCACGTTCAGATTGTCGAGCTTCTAGAGATTGTTGGGGTATATTTTTTTGATAGGAAGTCCCTGAGAGTCCAGACTGGCCACCAGGTCGAGATCATGCAACACAATTCTGGAAGCCCCCGGCGAGACCTCAGGCTCTATCCATGCCAACGTCGCCTCAAACGCATCCATCACAGTGTCGGATCCCGTCAGGGGCACGTAATTTGATCGGACGGTGAACTTGTACGTGTGCACCCATCCAGTCGACGTCTCTGTCGAGTCCACGACAAACAGGGACGGCTGAGACGCGGCGGTTCCCAGTCACAAGACCCTCGTCATCCGGACTTGTTCAAAGCCCTGGTATTTATTGGAAGGAGGGCCTAGTTTGATGGTGGAGGTAAGGTTGACATACTTCTCTACAGGGACACATGAGTTGATAAGCATCGCTTTAATCAAGACCCCCGAGGGAACGAATCTGTCGGCAGAGTTCTTAACTCCGGTGGGGTACCATCCCTCCATAAAATACTGGCGGAGTAACAGTGCCAATCCAGACACATGAGGGCATGACATGGACGTTCCCTGCCTTCTCCCTGTATCGCAGCTTGTCTGAGTCTTGGCGGAATTAATGGCGTTGCCAGGTGCGATCAAGTCGGGCTTGATGCGGCCGTCGATGGTAGGTCCGATGGAGGAGAAGTAGGCAACGGACAATTTCGGTCCGAGAGACGAAAGGGGTTCAAAAATGGTCTCCGCGCAAGAAATGGAGAATTCGCAAGGACGAGTCTAAGCCCTTACAGTTCAATGCTCCCAACTCTCCCTCATCTGATTGATTGCTTGCATCCCTTTACCGGGTCAACGGACGATACAGAAAGTTACCTAAGTTTTTTGCTCTTTTTACTTTTTTGGGGTTTTAATCACCATAACGAGCCTTGTTACCGGCATAAAGACATCTCCTTCTATCATATTTGGAGCACCAAAATAAGCCCGCCCCGTAGGGGAAGCTGCCGGCATCAGGCCACTGGCGTTTTCGCGGGACGATGACGCCTTTCCGCTCTAAATAAGCCGCTCCTTTGGCTGCCGGTCATTCCGCACCAACGAGTGGGACTGATGCCGGCAGCTTCCCCTACGGGGCGGGCTTATTTTGGTGCTCCAAATATGATAGAAGGAGATGTCTTTATGCCGGTAACAAGGCTCGTTATGGTGATTAAAACCCCAAAAAAGTAAAAAGAGCAAAAAACTTACATAACTTTCTGTAGTATCAGCGTTGCAGCTCTTCAATCTCAAATCCGAGAGTATGTGACTATTTTTTCTCTGTTGAAGAAAAGGCGAAATGAAATAAAGACGATGAATCTCAAGCTGCGCACGTCTTGTTATCTACGTAAAGTCGAAAGGGTTTTCAATGCGACGTTAGTAAGATTCAACCACCGTCAGATGAAGGGTTTGAAAGAGCTTCAGCAAGTATTTCTTTTTCTCTTTTTATTTGATCTTTTTCTCGCTCGCCAGAACCAAATTCAGATAGAGTATTTGCGTCCACCCACCTCGCTGCCCAAAATATATACAACTCATTCACTCCCAAAATGGCAACAAAACTATCAAATATGACAGGGACCCTTTCAACTTTTGACTCCAGACCAAAAACCCGACAATGGGTGCGTTTAGTAATACTAAACTCTCTCATTTCGAGAAGTTACCTTTTGCTTACACCAGTCTACTTATTGTGGCAACCACAGCATATTTGGGGCTGATTCGGGGACATATTTATGAGACCGCTTGTTGGCCAATTATGTCGCAGGCTGCTGCATCGGAAGGAAGCCATTCAAATATGGCCAACAAAACAGGATCTCATCGATCAACACCTGAGATGCTTGTGCAGACAATATATGGTACAAATATAAGTGGGAGGCCTATTTATGTCTCGTCCACTCATAGTAACCTGTATTATATCCCCACAACAACCATGTGGGATAACGTGTATAAGGGAATGCTTTTCGATGACAAACAGAAGATTGTGCCTTTTTCATCCTTTAATGCACTTGGAGGTTTAGATCGGGCTCCTCTCGAAGAGGGCCTCAAACCTCTTGTTACCATGGCTGATACCGAGGCCGATCGCATAGATGAAAACGTTGTCCTGATTACATTCTGGCATCAGTCATGGGGTCACTTGATAGACTCAATATGTGTTCTTACGGACTTCTTTTATCGCCATCGGCTTAATGAGCTAGGGTACAAGGTCATGCTTTCAGTACCAGAATGCCCATGGGCAGAAAATGTACTCGAAATTGCACGAACGCTACTTGGAAATCATTTCGTCAACCTCCGGGAGCTTGAAGATTCAAAACGACTCCTGTCGTTTCAAGAAGTAATCCTTGTTCACCAGGCGCCTTCCAAGGTGTCCTTTTTGAGTTTTCCACAAAATGT